>JASSKH010000008.1:8330868-8657704 GCA_031763025.1 Macrocystis pyrifera | reverse complement strand
CCCTAACCCTAACCCTAACCCTAACCCTAACCCTAACCCTAACCCTAACCCTAACCCTAACCCTAACCCTAACCCTAACCCTAACCCTAACCCTAACCCTAACCCTAAGGGTTGATCGGCCATCGACTCTGCAGCGATGGATGGAGATTGGTCTTCCCCTCCACGTCGCCCACCGCCACCATAAAAAGGTCCACGAGGATGAGGTTGCTGACAGCCAGAGGCTGGTTCCTCCTCAGCACCTGCTACCAACCCCTGGTGCTGGAGCCCGCCGCTTGGGCAACGGCATCCGCGCCTTGGTCAGCGAGGGCTGTTGTAGTATCGTGTGGGGGACAGCGTTCTTTGTTTCTTCGATACAATACCAGCCTTCTAACAAGGATCCCGAGTTTCTAAGAAATACGTAATCAAGATCGTGTCGACTGATATACACGTCCCGCCGCGGTCTAGTCTTCGAACAACAGACGACAGGGCTGGTGACATCTTTGTCCGACGAACGCCCCAAAAAACGCTTTGGAAAACAATGCGTGTACAGAAACATACAGTAGAAGCACGCAGCAGTAGCTGCAAGACCTAGAAAGCAGGCCGCGACCGCAAGACAGGAAAAAACTCTGATGCCTTGCGTTGGTTTGTATCACTCGTCGGGAAAAAAAGTCTGAATGAACTTACAGCGGATCGAAATCGGGACACAGCTGCGAACAATCTCGACTACTCACGCGCCCCAGTCCATGGCAGCGAAGGGCTGGTAGGGAGGACGGTAGGGGGGGTTGTTTTATCCCAAAGCTATACATTTAACGTAGCTGGTGGAGTTAGACTATGACAAGTTCGGCCCAAGCCACCTAACCCGACACAAAACACTTCCCAAGACTTGAGACTACACGCGACCAAATTAAGCATTGAAGTAGTCTATAGGACCCTGGGGACGGAAACCATTTCGGATAAAGCATCAGAACGGACACTGATTGTTTCGAAGGTGTGCTGAAAGATAGCAGTAGATTGTTGTTGCCATTTTTATTCTGACTTCCGGGGCTCCAGAACCTCTACCTAATATCGTTTGAACGCCTTTTCCGTTTCATATGTTATTCGTTGTTTATGGAGGCCATCGGATTGCACTTTCAGTTTTATCCTAAAGTTAGTGTTTGGGTGTGGTAGTCCTCAACCGAGGATCCTAATAAAAAATAGGTACACCTCTACCGTAGCATGTGTCTTGACGATAGTAGCTGGTGCCCAAATATGTTGCCGCGCTAGTTCCATGCGACAACTATACTTTTCAAACGTATTAACTGCTGATCACTAACCCAATCCTAAGTGCCAGGTAGGCTTCCGGTGGGTGAGGTGGAAGGCTGATCATATTTGTAGACCTTGGCAGGGTGTTCGACAGACGTTTTGCAATATTCGCCGGCGGCTCCTGCGGATAAAAATTTGTGCGCCACAACAGTGAGTGTTTTTGTGGGTGGGAGCTTTGTGGGTGGGAGCAGGGTGCCAATATACGAACTAGCATATGCGGGAATCGAAGCGATTGGCGAAAGAGTCGACGGTTCCTGCGCCCGAACTGTGCCTCTGGATGGGATCAGGGTAGGTGGTGGGCCTCTTGCGGCTCGTGCGAAGAAATATTTATATTTCTGAAATATTTATATTTCTGCACCTTGTGGGTGGGAACAGGGCGCCAAATGGGAAGATGTTTTCGGCAGATTCGAGGTACCAAGCGGGAGCAGGGTGCCAAACGCAAAAACAACAATACACGGGAGTGATCCCATTAGGCACCCTGCTCCCACCGCCAAGGCTCACAAATAAAATTGTTGCAGGAGATTACCATTGCGGGGGACCATCGTAAATAGGACCAAATACTGCTGGTAAAAAAAGGGAAACATATAGTTTTTTGTGTGTAGGGTCCTAATTACTATGGTCTCCCGTAATACAAACACCCCAATCCCACTCAGAGCTGCAGAAAACGTCCCCAGACACGAAACTAGCAAAGAAAAATATAGGAACTCGCATATGCGGGAGCCGATTGGCGAAAACAAAGACGGGTTTTGAGCCCGAGCTGTGCCTTCGGGTGGGATCAGGGTGGCTGGTGGGCCTCCGGCGGCTCTTCGGAGGGATGATTCTATTTTTGCACCTTGTGGGCGGGAGCAAGGTGCCAAATGGGAAGGGCCCACGGCGAGGTCGAGGTACCAAGCGGAAGCAGGGTGGCAAACGCAAACTAAAATTATAAGCAGGCACGACTCCGATCTGATCCAACCCGGGTGTGATCACGTTGGCACCCTGCTCCCACCTGTGGCGTCTGGGACATGCATCACTTTTTTGAGCACGATCATTCACACCTACACACATAGCTCGTAAATGATGTTGTGGCCGGAGATCAGTACAAAGCACCCTGATCCCTTTCAGAGGAATAACAATCGTCCGCAGACACGGCAGAAGCAACAAGAAAACATGTACGAACTCGCATACGCGGGATCGGGAATCGAACCTATTGGTGAAACAATAGACGGATTATCGCCCGAGCTGTGCCTCTGGATGAGATCAGGGTGTCCGGTGGGCCCCCAGCGGCTTCTTCCACCGGGATGATTTCATTTCTACACCTTGTGGGTGGGAACAGGGTGATAAATGGGAGGGGTTTCCGTCGGATTCAAAGTACACAATTGGAACAGGGTGATTTGTAGTATTCTCCGGCTGCTCCTGCCGAGGGCTACGTATATCTCTAAACCATTAAGTGGGAGCAGGGTGTCAAACGGGAAAAGTTTCGAAATATTCGAAGTACCAAATGGGATCAGGGTAGTTGGTGGGCCTCCGGCGGCTCCTGCGGAGGGCTAATATCATTTCTGCACCTTGTGGATGGGAGCAGGGTACCAAATGGGATCATATCCGGGTGGGATCAGGGTGCGGCTGGGATCAGGAGGGAAATGCTTAAAGGTCCGCACCACCTGTTTACCTTGAATGAACATTGTCTAGTAGTATGTACTGATGGGTGTTGGTCTGATTGTGAGCACGAAGTGGGCACAGGGTGTTTTGTAGTAACTACGGCGGTCCTGAGAAGATTCACGCCCTCGCAGACGGCCGCTGTTGCGAAACATAGGCCGGTGGGGTGCCTGTGGATGGGATCAGGGTAGTTGGTGGCGCCTCCGGCGGCTCCTTATCGTTTCTGCGCCTTGTGGATGGGAACAGGGTACCAAATGGGATCACATCCGGGTGGGATCAGGGCGCGGCTGGGATAAAGAGGGAAAGGCTCGAAGGTCCGCACTGCCTGTGTACCTTGAGTGAATATTTCTCCCCCATAAATTGTCGAGTGATATGAGGTGTGTTGGTCTGATTGCGAGCACGAATTGGGCACGGGGTGTTTTGTAGTAGTGTTTTGTAGCATCTACGGCGGTCCTGCGAGGATTTGTGTCCTTGCAGACGACCGCTGCTGCCACACATCGTCCGGTAGGGCGCCTGTGGATGGAATCAGTATAGTTGGTGGGCCTCCGGCGGATCCTGCGGAGGGCTGATATCAGTTCTGCACCTTGTGAATGGGAGCACTTAACCCTAAATGAGATCATCTCCGGTGGGATCAGGATGGAAAGCTGGGATCAGGATGGAAAGGATAAAAGAAAGGTCCGCACCGCGTGTTTACCAGGGTGAACATTTATCCCCGAGACGTTGGCTAGTACAACGTACAGATGGGTGTTGGTCAGATTGCCAGTACCAAGTGGGAACAAAGTGTATTGTAGTAATCTACGGGGATCCTGCGAGGATTAACGTCCTTGCAGACCAGCGCTGCTGCCACACGTACGTGATCCGGTGGAGTGCCTGTGGATGGGATCAGGGTAGTTGATGGGCCGCCCGCGGCTCATGCAGGGGGCAAAGAATAAAATTCTGTACTACTGTACCTTGTGAAAGGGGAAGGGTACCAAATGGGATCATACCCGGGTGGGATCAGCGTACGGCTGGGATCAGAAGGGAACGGCTCGACGTATTTACCTTGAACGATCATTTCGCCCGCTATTTCAGCTGGTAGTGCGTACCGATGTGTCTTTGTCAGATTGGAAGTACGAAGTGAGAACACGGTGTTTTTGCACTGGTTTACGGCGGCCCTGCGAAGATTTGTGTCCTTGCAGACGACCGCTGCTGCCACACATCATCCGGGGGTGATTGAGTATATGATCAGGATAGTTGGTGGGTCTCCGGCGGCATCATTTCTGTACCTTGTGAATGGGAGCAGGGTACCAAATGGGATCATATCCGAGCGGGACCAGGGCACGACTGGGATCGGGATGGAAAAGATCAGAGGTCCACACCACCTGTTCACCTGAAATCGTATTTTCTTCCCAAAAAACATCTTGTAATATTATACAGATGTGTGTTTTGTCAGATTAAGCACCAAGTTGGAACAAGGTGTTTCGTAGAAATCTACGGCGGTGACGCGAGTATTTATTTCTTGGCAGGGGCTCCTTCACTGAGTCTGAGTGCCGAAATCAAACGGCAACTCTGTCGCACGTCTCCCGATCATTCGTACACCTCGATTTCTGCGAGGGTTGATATCGTCTGCACCGCACGGAGTGGTGCAGCCGCATTTCGTTAGAATCCCATTCAACGAAAACTTGTTGGTTCAGCAATAAACCATACCTCTCGGGCGTGACGGACTCCACATCAACGCGGTTCTGACCCGGGTACGATGAACACAGGTATGCCCTGCGTGACTGAGGCGACTCAAGTATGGCATAAACAAAAAAGGTGATTCTAATGTTTGTAGCCGACGATATTACCATTTTCGAAATAAATGACTTGATTTCAGTATGGTCTATCTGAAATTACTTGGTACTAGTGTGGTGGGCACTAAATTAGTAGGTTTTAGTATGGTCGGCGACAAAAACATTATCTTGGTGTGTTGGACGGAATGAACTCGATGTGACGATGGTAAAAACAAATCGGCTGGTTTTTAGTATGGTGTATCTGAAGTTACTTGTTTTTAGTGTGGTAAACAGTAAATTACTTGGTTTTAGTATGGTCGGAGAAAAAAAGTTGATTTTAGTGTGTTGGCCGGAATGAATCCGATTTTTCGATGGTCGACAAAATTGACTGGATTTTAGTATAGTATCTGAAAGTACGCGTTTTTAGTGTGGTGGGCACGAAATTACTTGGTTTTAGCATGGTAAATATGAAATCACTTGGTTTTAGTAAGGTGGGCACGACATGACTTGGTTCTGGTATGGTGAAAAACAACTTGATATATGACTCGATTTTAGTATGACCAATCCGAAATTACTTGGTTTTGGTATCGTGGGAACAAAATAACTTGGTTTTAGTATGGTGAAAAAAAACTTGATATTTTAGTATTGTCGACGAAAATAATTCGATTTTATCATGGTCGAAAAAATGACTTGATTTTAGTATTACCGATCTGATATTACTTGTTTTTAGTATGGGGGCACGAAATGACTTGGTTTTAGTATGGTGAAAAATAAGTTCGTATTTATAGTATTGGCGACAAAAATTACACGATTTTATCGTGGTCGAAAAAATGACTTGATTTTAGTATGACTAATCAGAAATTACTTGGTTTTAGTATGATGGGCACGAAATGACTTGGTTTTAGTATGGTGAAAAAAACTTGATATTTTAGTATTGTCAACAAAAATAACTCGATTTTATCATGGTTGAAAAAATGACTTGATTTTAGTATGACCTATGCGAAATTACTTGGTTTTAGTATGGTGGCGCACGAAATGACTTTGTTTTAGTATGGCGAAAAAAAACTTGATATTTCAGAATTGTCGACTAAAATAACTCGATTTTGTCATGGTCACAAAAATGACTTGATTTTAGTATCACCGATCTGAAATTACTTGGTTTTAGTATGGTGGGCACGAAATGACTTGGTTTTAGTATGGTGAAAAAGAAATTGATGTTTCAATATTGTCGACAAAAACAACTCGATTTTATCCTGGTCGTAAAAATGACTTGATTTCAGTATGACTACTCTGAAATTACTTGGTTTTAGTATGGTGGGCACAAAATGACTTGGTTTTAGTATGGTGAAAAAAAATGATATTTTGGTATTGTCGACGAAAACTACTCGATTTTACCATGGTCAAAAAACTGACTTGATTTTAGTATGACCAATTCGAAATTACTTGGTTTTAGTATGGTGGGCACGAAATGACTTGGTTTTAGTAGGGTGAAAAAAAACTTGATATTTTTGTATTGTCGACAAAAATAACAAGTTTTTATCATGGACAAAAAAATGACTTGATTTTAGTATGACTCATCTGAAATTACTTGGTTTTAGTATGGTGGGCACGAAATGACTTGGTTTTAGTATGGTGAACAAAACTCGATATTTTTGTATTGTCGACAAAAATAACTCGATTTTGTCATGGTCGAAAAAGTGACTTGATTTTAGTATGGCCAATCCGATATTACTTGGTTTTAGTATGGTCGGCACGAAATCACTTGGTTTTAGTATTGTGAAAAAAAACTTGATATTTTTGTATTGTCGACAAAAATAACAAGATTTCATCGTCGTCGAAAAAATGACTAGATTTTAGTATGACCAATCCGAAATTACTTGGTTTTAGTATGGTGGGCACGAAATGACTTGGTTTTAGTATGGTGGAAAAAAACTTGATATTTTTTGTACTGTCGACAAAAATAAAAAGATTTCATCGTGGTCGAAAAAATGACTTGATTTTAGTATGACCAATCTGAAATTACTTGGTTTTAGTATGGTGGGCTCGAAACCACTTGGTTCTAGTATGGTGATTTTTTTTTTCATATTTTTGTATTGACGTCAAAGAAACCTCGATTTTATCGTTGTCGAAAAAATGACTTGATTTTAGTATGACCAATCTGAAATTACTTGGGTTTAGTATGGTGGGCTCGAAATCACTTGGTTCTAGTATGGTGAATTTTTTTTTCATATTTTTGTATTGACGTCAAAGAAACCTCGATTTTATCGTTGTCGAAAAAATGACTTGATTTTAGTATGACCAATCTGAAATTACTTGGGTTTAGTATGGTGGGCTCGAAATCACTTGGTTCTAGTATGGTGAATTTTTTTTTCATATTTTTGTATTGACGTCAAAGAAACCTCGATTTTATCGTTCTCGAAAAAATGATTTGATTTTAGTATGACCAATTCGAAATTACTTAGTTTTAGTATGGTGGGCACGAATTGACTTGGTTTTAGCATGGTGAAAAAAAACTTGATATTTTTGTATTGTCGACAAAAACAAGATTTCATCGTCGTCGAAAAAATGACTTGATTTTAGTATGACCAATCCGAAATTACTTGGTTTTAGTATGATGGGCACGAAATGACTTGGTTTTAGTATGGTGAAAAAAAACTTGATATTTTTTGTACTGTCGACGAAAATAACAAGATTTCATCGTGGTCGAAAAAATGACTTGATTTTTGTATGACCAATCCGAAATTACTTGGTTTTAGTATGGTGGGCTCGAAATCACTTGGTTCTAGTATGGTGAATTTTTTTTGCATATTTTTGTATTGACGTCAAAAAACCCTCGATTTTATCGTTGTCGAAAAAATGACTTGATTTTAGTATGACCAATTCGAAATTACTTGGTTTTAGTATGGTGGGCACGAAGTGACTTGGTTTTAGTACGGTGAAAAAAAACTTGATATTTTTGTATTGTCGACAAAAACAACAAGATTTCATCGTGGTCGAAAAAATGACTTGATTTTAGTATGAACAATCCGAAACTACTTGTTTTCAGTATGGTGGGCACGAAATGACTTGGTTTTAGTGTGGTGAAAAAAAACTCGATATTTTCGTGTTATCGACAAAAATAACACGATTTCGTCATGGTCGAAAAACTATCTTGATTTTAGTATTACCAAATCGAAATTACTTGGTTTTAGTATGGTGGGCACTAAATGACTTGGTTTCAGTATGGCGAAAAAAAACTCGATATTTTTGTATTGTCGACAAAATCAACTCGATTTTGTCATGGTCGAAAAAATGACGTGGTTTTAGTATGACCAATCTGAAATAGCTTGGTTTTAGTATGGTGGGCACGAAACTATTGTGTTTTGGTATGGTGAAAAAACAACTTCATATTTGTATAATCGATAAAAAACTCGATTTTGTCATGATCGAAAAAAATGACTTGATTTTAGTATGGTCGTTCTGAAATTACTTGGTTTGAGAATGGTGGGCACGAAATGAATTGTTTTAGTGTTGCGGTGTCGAAGTGTGGTCATCAGGTGTTAGTGGTACACATCCTCGGGTGTCATAAGTGGAATGGACTATGGTATAACGGATGTGGTCTACACGGCGGGCTATCCGGGATATCCGGCCCCAAGTCTATTGAAAAGCTTTTGTTTGGATGTAAAACGGAACTGCTTCTGGTGTGAGACATCGCACACGGCTGTCATTTTCTTTTCATTTCGTTAACAATTCACGTATCTTTCTTCGAGTCGTCTGGGGTGCTTGACTCGCTCGAGCGGTACAGCTAATGCCGGCCTCGAGTTTGAGTTAGGTCGTACGGGTCTTACCATAGAATGAGTTACTTGATTTTTGTATTGTCGGCAAAATTACCTCGATTTTATCGAGGTCTGAAAAATGACTAGATTTTAGTCTGGTCATGTTGGAATAACCTGATTTTAGTATGCTCATTTTGAAATGACTTGAGTTTAGTATGGTCATTTTGAAATAACTCGATTTTAGTATGGTCACTTAGAAATAACTTGATTTTAGTATGGTCATTTTGAAATGACTTGATTTTAGTATAGTCATTTAGAAATGACTTGATTTTAATGTGCTCATTTCGAAATGACTTGATTTTAGTATGGTCATTTTGATACGACTTGATTTTAGTATGGTCACGTTGAAATGACTTGATTTTACCATGGTCACCTTGATACGACTTGATTTTAGTATGGTCATTATGAAATGACTTGATTTTAGCCTGGGCATTTCGAAATGACTTGGTTTTAGTATGGTCATGTTGAAATGACTTGATTTTAGTATGGTCATTTTGAAAGACTTGATTTTAGTATGGTCATTTTGAAATGACTTGAGTTTAGTATGGTCATTTTGAAATGACTTGATTTTAGTACGGTCATTTTGAAATGACTTGATTTTGGTATGTCATTTTGAAATGACTTGATTTTAGTATGTTCACTATGAAATGACTTGATTTTAGTGTGGTCATATTGAAATGACTTGATTTTAGTGTGGTCATTTTAAAATGACTTGATTTTAGTATGGTCATTTCGAAATGACTTGATTTTAGTATGGTCATTTCGAAATGACTTGATATTAGTATGGTCATGTTGAAACAACTTGATTTTAGTATGGTCATGTTGAAATGCCTTGATTTTAGTACGGTCACGTTGAAATGACTTGATTCTAGAATGGTCAATTTGATACGACTTGATTTTAGTACGGTCATGTTGTAATGACTTGATTTTAGTACGGTCATTTTGAAAAGACTTGATTTTAGTATGGTCATGTCGAAATGACTTGATTTTAGTATGGTCATCTTGAAATGACTTGCTTTCAGTATGGTCATGTTGAAATGATTTGACTTTAGTATGGTCATGTCGAAATGACTTGATTTTAGTATGGTCACTTTGAAATGACTTGATTTTAGTATGGTCATTTTGAAATGACTTGATTTTAGTATGGTCATCTTGAAATGACTTGATTTTTGCATGGTCATGTTGAAATGACTTGATTTTAGTATGGTCATGTTGAAATGACTTGCTTTTAGTATGGTCATGTCGAAATGACTTGTTTCTAGTGTGGTCATGTTGAAATAACTTGATTTTAGTATTGTGGGCCGCAAATGACTTGATTTTAGTATGGTCAACGATTTTGTACTTGGTTTTAGTATTGATTTCTGAAATGACTTGATTTTAGTGTGAAATGCCCTCGAAAACGTATATTTTGGGGCGAACACCTATTTGAAGTGCCCATGAGCCTATTCAAATAGACCGTAGTCTTAAATATTCGACCTTCAGTTCTATTTGCAAATAGGCTTAGAGCCCTAACCCTAACCCTAACCCTAACCCTAACCCTAACCCTAACCCTAACCCTAACCCTAACCCTAACCAACCCTAACCAACCCTAACCCTAACCCTAACCCTAACCCTAACCCTAACCCTAACCCTAACCCTAACCCTAACCCTAACCCGTATCTTTGTTCGTACGAGTTTTCCGGGACGTGTGGTCATTATGTTTTTGTTTTCCTCGGCGGCCTGGTGTATTTTTTGTGGGAACGTCCAGAAATCTTGGAGTGGTTGTCGAATGCGCATTTGCCGTACGTAGAGAGGCTGCTGTCAAAAAGATGCAAGTGGTGCCCCCCCACGTGTAGAATATATATATATTAAACTGCTATATTTTTTGTTTCATAGAAGTTTTCCAGGACATAGGTACATATAGTGAGTTTCTTTCTTTCCCCTAACCAAGACCTCTGTGGTATATACATGCATAAGTGTGTGGGAGGCAAGAGGAGTTAACTTTGTTGGTGTAGTCGCAGAGTGCACGTTTTGTGTATACAAAATATATAGAAGCTGCTGCCAGATAGTGATTTTTAGTTTTGTTTTGCCCCCTCGCCGGCGTGGTATACACATCCGGTATATATTTTCGGTGTTCGTGCCCATCGGTCTAAACACTGTGTGCGTATACTGTTTTCTTCCGGCGTTTTTTCCGAGGCTAGCATATATATATAGTATATACTATTGTAGTATCCTCGTATAACGTCTCTCGTGTGTGGACTCGACTTGCCGAGCTTATATTTGTTTCACTGCGGTACGTAGTATATATACGATTGTAATTTCTATTGTCCCAGTAGGTATTGTTTAGTAGGATTGTTACTGATAATTTTTCCTTTTAAATGAATCCATCGTTAAAAATTTTGTTTTCTTCAGTTTAGTGCGCTAAAAGCCGACAATCTGGAGTGTGGGTTGCGTCCGAAGCGTTGAGCACAGCAGTGAACACGCCAGCTGGTTTTGCTATGAAACCACGTCGCCCTCTGTAGGGTCGACTGCGCAGGCCGACACTCTGGATGCCAATGTGGTGGGTGTGCTTTCCATCACGCAGTAGGGTCGTTTTTTTGTCTGGTAGCCTCCATCGGGACGGGTTCAACACCCTCCAGAGGGCCGGGGTGTCCCGTCCCCCGCCAGAGGGTGGTTCACCGCCCAAACCCACTAGATGTCGTTGTGGTGGGTGCGCTTTTGACTGCACCGCAGGGTTGACCTTACTTAGGCACCCTCCAGCGGGTCCACTTGCGTACCCTCCAGAGGGTTATGGGGGATGCCGTCAGCCTCCACAGGGTGGCGCCCATAAACGCTCTGTACGTCGATCTGGTGGGTCCGAAAAATACCCCACGATAGTGCCGCCGAATTTTGGGCGCCCTCCAGAGGGAAAGATATGTCGCCCTCCAGAGGGTGTTTGTTGTGGCATCGGCCTCCAGAGCGTGCGCGGCCGACCCCTCCGTACGTCGGTGTGGTGGGTCTAAAATTTACCCCACGATAGTGTAACCAATTTTGAGGCGCCCTCCAGAGGGAAAGATATGTTGCCCGCCAGAGGGTGTTTGTTGTAGCGTCGGCCTCCAGAGCGTGCGCGGCCGACCCCTCTGTACGTCGGTGTGGTGGGTCGAAAATTTACCGCACGATAGTATAGCCAAATTTTAAGCACCCTCCAGAGAGAAAGATATATTGCCCTCCAGAGGGTTTTTTGGGGTAGCCGATTGGCCACGTGTGTAACCCTAAGTTTTTTTTATTTCTCATCAAGATATTTAGACGAGGTATTTGAACGTCACTGTGGGGGCGTACTGTAGGCGCCATAACTTCAAAAAACACCAAAATTTTTTGCCGAGACTTGGTGTATCTCTTGTTCAATCTGTTTCAAAAGAATTAAGGCAAATCTCCCAAGCGTTATTTTTTTCATGGGCCGAGAAAGCCAGCATTATACCCTTAACCCTAACCAATTTCTCGCAAACACCACCAGAGCTACCTGTATAATTTTCGGCGAATGTTTGTACGGGCAATATCAATCTTGGTGCGAAAAAAACCTAACGTTAACGCATGGATTTTGCGTGAGGCGATGTACAAGTCTATATTGTGTCGCCAGGATGGGAGTGCACTGGTAGTTCGGGAAAGTCGCCTTTTCGGTCGCGAGCGGGTGGCCCATTTCTTGCACACGCCACCAGAGCGACCTGTATAGTTTTCGGCGGATGTTTGTATGGGCAACATCAATCTTGGTGCGAAAACGATCCTAACATTGACGTATGGAGTTTGTGTGAGGCGATTTACAAGTCTATATCTTGTCGCCGTGATGGAAGTTCACTGGTCGTATGGTGAAGTCGCCTACGGCGCCGAGTCGATGGTCCATTTCTCGCAAACGGCACCAGTGCGACCTGTATAGATTTCGGGAGACGTTCGGATAGGCAATATCAAGCTTGGGGCGAAACAGATCCTAACGTTCATGTATAGAGTTTGGGTGAGGCGATGTACAAGTGTATATTTTAACGCCAGGATGAGAGTGCACTGGTAGTACGGTATAGTCGCCTTCGGCGCCGAGTGGATGGCCTATTTCTCGACAACGCCACAAGAGAGAACCTGTATACGTTTCGGAGGATGCTTGTATGGGCAATATCAATCTTGGTGCGAAAATGATCTTAACATTAATGTATGGATTTTCCGTCAGGCGATGTACAAACGTAACCTAGCTCCTAAAACGATTGAGCTTGCTGGCCACTTGTTTCGCGGCGCGCGGGTGTCACACTTACTTGAGCGTGATCGGCGTCCAAACTAAGAGCTGGCTTATTGGAGCGTGTTGGGTAATACTCACCTTACCGGGCAATCCCCTTCGTCGCCAACGTGGAATTTCAGTGTGGCGTAATGATTGCAGTTTGCACCGAATGTACGATGTCATTGGTTTGTTTGTGCGTTTGTTTATTTGATTTGTTTTGTTTGGGGAGGGGGGGGGAGATGCGCCTGTTGTATTTGGCTTTCTGGACCAGACCCAACACATTTGTAGCTGGTTGACAAGTCAGGGCGCGCATACATCCAGGATCACTTTTTGCATTAAGTGTCACTCCATTTTCCTCATTTTTCGCACACATACGCACGACTGGACCAAACGAAAATACATCATTGGGTTCATGGTAACACCGAATACTTCAACTCTGTACGCGACATCTCGTCGCTTGGCGAGCGCAACGATTGGGTGACGTGGACAACGACGCGGCGTTGCTAGGCCTCCAGCGATCGGTAACGAGGCTCAACCACTGCGCACACCCGGGCGGGTAAGGGGTTGGTGGGTACGTCGGTAGACGAGATTATTGAAGATCAGGATATGAAAGACGAAGAGTGTAGCGCAGTACGACATGGGGTCCACGACGGGTACACATGTCCAACCAAACCACGGATATACCTCCAGAACGTTGAGCGACCGCGCGCAATTGCTGGTGTCCCCGGATTTGGGTCAAATTTTTCAACGTGCGCGTAGAAGTACACCTATAGTACACCAATACCAAACAACATAAGCTTGGGTGAGACAATATAGAACCTGGTAGGTGATCAATGAAGAGCCAACGAATACAAGAGAGTTTGGGTAGGACCACCGAACGGGGCAGGAGGCCTCATGCAATACAACACTTAATTTTAATGACCTGTAGCAACGTAAATGATTGAGTAGTAAAATCGTCATCGATTCAGAAGAACCCAAAAAATCGTCACTAACAAAGGAGTCGCAGTTTGACGAAATCAACTGATAAGTTGAACGCCCGAGTCGATCATTTTTTTTAAGACTAGCTCCCCTGCTGCAACAGCGTGATAGGCACAGGAAACATATAGCCCTTCCCACACACCCTGCAGACTTGGTGGCGTTTTTCTGCAAGATTACTTCATTCCCAGGGATGGGCACCGCGCTGAAAACGCACTAAGCGCGGAATTGTTCTGGGCTAGACCCCTCTGCTTCGGGGCAGGGGGGCCCGTCCAATCCAATACTTACATTGAATGATGGGCGGCAGCGTAACCTAATAATGGAGGTACATTGCAGAACATTTGCTTGACCTTCACGAAACGGCTTTTATCTGGTTTTACTGCGTGAACGCTGTTTCGGGGGGCTGTCATTCAACGACATTCCCATGTCTGCAAGATCCAGTTTGCATGAATTTCAAGACGCTGGTGACCAATATGTTTGATGAAGATAGTGTGCGGCGAGGTACGTGCTACACGCATCTCAAACTTCAAAGCCTGTGTACAGCGTATCGGCGACAGTGCACTACCATGATGCAAAGCATATCACGTACACCTGAGTCGGAAAGTCGCAGTCGGTCTACTACCTTCACCATGTTTGGTTCTGGCGGTATTGATTTTGAAACACCTATTCAAGCTGTATCTGATTTAAGGTATTGCCCAAAATAATATATCCATATGTTACATTTGAACCTTTGTCGCGTGCAGTGCCCTCTTCTGTACGACCCCTCGCAACCTCGGTTGCCATTTGCAGCAGTAGATATCAACGGTCACAAATAAACATTGTGCGTAGGCACTTCAAATGCAGCGTTAACGAAAACAGCACAGAAAAAAAACTGACACCCGGCTAGGCTGAATTCCCCTAGTCCCCGTCCATTCTCGACTCCTACATATTTGTTACGCTGGTATAAACCTGATACTGAGGCCTAATCTCAAGCCAATGAAATGTTACTAAGAGGATGTACGCGAAATATCATGCCTATGGCTGGGCAAACACAATGCCATAAACGACGAGCACAAAAGAAGCTGAGCGCGAGTTGCACTGTCCTTGATACGGGTTACCATCGCCTTGCCCCCTCAGCGACACACTGCAGCAGTAGATGACATCGCTGCAACACACACCCACTCTGGGTGAAATAAAAATACAACGTTTCAGCAGAGATAGATAAAGGACCCTCGACGAGACCCAACTCAACCTACTGCTGTGCCTTTCCCCCCTTGAATATTCCTACTATAGTGCAGTTATTGTACCACGACATTTTGACACGGTCTACCCGCCTTCTTCAACTTCAGCATTTTGTCACCCACGTTCAAAACAAATTTGGTACGCAGCCTAACCGGATTACGATTAATATCCAAGATATGAATTTTAATATAAGGGGAAGCATGTTTAGCGTTCTCTCCCAATTGAACAAGATATAGTGAAATACATCTGGTGGATAAGCATCTGCCACCCTCCGGCCACTCCCATCTACGCACAACAGGCGCTCTGCAGGGCATACATGCAATTGTGCACGCTATTGAGGATGATCTCCTCACGCAAATGTATATCGTTTTGCACGTGATTTACTCATTGGCGGTTTCGCCGACCTGAGCCCTCGCCGTCTAGACCAGCTTGTCACGATCAGCCGGAAGTCCCTTTCGCGTCTCGCACCTCCTGATACTAGGACATATACTCTGTGGATAGGGCAAATATAAGCAAGGATTAATGTGTCCGTCTTATAATTGCTCTGGCGACATGTGGCGCAGATTCCCCATGCTTCTGCGACCAGATATGTAGATTGAACTCGACCCAGGATGATCTGTGTGGGCCTGTCCCTTGAAGCCTGCAACGGAGACGTGTGCATCTCCTTGTCGTTTATCTACCTCGATGAAAAAATGATGGCGGATAGTCCCCCCGTTCCGTGCGCTTCATTGCATCGACGTTTTCACGATATATCCCCCCTCCGCCGGCGGGTAGTCATTCGGGATACCCGCGTTGTCGAGCACCTTCTGTCAGAACATTGCTGCAAACGAGCTGAAGATCATGGAGCGCGTTTGCACAGGCTTCAAGAAGCACCATGTCCTTGCATCCTGTGGAACGACTCACTACAAGCGTGCACGGTTATTCAGTACGAGGTGCACATTTTTAGAAGAGGTTTGTTTTAACGAAGTTGAACTTCCCGTCTCGCCTGAAAGAGTTCTCCTCCAGACCTCATGACTGTCATTCGTTGCAAGAGATACCAACACGTTTGTTTTTAAATAGCCCACCTCACGTTCATGGTCTGACCGAATCCTTGATCTAAACACGCCGGCGTATCGCCTCTAGAATAAAGATGTAACATGCGAACACGTTAAGTACACGAGCTTCCCAGGGTTTGGGATATAAACGCTCCACACGTTTGGCTTGGTATAATGGGGAATTTCGCGAAACCAAACGAGCAGGTGCCTAGCGATAATCTACGCGTGGATTCCGCAGAAGTCCTAAAATGTACGTATTCGTGTAATATTCGTAGGACGGGTTGGTATGTTCACCTATTTTCACTGCCCTGCGTATGGCTCTTTCAAGTTTGTTTAATATCAATCATCGGATGTTCCGTTCATCTCCGTGGTATTCGCAAAAGCTTGACCATATGACGTTGGAGGTACTACTTCAGGCATTTAGGTTCACATCATCATTGGTTTAGCCCTCTCGGCCATCGTAGCAAAACCCATAAACAATTCGGTTTTCCACTTGCCCATAATTGTTCGACGCAACAGGCCTTTGCACCTATCGCGTTGGTCGCCTCTATTGGGTAATCACACCACATATTGGTCGTTGTCGTTTCCACCGTCCTAGGTGTATGCATGTTACTTGGTGGACATGGGCAATACCTGCACAATGTTATTACCATGAAGTTCAAGTAATGTTTCGTCAAACCACAAACCGCAACGGCATGAACCCAAAGGCAATGTTATTCAACATGGAACCCTGTGACGGATTGCGTTTCACTGACGCAAGAACAATGACGTATGTAATTTTGGCGCTAATTCTGCAGGAAAAGACAACGTGTGACTCAACGGGTGGAATGGGTAACACGATATTCCATCTCTGTGGAGGGGCTGCAGAAATAACGTTTGGCAGCCTTGATATTTGACACTTGCACCATTCCCTGCTATGTGCACGTCGTACCTTTATTTTTTGTGCAGCCAGCCTCTCCAACAACCTCGTTAGGTTTTGGTGGACGCCTTCGACAGCGAAAAGTAGTCGATATTAAAGGATTTGGACAACACGCACAGCCTAATGTGGGATGGGCGAGCACGAAGGCCACCGGTACCGTTGCCGGACCTGCGGAGATAGCGAAGGTACAACCAGCAGTTCGAACGCCAAATGTACAGGAAACGTGGACGGGCGTGATTTCATGGGCGCAGGTCAGGGCTTTGCGCGTCATGCCCAACCGATATTGTCGGGGGGCGAAGTTCAAACCTTCTCGTGTATTTGCACAACACCTTGAGGATCCCCTTATATATATATTCAATTGATCCCGAGTGCGTAGAGATGCATGCCCTCAGGCAGAAGCGCGTATCAGTACACCATACTGTATTCCACGCAGGCCTCGATCTGAATGTTGTGGTCCGCACCCTCGTACCATCAGTATCAAATATGGTCCGCACTTAAACATGGGATCCGTCCGTGGGAAAACATCCGTGCGGGACCCGTTCGCCCTAACCTGAGGCATCATGGGAGCCAGCAAGCAAGCTGCAGCAGACCAGAACTCACGCGACAATGGATCCTAATCATTACGCAACGTAATTGCCAGCGAGTCGTCGGAAAGATGGCGAACACATTGGGAACGATACGAACGAAACGACGATTGACTCTTGATAGCATCGAACACTCACACTTCCAAATTGATGAAGCGCATATTTCCTCCAGTGGGCGGCACCGAAACTATGCCACTGAGATCGGTCTGGTAGTCATCGCATCCATTGCCACCAGAGACTACGCGGAACGATCCAAGGCCATTAGATGAAGCCACCCTGAAGCTGAAGAGAACGTTATCAACTGCAAGAGACGGCGGGATTTGGTCTGATATGGTATGATATGTCAGGGTGGGGTAGGGTTGAGTAGGGTACGGTAGGGTAGGGTATAACAAGGTAGGGTAGGGTAAGGTAGGCTAGGGTGGGGATTCCCGGTGGAAGTGTTAGTTTTTATTGATGGTGTCCTGATCGTGAATATGTCAACCTCATCAATGGGGTACACTACAACTAAACAAAGAACACTGAATGCCTAGATCGGCCTAACAGCAGATGTTTTCAGGGATGTCGAAGCACATGTGCGTCAATACTCTTAGACCAAAACGGGATATAGAGTGGGCGTGAAATATGGATGCACTTCAACAGTAGCTACGCTTGATACATCTGCCCCGTAGTGTACATATGATGGAGAGAACCGTGACCCGATCACACATGAAATACGTTTACGTGGAGTGATGCTGTTTAATGGAAACAATGGTGTGTTGTTATTTCTACCCTACTCGCTGAACGTTCTAGACAGTCTTGCTTTTAGAGGCACGCACCCTTTTTGGTGACTTCCACAGTGTACCGAAGGTATTCGCCAGGCTCGACGTATCCGACTATGTAGCCACCTTTGCTCATGACGTTGATGTCGACATCCTCGTTAGGGCGAAACACCTGTCAATGTGTAGAATAATCTAACACCATCGTGATTCCATGTGTGCGTGAGAATATTGATATTTGGCCTTGCCTCTGTGTGGATTGAGAGTGGCTGTGCGCGCCATACGGTGTTGAAACATATTTAATGCAACATTTCATCCACGATCTGACAGCGAGAAAGTGCACAACTAGAGCGTCACCTAAGCGGTCAGGGCTGGAATTGATTGGTGTCTAGTGGAGGGCGACAGACTGGACCCTTAGTATTGCCATCGTTCGCAACCTTTGTGTGATTCAAACCTTGATAATATAGCACACGTGGGTACCCTCGACGCAAATCGGCCAAAACGAATACACGCTACCCAGTCGGTGGAGGGCTGTTCATGGCACTGGACCTCTATGGTGCAATCTGAATTGGCGATGTGATACGGCAGGCGGTACCTGATGGTACCACACCTCTCAGCCACGTACACTTACCCCCTTTTGGTTTCCCTTCGTGGAGTCTGAGTAGCCCACGCCTTCACCACCCGTGTCGAACTCTTCCGCCTGAATAATGCCGGGGATCGTCGCAGGGACATTGTCGAAGGCATCGACCACCGAAACGTCTGAAGGGACCCGGTACGTAGGTGGACTCCAGGTGTGGTCTTTCGACATAGAGAAGGAGTCTATGTTGAAGCCTTCGGACTCCGCGCACAGCCAAATGTAGGACACGTGAGCGCGGAGGCCACCTGTACCATGGCCGGCGCTGTGACGGTCATAGCGATGCAGCACAACATAGAAGCACCGGAATGCGCATCCAAAAAAAGATTTCCATCGGAATTCATAAGGTTTCACCGCTAGCATCTGGAGCCTAAACGGGAAGACACAGTAAAGGGACTGCGTGTTGACCAACGCTTACTGCGTTAGCAACACAGTGTACTACCGTGTGTTTCGCCACCCGTGACTATCAGGGCGTGTACATCCTCGGCAAAGACATCGCTTCAAAAAGCCCGTCCACCACTGTCTTGACGAGAGGACAAAATAACGATCGACGATAATATGATCGCAGGTGTCAGTCGGCATCAGCTGGCTGGTTTTATCACAACAACTAAAAGCTTACAATGGCTTTAGCCTTTAACCAGTGAACGACCAGAACTCTCCGCGAATTCCGTCACGACGGCAATAATCTGCAACATGGTTGATTGCGTCCTATGATTGACTCACACTGCGTAGTCGGTGTAGCGAGGGTTTCCCCCGGTAGACGGTACCGAAACCAGACCACTAAGATCGGTCTTATAGTCGTCGCACCCATTGCCACCGGCGACCATACGGAAGGAGCCAAAACCATTTTCCGAAGCTACCCTGAAGCTGAAGTACACCAGATCGACTGCAAGAAATCGAGTTGGGGGGTATGTCGACCATTGAGTGTGTGTATGCGACTGGGCGCCTGATCGTATGTAGGTGTTCGACTCCCAACAGGACGCTCAATCTTTAAGGAAACACCAGGCGTGAGTCATCTCCAACGAATGCGTGCGCACGCGTGATAACGAGCCTGTATCGTAGTGATTGTTGGACCAACTCGATAAATAGCAAGGGAGCGAGGAACACGTGGGAAATCGTTCAAAAGCCCCAATCGAGTCCGGTGTTTGGTAGTCTATTACGTCATTGCCAGAAATACGCACCACTCATGGTACTGGAGCAACGTGAGCGTGAGATTAGCTGCACTAAATTGCCTGTCTGTAGTTCCGCATCTCACTTTTTTTGGTACAGTTAATCGTGTATCTCATATATTCGCCAGCCTCAATGTATCCGACGTTGAATCCACCGTCGGGCAAGGCAGCGATGTCCACGTCTTCGTCAGGGCGGAACTCCTGCCATCGCGAGTCAGATCCAACACAACGTTGAGATACCGTGCGTGTGAGTAAGGGGAAAACTATATCGGCGTGAGTTCAACGTGTTCGATTCTCTCCAACGTAAGTGCCAAGATGCCTCTGTTGTTAGGAAACGTCTCTAAAACCTTACGGTACCAGGCCTGGAGCTGCGTACATCTTGATAAGGCGGAAACTGACCAGACTGGTGATAAATGTGTTTGTGTTCCGTCACGCCGAGCAACATACCAAATTCCCAACACGTCAATGTTTTCATAAAACCTGTGTGTTTGGTTGTGTCGAAAAAAGCAAGGTTTGGTACCTTCGGCGCCCATGCTCGTCTCGCCAGATTGTCCTAGCCCAGGAACAGACTGCTGATTATTCCGCCCAGGAATGCAAATTTATAGCTGCAGACCGAGATTTCCAACGATGTGGGTCAAGGATACCGCCCAAACATTATTCTGCATCCAATGTCCACGACGTGATTTGATAGTTTTCCGGGACTTTTTCAACACGTGTTCTATGAACGCTTGTCAACCAGCTCAAGAATCGTGTTTATTTTTTGTGTTGGCCCGATATACATATATATTTTAGTAAATGCTTTGGATACTTAGGTCTGGGAGACCAATATGGTTCGGTAAAAAAAAAATACGAATTCCAGTTTGTAACCGGTCGGGAATGGGTCTTGGAACACCCATGGCGAGTATCAGGGAATTCCTCAAAAACGATGTTGATATTTGGATGTTTGTACGGTAAAATTTAAAACCTTACGTGGTTGTCTCGTAAGTACTTTGTTCCAGTGCGTACAGGATAACCGTTGCACGTAAACAATGATGTGGTAAATTGATTCTTCACCCTAGTTTTTGTGTTGTATGCTCTATTAATTTTACAGGCATACTTTGGGGTAACTGGATTGCTCCCACAGAAACGCCTGTGTGTTTCTAACCTATTAAAGGCCTGCGGTTGGTCGAGACGATATCTAGCCCAGAGCGCCGACCGCAGACGTTCAAATAAATAACGCGAGCTGTCGCCTTTTCCCGCTGTTCATTACGGTCATTTCATACCAAACTACGCGACACTCGAGTAGGTGTTTCGATCGGGTTTCATGCTGGACAATACTTCGGGCGATTCTTGCAGATGTTCGTTGGGACGTCTGGAAGTCCGTGATATCTGGTGCATCATCTACCTCACTTCCACCTACCCCTTTCTTGTTCCCAGGAGTGGTGTCATGGTAAGCCGTGCCTTCTCCACCGAGTCGAACTCTTCCGCCTGAATGAGGCCGGGAACCACTACAGGAACGCCGCTG
The DNA here is from genome assembly GCA_031763025.1 of Macrocystis pyrifera. NCBI lineage: Eukaryota > Phaeophyceae > Laminariales > Laminariaceae > Macrocystis > Macrocystis pyrifera. Next base: position 8,636,211 of record JASSKH010000008.1, on the reverse strand, counting down.
TAGGCCAGTCCATCATTGCCAAATGGTTGGGTTGCAATGTGGACTGCGGTCGGCGCCGGAGTCGGTGGCAGCGGTGGCGGTACGGAGGCGTCTGTCATAGTGAAGGAGTCGATATCGAAGAAACTAGAAATCACGCACAACCAGATGAACGTTACACCTTTGCCGAGGCCTCCAGTTCCTTGTCCAGATCTGTGACGGTATTCAGGGTGAGTTGAAGAAAATATGCCAACATCGAAGTACGAACGAATATGGGAGTGCATTTGTCGGTCAGTACAGAGATTTTCTGCACATAGGCAGGGGTCCAGCGCCACCTCAACTGTCCGTGATACGTATGTTTCGTATTTTGGTCAAGTGCTACTTGAATCTGTTGGCTTGCAAGTCTGGGCAGACCGCAATGATGCATTCCGGAAAATCACGAATCTGATAACGTCGTGTCTGAAATGAAGTTTGCGAGACCCAAGAGACACACCAGGTGTATTTGTATTTCGAGACCAGATTGATCGATCTCACCATCGCGATTACATCGGCAACCCTGGCAAACGACTTTTTTTCGACGTCAATGGTCGACGCTCATTGCCCGTTGAGTTACGCCACAAATCTAAACGAAAGGATATATATATACTTTACCCACACACGCCGCCTCCGAGAAGAGTGCACGGTCTATCCGAACAATGTATCATGAGATAGGTGTGCAATGATGTGCTTTGAGATCACCGTAAAGGGAGGACGATAATTTGGGTCGTTTATCATTGAAGGATCTAGGCCTTATGCCGGATTCTTACTGGTCAAATGTTTATACTGCCCCCATCTACCGCCGCATAGAGCCGGTGTGGAACCCATGCGTCGTCCCACACCACAGCAGCTTGTGAATATCGCGCGACTAAATAGACCAGAGATCGAAAAACGGAAGGTCTCGTTCAGTGACAGGCGGAATACTTGCCCGCAGCAGCAACCAAATGCACGATCTAATGGTGTACCAGCAAAACGGCACACGATCGCACGGGCGATCGTTGATATCGTGGAGGACTCACACTTCATAGCCGTAGTAATTGAGTTGAGCGGGCACCGAAACGAGACCGCTGAGGTCGGTATCATAGTCGTCACACCCAGTGCCGCCACTAACGATGCGGAACGTGCCAACGTTGGTCGTAGATGCCATCTTGAAGTTGAAGTTGAACGCCTCGACTGTGCGAGGGGATTCAGGCGGTGGCACACCAGGTGTACGCAATTTGAGTATACGGCTGTCCACGTGGTCATATCAGTATTCGAGTTCATGTGCGACGCACCATGCTCGAAAAATACACGAAGCATGTAGAAAATTCCGAACGTCGTGCTCGAGAGGAACAGTACGACGACATGCCTTTGTCGTGGTTATTCCTGATTCAGCAGTATGGCATGTATATATACGGCACACCAGCTGCCACATATGTGTAAAGATGAGGGTTGGATATACGCAATTCGAAGTTTCGTTGACCGATGAGGCTTGGTACTCCGATCGAACCGTATGTCCCGCACGGCTCACGTGGTGGACGGTACGACACATAAATCACTCGTACAGGATACACGTTTGCCCACAGTAACTGTACTGAAGTGCAAGGACTCCTTATTGTGACTTGCGCATACCTGGTTTAACGACATTCACGGTGAATCGCAGGTATTCACCGGGGTGGACGTGGCCGACTGCGTATCCGGCGCTCAAGGCGAATATGTCCACGTCATCGTCTGGCCGGAATGCCTACCAATGCGTATATAATGTATCAGTCCGCGTATATGAGGATCGGGCAAGCAGGTTTAGGCGTAGGCGTGGCTTAACAGCGTCGGTTGCACCTCAATAGCTTGTCCAGTCACTTATTATTTTGTTTTTTCGCTACCTGCTACATTGGTCTGGTGAACGAGAGCGACACAACTGCGGATTTCTTGAGAGGTACACTACACCCAATAGGTGGTTTACGGTTCGAAGACGGATGACGTGACTTATACAGTCAGCAAGGTTCCATGCAAAACCCCCAGTTCCACCTACCCCGCGTTTGTTGCCAGGCGTTATGTCGTGGTACCCTACGCCTTCTCCTCCCTCGTCGTATTCTTCCACTTCGATCACACCGGGAACGTCCACGGCAGTGCCTCCGTAAGGTGAACCCAGTTTAGCATCGTAACCCTTATGTTTGGGATGTAGGGATTGAAACGAACAAGAGCACGTCGCGATTATCCCGACGTTGTGTGTGGTGGGCTCGCCCGTGTGTACAGGTTGGTGAAGAGGAACATGATCATTAAGTAGACAAAGTAGTCTGTATTGTTTTTTTCGTGTTGACGAAATAATAGCCTATAAAGGGCTTAGTTGTCATAAGGTAGTGGGGTGCAGTAGGCCTCTCGTCAGGCTATGTACTCCAGCAGGTTTATGAATTGCAATGCCCTCGGCATGGTTCAGCAGAGAAATGACAATTTCGGGTGTAACGATAATTGCACTGAAGGCGCGGTCGATTCCTCTTGCAGTCAACACCAGGACGTTAATTCCTGTAACAATCGTACAGGATCCTGACACGCCAAACGACAAGCGTTCCTACCGACTCGGTACACGCTGAAGTAGCAACCGAATCAACACACCGGTACGAGTATATAATTTTGTACGGCACACCACGAGCGGTAGGCAACGTTTTGTTAGAGAATGGGAGCCTGGAAGAGCTTCTAGTGCACTCGAAACGCTTCCTGGCATGATTACCTTGGATTGTTTGGTTTCTTACAGTAGGCTTACCGCTGCTCGAGCCCAAGAAGAAACCATCAAGAGGCCTAGGCCCACTCTGCTAAAAGTAGAGATCGTCATGGATCTGCCACGAGGTAGATGATGCCCTGCGATGGTCCCTGCAGGTCGAATTACACGGGTTTAACCAGAGTCATCAAGCCGAACGGACCAGATAAATATTATTTGAACGGAACCAAGCGAGGATCTGGCCCGCCTACCGGGTCATCAAATGTACTTGTTCAACGCTTAAGCTGGTTTATGGCACCTTTCACATCACGACACTTGAACTGCTACAGGAGAATAAAAAACGCTGGAATCTGTGCTTCCCCCATACTGTATCTCGATATTTACTAGAAAGGTAGTAGACAAAAGACGGTCCGTCCATGAGCAATATGATGCTACCGGCCTGCCGTCGTGCATACGCCCAAAGCGTTCCAAACAATAGTATAAAATCTTTCATAATGATCCCACATTGAACTCGCAACACGCGCCATCGGCATCCATGAGATCTCAGGACGGTTGCGGCTGGGGGCACTCATGATACTCAATCTTGCTTGTAGTCATCATCTCGTCGTGTAGTCGTCATAGGTTGCCAACGCAGGGCTACTCAAACCACGAGTGTGTATATTCCTGATGGTATATGTTTATTCCTATACATCGACATCTTGCGCACCCTCTCTTATACCCGGGTTGATTATTCACCCTAGACAGATACATAAAGCTTATGGTATGGGTCGATACTGAATCGGGGATACAACTGTAAAACTGGCAGAGACCCGAATGCTCCCGGAAACCCGTGACCTCGTTTCTGCCGAACATTACAAACACCGTGGATTTCTAGGCCGGCATCTACCCGTCGTACGGATAGGACACGTGCGGCTGAAACTGCCCGGTACCGGGTAGTCAGAATCAGGATCCTTCCCCTTAAAATACCTTAATTGCGGTCCAGGTGTGCATGTGGACATGTTTTCTTTCGTCGAAAAGCTTTAGATTGTTTTGCGGCCACGATCTGAATTCGGAGGGGAAATGGCTGATGGAGTTTAACACCATCAGTATAGCGCAACGGAAGGAAGTACGCATGCAGTGCACAAGAGTCGCTGTTGCAAATGCACTTGATTAATGCTCCTATCTAATTTAGTTTGTACTTGTTTTCTGTTTTTGGTGTTCTCCTATTGGTTGGGCACAAGGAAGCCTGGATCCTCCGTAGCAGCAGTATGCTGCAGGCAAATTCTTCAATCACAGAGAAGGCAGAAGGGACAAACCAATACCAACGGAAATGGGGTTACGTGCAGGGTAAGAACGCACACGTGCTTCTGTATGTACCTGGTGTAGTCTAAGCAGTTTGCCTGACTTTAAGCTGTTACGGCTTTGTTTAACCGGAAACTTTAGGTCGAAGACGCGCTGTGACCTGTAATGTGTGATCTCTCGGTGCTTATGGGACTAACGAAATAACTGATGTTTGCAGTAAAATAACGTCCTCTATTCATAGGTGATCTTGACGTGTGATGTTTCGCTGCAATGTTATCGGTGATGACCGCGGTCGGGCTTAGCCACAAGTTACACATTAACTCTGAAAGTTACGCATCAATTGCGCAAGGGATCTAAATATTTTGGCACTGTCAAAATCATAAACTCGCATACGCTGGGAACATCGACATTGATCTGCGGCATGCCAGCTTGCGTCACCTCGCGGGCATCACACCACTCCTCGAAAGAGAGCCTTGCATGTAGACGTATGTTCGTGAAGTTCTCGAACATTTTCGTACGAGCACTTTTCGGTAAACCTCTAGTTGCCCCGACACGGGAAGCCCGCCCGGAGATATTGGTCGAGGTCTCGGCGCCATCCGCGCAATCCGGAGCGCACGGTGGGCGCCCAAACTTATTTCCGACGGGAGTGTATCAGACGATTCCCCTGGTTTCAATATGAGATGCCTTTTTTTGTACTGTACGTACCGGTAAAATGTCGTCAGCTTTTTGCCCTTTCACGAGCGCACAGCCCAGACATGTGCCAGGTAGACAACAGACGACAGGAAGAGGGCATGACGTTAGAACGATTTAGCGCATAAGCACCAGTAGGCAACACCGTGCGTGTGCGACACACCCCATCTGTGATGTACTGCTGTGGCTCATCATGTTTGTCAGAGCCTGCGGTCCGTTCTCCATCATCTATCCATCTTTGCGGCCTCTGTATGACCGAAGCATGCACACTACCGACGGAAATGTACGGACCGCTAGTAGTAAATACTCTGTCCAAATATTTCCGATGTTTTCTGTTTCTTGGCCGAGCCAACTCAACAAATCTAGCCATCAGACAATACGCAAGGGACACAAACAACCTTACAACCCGCCTAGGGTGGAAGCACAAGCAGCAGCGGGCCACATCACGCGCGTGTCTCTAGTCCGTGGCGTATACTGCCATGGCTAGTTGCTTTGTCAGAGGCTGTAATCCGTCGTATGTCATCGCCGCCTCTCTCTCTCTTTTGCCATGCTGTGATGCATGTATGTGCGGTAAAAACAATTACCAGGCAATACGGACCTTTGTTCATTTACTTGTACAAAGTAATATTGTCACGATGCCGGCTTTAGACTTGAAGGCGCGAGTTCAATCGTCGCAGAACTCATGTTTGTTTGTTCCATGTTTTTTTTGTGTATAATTTCACACCTCGGATAACGTAACACTCGGATAACACTTATCTACGTTATGGGGCCTAACAGAGGAACGTGGTAACGTACTAACCTAGTTTTAGCACTGGAGAAGCGATCACGGTAACGCAGTAACACTGTGTTAACTGGAAACCCACGAACGTCCACGCGCCGTAAAGCTATGTTACTGCTCGGCCTCGTCCAACTCTGGAAAGGTAACATTATGTTATGCAGATATCAGTCCTTGAACTATCACCGTAACACAGTGTTAGGCTTTGACCAAACACGTACGTTACCACTCTAACCTGCCGAGATCGATATCCGCATATTTACTAACACGATAACATAATGTTATTGTCTACGCAGCATTAGACGTAACACAATAACATTATGCTACCCTTAGGAGGAGCGTTCTACATACCATGTTCGCCAGCACTACTAACACATAACATTGTGCTACAGACAACACACTAACGTAACACAACGAAATGTACAGCACTAACAACACTACGTTATCTGAACCCCCCATCTAATTGCCTTAGGGTCGGATAACGTAACACTTAACGTACGTTAGATACGTCACAGTCTTAGCCGGCCCATACGTAACATTATGTTAGGATGCTAGCCTAGATGCGCAAGTCTCTGTAACATTATGTTACGGTGTCACCGTCAGTAAAGGTCTGATGGTAACATTCCGTTATCGTGTCACCACAAAAACCATTCTGGGTCTAACTTTATGTTACTGAGTTACCGTTGGGGCCGAAGGCGTTCTAGCGTAATGTTACTACGTTACCCTTTGGATTTTCCCGAGATCTAACATGTGTTCCCTGTGAGAGTGGCAAAGCGGGCGTGTGAGAGTAACATAGCGTAGCCGTGTTATTCAATTTCGCCGACATCCCAGTAGGGGATACCACAAAAACATCCCCGGGGGGAGGATAGCATGGAATCCCCGGACAAAAGCGACTCCATATTTTATAACCCCCAAACAGGGGATGTTTAGGAGGGATCCCCGAAAATAATGCCTCATTTGTTTTGTGGAAGCCCCGCCAGTACGTTATCCATCTATAACACATTGCGTTATCCATCTATAACGTAATCTGCACACTCGCACGTACGTGTTAACACGGCAGTAACATATTATTGATGTTAGATTGGGAGTGTACGTTATCTATTAACTTGTGTCACTACATACATTGCATACGAGTCCACAACATCAACATAATGCTACCAATAGTGTTTTATCGATCACATACGTTATCCGTTTGACGTATGTTATGTTGTAATAGTAGCAAGACTTCTGTAATACCCTCACATAGCGTCGTTCGGAACCGACTGCTGCTGCGGCTGATACGGTAACATAGTGCTAACGTTGTATTGACCATATACGCCATCCCTCTAACGTGTGTTACGATAGCCCCTGAGAATTTCACTAACTCACAAACATAGCGTTACGTACGCCTTGATCTGGCCGTATACGTTATCCGTCGAAAGGGTGTTACAGTAGCAAGAAGAATCCCGCTGACACACTAACATAATGTTATTCGCTACGGGCTGATGTCGCTAACACGGTAACACAATGTTAACGTTTAATTGACCATGTACGTTATCCCTTCAACGTGTGTTACGATAGCCACCGGGAATTCCGCTAACACGCTAACATAGTGTTTCTCGCTATTGGCTGCATACCCTAACACTGTAACACATATACTGCGGTCAGTACGAGATCAAGGTAACACTCTAACATAATGTTACGCGATCGCCCGCCAATATCATAACGCACTATCGCTATGTTATCACAAAATCCAGAAAGTATTTAACGTGGTAACGTCATGTCACGTTTCTGTTTCGCTGACGCCTTACATTAACTTAAAACGTTAAGTGATACGTTGTCCGAGGTGTGTATAATTTACGTAACCCAAACACCGCAAACAACAAATAACACGTGAGCAGTGCAGGGTGCGTGCTACAAATCAATCGGCTACACCGGTATACACATCTGCCGGCCGACATCAGAGCAGGGAGCTAAAGTCCCGCATGTGCGGTAGTTTGTCCGCGCTGCGTTGCTGTGGGTTCCTCAAATATTAGTACAGTACTACTGTAGTTGCCCTTTTATCGAACCCTGACATGGGAGTATCTGTTGTTGTTGTTGTGCGATAAATGAATGCTCCCACAAGTACTCCGTTCTTGCTGCTACTGCTGCAGTGCGATGTTCATGCGAAGCCAAGTGTGGTCGAGAGTTCCAACCCCTCATTAGGTGCGTCCTTTTTAACCTTTGTAAATATTAGCCCACTTCTGTACTGCTGTCAGTGTGTCACGCGTGTATGTGCCGTGTGTCACGCATGGAGTTTCTAAGTTTCGTTTTGGTCGGGAGTCCATGGGTTTTTGCAGGAGAGGCCATCTTCGATATGAGCGCCACAACAAAGGCATGCATTAACATACTGACAAACATGATTCCATGTTTGGTGGAACGTTCAAGAAAACCGATTCAAGCGATTCAGTCAATAGTAATAGTTCTACACAACTTCCATACGTATTTTGTCCCCTAAAAAGCAGAGGCAGTTTAAAAGAGTCTTCTGCTGTATATGTCATACGTGCAGCACTATTACGGGGGTCCATAGTTAACAGGACCTATGGTATACACAAAACCCTATATATTTCCCTATTTTTACTAAGAAAATTTGGTCCCGTTAACCATGGACCCCCGTAATAGTATGGAAATATTTCATGACGTTCTGTATCGTTTTTCATTTATTCTTGCGTCAGTTCCCTAGGAACGTCCCGGAGGAGAACCTTGTATAAACTCGTCTGGCGCGGTCGGTCGCTACCTTAGTCCTTCGATAGACGTTTCGCTAGACATCAACCATCCTTCCCTAATACTGGAACTTATCGCGGTAGTACCTTCCAATTTTAAACTTCTCGGGAATAGCCTTCACGAAACTGCTACGCTTTTTGGCTGTTTGCTACAAGTACAGCAAGCAGTGAAAAGTAAGTGTTTTCCCTTCGGCTCATGATGAACTAAAGTTCTTCGAGGTTGAGTGTTTGCTCGCACGTTTTCCCAGGGGAAAGACCTGGCGGTCACACCTATTTCGCCTTGGCGCAATCGCTACACACCCCTGTTCGTGCTGGGATCTGTTTTGCCCGCCCCAAGGGACTGTGTTCGCCTGGTGCGATCAAGAACATAAAATGGAAACGTTCGTAGCTACGTAGATCGCGACTACTGGTGTGGTGCGTTAGTGGATCACCATGCTGAGTGGATGACATCAATCAGAAAAAATGAATAATGGATCACCGTGTAAGTGGATCACACTAAGAGAAATGAGTGGATCACCGGGCTAGGATCACAATTTCAAAAATAGCTGGTGGATGACCCGAAACAAAGGGCGCTGACGAAAATTAAACAACGAACACCTGGCGAGAAAGGCTACGATTTCGTTCTGGTTCCTTCCAAGTCGTAGTTCACGAACGTGGGCGTGAGTCATTACAGTTCTTACTGTTTTTTCGTGACTAAATCATCCCTCGACATAGCAAGCGGTACCGTATTAACTTGTTTCACAACTCATGCCATTCCGAAAAAATCCAAAACGAAATATGCTCAGGACCGAATCCATAAAGAATGGTAGCCCCTGCGGGTACGAAAACGTACTGCGTTCCTGCAAGAAAATGTAATACACATACACAAACCCCGTCTAAACAAGGGCGACTCTTACGAGTACAAGAAGATCGTCCTTAGACCCGAAACAACCCTTGGATTTATAATTCCTACTCCGTGTCACCAACGCACGCCGAAGTGATCCAATAACGGCAAGCCATACGATATCGTACCGTCTGCCTAGACCCAAAACATCGACTGATCATCGACTGATCTTCAGGACGGCATCAAGACTAAAACCACACAGACACCGACAAAACAACGGCGACCCTTACGAGCGCGAGATCGTACCGTCGGTCTACTGACGAAACATCGAGCTATCATTAGGACGAAATCTACCAAAAAGAGACACTCTTACGCATCCCTCGACATCTGCGGGATGCCTTCTATTGGATCAAGTCTTTCGGGTCTAGACAAGCGGGACGATCTTGTACTCGTAGGGGTCGCCCTTGTTTCGACGAGATTTGTGTGTGTGGTTTTATTTCTTCTTGTAGGAGCGCAATACGTTCTTGTACTCACGGGGGATACTTCTTTCATGGATTCGGTCCTGAGCATAGCTTTTTTGGATTTTCCCGAAATGGCATGAGTGTGAAACAGATAAATACGGTAGCTTGCTATGTCGAGGGATGGATTCAGAACAACAAAAAAATGCAAAAACCTGTAATGACTCACGCTCACCATCGAGAAATACGACTTGGAAGGAAACCGGAACGAAATCATAGGCTTGCTCGCCAAGTGTTCGATGTTGAATTTTCGACAACGCCCTTTGTTTTGGTTGGGTCATCTACCATCTATTTTGAAATTGTTATCCACTAGCCCGATGGTCCACCACTTACTCCTCTTAATGTGATCCACTAGTTCGGTGATCCACTACTAATTTTCCCTGATGTGATCCACTCAGCATGGTGATCCTCTAAGTTACAACGCACTACACTGGGAAAAATAGGTGCGGATGATTGTGGTCACAAGACTGCCATCCATTTTGGCTCTTTGCTACAAGTACAGCAAGCACCAAGCAGTAGTAGGTGTCTTCCGGGTTTTATTGGAGCAAACTTCTTTGTTTGCTCTCACTTTTTCCCACGGGAAAGACCGGGCGCCCACAGCTATCTTTGCCTTCGCGCCGGAGCTGTACGGTACGTACCCTGCTGTTCATGTTGGGCTCTCTTTGCTCGTCACAAGGGGCTGTGTTCGCCTGAGATGAAGAACATAGAATAAAAACGTTCGTAGCTAGACCGCCACAGCAGTCGATTGCAGCACGCTGTAGCTACATGCGGGTGCCGATATTTTGTGATCCTATGTTGCAGTATTTGCTGTTCGTAGTTGCTGCATGTAATTCTGACTGAATATGAATTGGGAATTTCACTGCCGACACCACCGTACATGGATCCAATGGCCCATGGTTGCTCCTATTCGGTTCTTCTGATCCGACAATACACGGGCACACCACATAGAGCGGCGCACACAGCTCACCATCGCCCTCATCATGTTGTACGTGATAACAGCTCTGCTGATGCTCAAGTCTGGTCGTGCCGCTGGGCACTGATCGGCGACCATCAATCGAAGCAGGGTGGTCACAGATTTTTTTGTTTGCTGCTGTACTTGTGCCTGATAGGGTCGAATCGCTCTCGAAGCTAAAGTGTCATACGCTTTGCTTGCGATGAAAAGGATGTAGTATACGAACAGAAAATCCACCTGCGCTCGATCGTACCAGTTAGTATCCATCAATAATTAATTGCTGCGACTAAAATTGAGTATTATGTACCACTTTGCTCGAAGATGTAAAGAGCATTTGATAATTCGTATTAAAAGCGAACCATCACTACATTCCCGGACGAAGCCAATAGAGTACCAGTACTGTCAGGTTCGTTGAGCTATTCGCTATACCCACGCTACGTATAGCAGTACGCAACGTTTAATGCAATGAGGGTTAGACGTATTTCAATTTTGTATTAAAAAAAAACTCTTTCGGCCTATTCTGAACGACAACGGTACGCTTCGCTGTCGATACTGCTGCTTGGGCGCAGCTTTTTCTTGCTCGCAGCTTTCGCCGCGGGAGAAGCTCAGCATTCCCACCTATACCCTCGCCTGTGCGCAATAGCTACCTGCCCTGTTGTTTAAATACGGGCCGGACAAGTTCATAGCTGGACTGCTAGCTGCCCCTGCGGGTTACTTGATCGCGTTGGCAGTACAAATAGCTGCAAGATATTTTGTCTCAATACCAACTTGGAATTTGAGTGAAGACTGCCGTATTGTTCCAACGGTCCAGGAGCCTGGTCATATCGTATCATAGATATTCTGGTGATGCAATAACCGCACACACAGCACAGAACAGCACACCATAGCTCACCGATGCCGGCGTCCCCGGTGTCTTGGTAGGTGGTCCGCGTGCTTATCAAGATCAATTTCGTGGGTTCAAGTCTCACCGAGTGCATGCTCGTAGAGACTTTTTCTTGCATAAAAAAATGATTAGCGGTAAGCGCGAGAGCGTGAGTTATTAGCTACATTCGATGAAAATCGACGAGCAGTTGGAATGCTGAACCCTATGCGCGACAAAAAATATAGGCACGTACCGGGGGGGAGAAGGGACGACACCTGTGACCACGGCTTGTCCAGAACATCGCTGAGGGTAACACCTCCTACGAGTAGGCTGGAAAGTAAAAGTGATGATTAACAAAAAACAAAATGTCCTCATGCGTCACGTAAATCCGCCTGCTGCTGCTGAAGTCTGATGGTCGTGGACCGCTGAGGACTGTTCGACTACCCCCGCTTTGGTTGCCGAAATTGGCTGGAGCGTTCGAATCACAGATTATTTCTGCTGTACGTACGAGTAGCTGGCGACGAGTCACACGTTTTGCTACACGAATACTTCTACTTAGGGTTAGGGTCAAGAGGGCCGTTCCCAACGAAAAACAAAAAACGAAATAAAAAACGAAGAGCAGAACACATGAGTTTTTTTTTGCCAGATTCAAATAACTATTAATAGAAAAAAAAAGTAGAGATCTCGATACCTCCGTTTTCACATTTCGTTTTTTCAAGGGTCCATGTCATTGACGACTTTTTTTTCAATTGGATTGTATTATATTTCAAGTTAATTTTGCATCCTATTGGCCGAAGAGTGAATCACCAAGAAGGCATTCTCAAGGCAAAATAAAAATCAATTTCATTCAGTGAAAAGTCGGTTGGGAATTTTTTCGTGTGATTTTTATAAATTGTACTTGGAACTTTGAGAGTTGATCCATCTTGATGTGGCATGCTCACGCTGGGTCAAGACCACCGGTGGAGTCTGGGGTGATTCTTGGCCGCTATGGTGACCACGACCGAGACGATAAAACACGAATCTCAACGAGAGACGACCGGAACAATAGCCGCGCTCACGCCCACAGACCAGAGCACATCGTACCCCGGCGGTGGCGCCAACAAAAACGCATGGCGGTTGTTCGGCCTGCTCGATCTACCAACCATCACGAAAACCGAGCAAACGAGCAAACAAACACAGGTGGCCACTTGGGTACGTTGCGGAACGTTGTGGCGAAACCACAACCTTTGCACCTTTGTTAAGATAATGCAGACGGGACAATTTTGTATCTCTGGACAGTTTTGCCTATTAAGTCGGTACTCGTTGGTACTCACGTGAAATGCTTGCTTAGGGATAGAAGAAAAAGAGCAGTTGTGTTCCTTTCGTGCACGCGGAGACTGAGACCTAGCTCGTGCCCCTCATGAAAACCCCTGGTAATCCACCTAAGATACACCTTCCAAGTATTACAAGTACGACCCCAGTGTCTGAACCCAGGTAATTACCGGATTTCAACCTCATTCAAAGCATTATCGTGACACTAGCCCACTCTGATGAACCGTATATGCGGAAATATGGTTCATGGAAACCCCGATTCCACGAACTAGACCATGAGTCAAAGATATGCGGCTTCTCAAAACCCACTGCCACACCTCTGAACGGCAAGGCGACGAAGCCAGCAAAGTACGTTAAACAAACGAAAGAAAGACCTAGCCTCGTGAATTTGTTCCCGCCCCTCGCTCACAAGACGGTACAATGGATTTCAGTATTGCTCCCGCTGCTGTAGCCACCCACGCCGATTCCGCTGGAAATTCCACTACTACTGCTGCGAGTTTTCATGCTGCTGTTAGAGGGAGCTCTACGGCCGCATCCGGAGCCGAAGACGCCACTTGTTAAGATCATGCAGGCGGGACAATTTATATCCCTGGACAGGTTTGCCTATTAAGCCGGTACTCGTTGGTACTCACGTATGATGCTTGCTTAGAGATAAAAGAAGAGCATTTTTATTCCTTTCGATCACGCGGAGACTGAGACCAGCTCGTGCCCCTCTGGAACACCCCTATTTTTCCACTAAGATACGCCTTCCAAGTATTACAAATACGATCCCAGTGCCTGAACCCAGGTAATTTACCGGGTTTTAAACCTCATTCAAAGCAGTATCATAACACACTGCAGCGACAGGAAAAACGTGTACCGCAACGCTTACGCATCGTATCAAATGCACTTCTATTGTGAGACGGCCTGTCGTAAAGTTTGCATCACGTGTGACGTTGTCGTTAGGTTTGTGGATGTTCTTGCAACGATTGTTCAATTTTTTTTCTCCAACACGACACATTTTGCGATTATTTGTGTAACGTACAGTATGTGTTGTTATATATCTTATATACATTGACGAAGTACAACATGGAATGTTGAACGAAGGAAATCTGGGGTTTGCCTGGGTACTGAATCGTTGGCATGTTTGAGAAGAAGGGATGGGGAAGAGAGGCATGAATTTGACAATGGTTGCAGTTGAACTGCGAATACTGCCGTTTACCAAGTATCTGCAATTCATTATGTTTGCATCATACAAGGAGAAGAGATGAGTTTGTGTCGATCGCATTTTTTTACCAAAATATTTGTAGTTTTATTTTTAGTAAATTTTCGTTTATTGCAAAATAGACGCGGAATTCATTAAAAAAAATAAAAAACAGTCCAGACCGTTTTTCTTCCCCCGAAGGTGGTGTGTGCCGAAGTTTCTAATGTTTTGCTTTCTTTGAACGTACGGTTTGAGTGTTTTTTGCCTATAGAGCATGGGTGTGTTCGCATATGGTGGCGGTTTCGGGCAGTGCAAAACAGTTAGTGAGACCAGAAAAGGTATATATACAAGAAAAAACAACAACATTGTTGACCATACAACAAGTCGTGAGTTGTTGTTGTTGTAGTGGGTGTATGCATTGAGCGATGTTGTCTTCTCCGAATTAAATAACGCCAGGTATAATATTTTTCGTGTACATATAATTTGTTCCCGATCATATCAGATTTATCTTGTCGTGTTTTTTTTTTTTTTCGGCATTTCATGTTTTTGCTTTGTTGTTGTCGTTTTTCATTTTGTGGTTTGATTTTCCATTCGATTTCTGTTTGACTGTGCTGTCAAAATATTACAGCCGTAAGAAAAAACACAGCACGTTGACCTGGTACGTTTCCCAACCTGAGAGGATTGTGCAGCGTACAGTCGACAACCCAGGGACGTTGTGAACATTTACGTTAGGCAATCAGACCTTGTAATTTGTGGCTCAAGGTGGTTTTACTTAAGGTCCACCAGAGTACGCTCTCAATGTACTCCGTCCAGTGGCCACCTGTGAACAGAAGATACGCTCAAGACCTCGACAGCTGCATCACCGTTGCTGTTGCGCGCGTGGCGCTTGAGGACTCCCTCCGCCCACCGAAGATACCCTGAGAGTGATAGCTTCCTATCCTGCGCTACCAAAAATAAAGAACGCGACAACGCAAGCCTTCGCTCTCGTCTCACGGTGGTCGCTGTTTGTCGGCTGGGCGTTGTGTGACGTGGTACGTTTTTTCTCATGGCGAATTATCTTTTGTTTGACAATTAATACGCCGTTTCTCGATAGGACACAAACTCTCTTTTCTTAAGAAATCAAATTAGTATTCATTGAACATGATTTCCAAATTGCCAAAAATTTCGTTCCCCGTTAAGATGGGCCCTAAGTCCTAGTCTGATCTGAGAGGACCTACTATAAAAAAGAGTGGGTTCAGCAATCTGGGAGAAAGGATCCTTTGGGGGTGTTTTTGACTTGAAAATTGCGTACCGCGGTCTGCACTACTTCGGAATCGTCGTCTGCAATTGAGAAACTTCCTGCTTCGATTCAAACGCGGCAAGGTCGCGTTTTTGGCGAGTTTTGGCCCGTTTTGGCTGCGGATTCGGGTCAGGGTTAGGTTTCGGCAGGGGGTGTGGATTGGGTGTTCGCTTGTACCTTGATCCCAACAGGAACCAAAGTACCTGAACAACCTGCCAAACTGAAGATCACTTCTCCTAGATTGTAACGGGACCTGATAAAAACGAAATGGATACGTAATAAACGAAATACAGGTTACTCAGGGTCGAAGAGGAACTGAAGTCCCGATAAAGTTTCTACGACCGGTTAGAAACCGCAAGATGGCCGAGGTAGTGCATGTGGCTGCCACGCGTCGTGTATGCTGACGCCGTGAGCATATATGTGTAGAGAATCACCAAGGGATGCCCTCGCAAAACACCGGGGGATTAGGAAGTGGCTGTGACGGTAGATTTGTCGACATGAGTTCCACTCAATATTCAAAAGTCTGCCATCGAACAGCGATGGCCGAT
Organism: Macrocystis pyrifera; assembly: GCA_031763025.1. Lineage (NCBI taxonomy): Eukaryota > Phaeophyceae > Laminariales > Laminariaceae > Macrocystis > Macrocystis pyrifera. The sequence continues at coordinate 8,620,544 of JASSKH010000008.1, read as the reverse complement.
ACACAAGTTCTAGAGCACTTCAGAGGGAGAGGGTTGAGTCACGAGAACCGCTTGCTGCGAAGGGTGCCTTACGTGTGCGAGTTGTACAATGTGTCTATCCACCGCCGCTGTCGAGTGCTATCGTCGGGAATGGCGGTTGAGTCATCCTGAAAAATCGCACCGCGTACAAATTCAACTCGGCTTCTATTATTTTCGTTTTTTTGCTTCGTTTTGTTTTTCTTGTTAGAACTCATCAACCTGCTGTTTTTTACGAAAACGAAAGTCTGTCCATGCATTTCGTATTTTTGTTTTGTTTTGTTTTGTCTTCGGTTGGACCGGCTCTTAGGGTTAGTAGGTGCTATACGTGAATTTGGGTTAGAGAAAGTCTTCATACAATCGTAGCACGAGTACTTCTTGCTCAGCGCGATCCATTTTGTCTTGGTTTTCCAAGGAAAAAAAGGACTCTTCATAACGGCTCGGATACGAGGGTAGGGTGCATTGCTTTGAGTTCCTCTGTGTGTGTGGGTGTGGGTGTGATTCAACATCTGTTTTGGGCCACGTTTGGCCAACGCGCTCAACGCACACGGCACCAATTCCAGTCACGGCGGCTCCGTGCACGCACACACACAAACGAAACCTTCTCGTGCTGGTGCGGTGGAAAGTCGTTCACAGTTGGTCGAGCTAAGTGCGGCAACGTGTGTAGGCACATGTTTGTGCTGGGCCATGTTAAAAAAAGACAGAACCAACAACCGTAAAATATTAGAACGTTTTTTTTGTTTTTTTGAGTCAACGAAACCCAACTCTACGAGTATACTCGTAAGCAGACTGTGCCTGTACACATCAACGAGCGTTCGGGCCATGTCCCCGAGACATGCTGCAGGTAGTATTGTCAGGCTCACCCTCCTACTGATGAGGGGACGGAGAAGCAGGAGAATATCTGCTGTAGTTGTTGTTCAGCAGTAGAAGTGGTGGCACTTGCTGCTACAAGCTCTGTTGGATACACGTCAGGTTGTAGATTTTTCGTCTTCAAATTATGAGTGCGGAACCAGGAAACACAAGGGTTCAAACACAAGCCGAGCGTACAGCGACGCTGACCCTGGCCTCGTATGTCCTACTGCTACTGCTGCTGTTGTTTTGCTGCTGGAAAAGCTCTGCTGTAGATGTCGTACATCAGTAGTAGCGGTGGCACCTGCTATCTGCTACGAGAAGTTCTCTCCCTTGGACAGAGAATGTCGGATGCAGATTTTTCGTCCTCTAACTATGCCGAGTTTCGAGTTCGGAACCAACGCAGGACAAAATCGAGTACGTGTACAAAGGGTTCCTGGGTTAGATTGACAAGCCGAGCGTACAGCGACGCTGACGCTGGCCTCGTGTGTCCTACTGCTACTGCTGCTGCTGGTTTGCTGCTGGAGAAACACTGCTGCTGTAGATGTCGTACATCTGATATCAGTACAAGCAAGTAGGGGTGGTACCTGCTACGAGAAAGAAGCTCTTTCTGTTGGACAAAACATTACAGATGCAGATTTTCAACCAGAAACCACTGTTGGAACAACATGTCAGGTGTGTGTTTGTGTGTTCTTGTTCTTTCTACCCGTCGACATCCAGCACATTCAGTGTCCGTGCAGATTCTTGCATCCCCGAGAGATACAACACGAATACAAGTTCTGTGGTCACAGCAGTGCAGATTACCGTCTCCAAGTTATTACGCCGGATTCCGAGGTGGAAACCAGGATACGCACGACAAAATATAGTATTTGGTACAGGTGTGTGCGTACTGCTGCTGTGTTTTTCATTTATCAAAAGAGCAGAAGAGGTCAAGAACATTGGCGATGTTGAGATTTACCAACGACGGCGTAGGAAGATGTTCGTTCGTGTTGGTTGAGCACAATCCAGAACAATCCGTATTCGCTCAGCATGATGCACCGCAGATATGAGTCGCGCCTTTACCACCAATAACTAGCATGTATGTGCCCCCCTCACAACATCACGACGAGCACGAAGAAGTTTCTTTGTTGTCTTTGGTAACCGAAATACTAACCGAAACATTGTTTGTCGACTCCCCCAGTATACTCGTACCCGCAGACAATACATACATGCTTTTCTCTGATGCTGCTGCTCTGTATTGCTCCTCTGTCCTAAGGCGTTCTTGTCTTTGGTTGCCCCAACTTGGACTGCTTGATGATTAACATCATCATGTCTGGTTCATCATTTTAAAACCACGTCGCGCGACGAAAGTACAGCAGTCTCCTCGCTATGTACAGTACACCAGGCGCATAAATACCTCGAATTCGAAGTAGTATGCAAGTAAAGTATCGGTGGCATGTCTCTTGCGTCGCCACCTTAGAACCTACTCTAGTCCACCGTAGCTTTCTTGGTGTAGCTACCGTTTCCATACCTGCTGTACTTCGAAGAAATAACTTCCAACACCTGCTATTATTATCGTATTGTGTCTATTAATAGTCCGTACGTAACACTCTGGAGGGAAATCTTGTACTTTTTACGTATTCATACTGCTGCAGACTGTTGTAACAGTTAGGGTTAAAATACGTTTCTCCCCCCCGCTTTCCCCTCATCGCTGCATGGAAAGGAGTAGTAGCAGCAAAAACTTGCGAAACAGCAGCAGCGCTGGAGTATACACACACACAATTACCGCTACTACAACTGTAGGACTGATGATTCTGCTGCGAGTTGCGCAGCGCGCGAAATCTGGTGCACTTTCACTCGTGTTCCTCTTAGTGTGTCTGTCTTTGTTTTTCAATTGATATGTTCGTTGCGTTGGTAATTTTACCGTAAATACTATGCACAGCTACTCTTTAGTACGTAATATGTATGTACACATACTTACATATTGTAGAAAAAAGTCTAGGATCTCGTGTGGAATGCCAAAGGAGCGTACCTATCATACCCATAGCTACGAAAACAGCAGATGACTCCAGTCCAGCAGGAGTATTACACGTGCACTCGGCTCGTGGTCGTACCACCGAGTCTGTACGGCGCTGCTGTGAAACCATATAGTAGGCGCGATAGAAGACAGAAGGCAGTACTGGCTGGAAATTACTTTTCACCGGGTACAGTAGTGCCGTACCCAGAGTGGATCACATACCCACCTACTTACTACGTCCTTGGCCATGCTTGTCCTTCTGTCCTTGACGAGCAAGCTACTGTCACACATGCCTACAATAAACACCTACTGCCGTATGTCCTTGGCCATGCATGTATGTCCTTTTGTCGTCAACGAGGAAGTTATAGTACTATTATTACTTCTGTAGAACACGCGCGACCGACGCATGAATGTAGCTTGCTAGACTGCGACTATCAACCCATGTCTTCACGGAATTCGTATCCTTGACGAGTGGTGTTTGTTTGTATTCTCTGTCTACACATGTATCTACCTGCACCAAAAGCACAGTATTAGGTAAGGATATTTCGCCTTAAAATCTCGAAGAAGAAGAAAACGGGAAAGCTTCGAAAGCGGGACAAGAATGCGCCAACCGACACACATTTGTTTGTGAGAAGAAAAGAAAGAAAGCTCCCTACAGTTAACGCTTCCAAAAGTTCGAAAATCATTACTAAAGAAACATAAACTATCATTCTTATCGGAGGGCTTTTTTTCCAGAATTTCTAAAGTTTGGAAATAATTGGAGATATGTATCAAGATACGAAGGCGTTTTGCCACTATTCGTTAATTTCTCCATAACCAAAAAAAATCAGGTTCGTTAACTTTCACGTATTTGGAAAACAAAATCAGGAAAATCTGCAAGATTGAAAAATTGCGCGGAAAAACATGGAAATTATGGAAATAAAGCTCTCCGATAAGAATGACCTTAAATAACCATAAAAAATCAGACGGACCGCTCCATACGAAAGTATTGCTTTGTTCACTCGTACGTGCAGCATCTGCATGTCGGACATTTGTCGGACGAGGACGTGCCATGGACTGGTAGTGTGGCACCCTTATTGTGCAGTCTGCAATATCGGTGTTATTTTGCTCTTTTCTTTGCTCCTCTCTTACAACAACAGTATATTGTTGTTATCAGGTGTGCATGTGAAACTTTTGTAGCTTCAAGTATTGAGCCACGACCCAGATTGACACCGAACTCGACACTAGTTTAGTCTATTAATCGATCAATGCAAACATCCCAGACCTACGTCGGCCCTTAGGCGCTTATCGTCAGAGCTACGAGCTGGATTCGCCCAGAGGCTGAAAACAAGGTTGGAGGCGAATATCCACGCGGTTTTCACGAATGAATTTGGTCTGAAATTTTGACACGTGATTTTTAGTAGTATTTCAAATGTAATTGTGACTGCACCTCTATTTTTTTTTCTTTTTTTTCACAAGTTAAGCAAATATTTGTAAATAAATATGGGAATATTTGTTTTGCGACAAAGGGGTGAAAAAAAAATAAAAACAAGAAGGTGCAGTCGCAATTACAATTGTAATACTACTAAATAATCACGTGTGTGTCAAAATTTCAGATCACAACTATAGTAGTAAAAACCGCGTGGATATTCCCGTTTTTCTTTTTGTCATCAGTATTGTAGGTGACGTAGTATTATATATACCACCCCCACATTGTAGGATACCACCCCCCTATGTAATTTAAACCTTGACGTCTCCCCACCAAAGCAACGACAGCACCGACAATGGTGGCACTGAAAAATGTAGTTTATTTAGAGCTCTTTCCAAACGTGTTGTTTGGCGATACAGTACCAGTAGAGCAGCAGTAGTAGTAGTACCATATTATGTCACGTACTGTATGGGTAAAGTTGGGCCTCACAGACGGTATGTAACAAAATCATTCTCTGCGTTCTGAACAGCTGCGTCACACGTTCTACTGTCACGCAAGCAAGTAATATCAACAATACGTACTCAACAACGTACTCTCTGCATGCACTACATGCTCGAACAGTAGGGCACACCAAAACTTTACCCCTGCCCCCCCCAGCTGGCCGCCAGGCCCAGGATACTGCTTTTTAAGGAAACCAAATTCCATGTCCAAAATGTTGCGGTGAGCCGGGGATTGACGTCTTCTACCATTGGTGTGTGGCTGTGGGAGGGCGGCTGGCAGCCATGCTGTCGCACTCGTGTATGCGAGCTGGGATTACGGGTGTCTCTGTGTGTCTGCTACTGATGTCTTCCTGCTGCTGTGTATTTATAAATTTTGAAATACGTCAGCTGCGAGTTCGACTGATTAAATAGTTGATACTCAACTTTGCAAGCTGCGTAATACGTGTCCTGTATATTTCATTTTTACCGATCATACTTTTTCTGCAAATTTCACTTTTCACACTTAGAGCCATGCCTTCCTAAAACATCAATAACACTCAATCAATCTATAAATATATGTGAAATGAAAAGGTTACAACATGTTGCAACATGATATCAATATCCCTTGTTCGGGTTATATAGTATCAGTGCGCAAAATGATTATTTAAAATTGTCCTGTTGACCCGGGCAGCATCCAGGGGAGCCGCTGGCCTATATCTTTGACAAGGAATTACATATAGATTACGCGCGTTCGGTTTATCACAGTACTTGTAAAATTCGGTAAAAATGGAATATAGACGTACCGGGGGGGAGAAGGGACGACACCTGTGACCACGGCTTGTCTAGAAGATCGTCGAGGGTAAAAACCTCCTACGAGTGGGCTGGAAAGTAAAAGTGATGAAAAAAAAAGAAAAAAAAAGACGAGACGTATTACGCAGCTTGCAAAGGTATCAACTATTTAATCAGTCGAACTCACAGCTGACGTATTTCAAATTTTACAAAATTTTATTTTCGAAAGAACAATCTGTGATTCCGCCGCAAAAAAAAACAGTTTCATTTTTTTCTGCACTCTAAAACCTATACGTGAAGTGCGGCGGGTTCAGTTGATTTTATATACGTCAGATGGGAGTTGAGAGAAGTATCGAAGGCGACGTCACTGCGTCAGAGATCACGCGCAAACAAACGCGCAGTGATTGGCTGATTACACCGATATGCCGTTTCCTCGCGACTTCTCGGCGTTGTATAGTTATGACTTGAAGGATAAATGTGAGTCTCTCGGCCAATCCAGCTCGTACGCTGTGTGTGTTAGGGTGTGTGTACGACATGCAAAACAACCAGTAGTGTCAGTGCGGATTCTTGCAAAAAGAGAGGTACAAATTCTGTGGCAAACAAAATACGACACATAGTTTATTATTATTGCTTTTTTCTTTTTGTTAGCGCCCCGGAGAGCGAGAGGAAACCCCTGTCCACACTTATCTCTCTAGCTTTGGTGTACCGGTTCGTTTCTTCCACCTCAGTCGGGCCTGTCTTATTACGTTGTTACGCAGGGAGTAGAGTAAACAATGCAATGCCATGTCATCGTACTCGATACAACGGGCACGACAGGTACATTATATGGAAACGAGAACCATATAAATAAACAAAGGAATACGACTCAGAAAAACAAAAAAAGAAAAAAAGTGCCCCCCAAAAGGAGATGCGGTAGACAACACAAAACAAGCGAAACCAGCAATACCACCGCACATAAATGGAGTAAGATTAACAACCCAATGAAACAACATGCAAACCGAAGGACAACGAAACGAAAGGCAGCCGGAGCAGTTTGCAGCACGGGTAGCATATACCTGGTAGACGGGTTCGACTTCCTAGTGGATCTGGTACTTTGCTATCCTGTCCACCCTCTCCGTCCTGCTTTCGTTAAACATGTCCCACCCCCGGATAGGGTGCGTCCTGCAATATATATTAAACAAAGCACGCTAGTGATTCACAAACGGAACATGACTTTAGAATTGTTTCATAAGGACGGAAAAGCGGCAAACAAAAATGAAAGTAAAGCATAAATCAAACATATACGAAAAATACACCGACAAATTAACCTATAGAAGTGAACGCGCCAAAATGTTTCGTCGATGCTTTATTGCTGTATTTATGTTAATTTTCATTGTTTCGTTTTCTGCTGCTATTACGTCAGAAAGTTTACCAGATCTTTTTTGTTCCAAGGATTATTATCCTTCGTGTTGCTCGTTTGTGCAGTAATTTATCCTTTTTGAGCACGTACGCTAATGCTACCCTTCTATAATAGCAGCCTTTCTGACCTCCTTGCGCCATTTGTATTACGTTTCTTGATATATATGTTATATGTAATATATGCCCTCATTTATTTTGGCATGCTGCTCTCCGGCGGCCGACGGTTCTTTCTCGCACGTTCGGCTGCGGAGCATGCAAGGGGGTCGTGGATACTTTACGGCGCATGCCTGAATTCCGGCCAAGCGCAGTGGCGGTGCTCGGGGCATTGAACGTCGCTGAGATGGCTCCAGAAAGAAAGGATTGCTTCCCGCCTCGCAGAGCCGAGTAGGTGACATAGAAAACCCCACTTGTTCTTTCATAGTAAATAGCACGCCACCCTCGAACACTTTTTTGAGCACCCTCTGCTTAACACATGTTATCAACCTCAGCAGAAGAAATAGCAGTAGCAGCAGCAGACATGCAGCAGAAACAGCAGTACCATCTGTCGGCCGTCGTATCTGTTGCACCGAACCCTTTAAGTGGCGGTGTACACCTAACACCGAGCACGTTCGTGACCACAAAACTGCCTCCCTCGGTCCGTCTACCTGGGAGAATCTGGTAACAGGTATTGGTGTTATACCTAGCTAGTTGCCCGGTCACACACTCTCAACCGCAGGTAATGGCAACGGGCAAGAGCCACAGAGCCAGGCCCATACTGCCTCCCGTCTCACTGTACTGCCCCGTGGGGCACCGGGCACAACCCACACTGCCCTATTGCCTGGCTGATTTTCTATGATTTGTACTGTTTACAAATTCCAGGGCACGTGTGATACCACAAGCCTCATGCACATCCAATAACGAAGAATGTTCTCCGCTAATTGTCTCTGCGTCGAAAATCTCAACATGGTTTTTAATTTCCCGGTGTTACCGGTCCTGTTGTGTTTTTTTATCAACCGCAGCATCAGCAGCAGTAGATACAGCAGATACAGCAGCAGCAGCAGTAAACGTCTGTCGCGCGTCATTTTTGTTTCACCCAGCCCTTTGACGTACTCTACACACCTCACATCGAGTACGTACGTGAACACAACTGGCGCCCTCGGTCCGACTACCGGGAAGAAATTGTTGCGATTGTATTCGTAGGTATCTTCCTTTAAAACCAGTTGTCCAGTCACACGCTCGCAGCAGCAGATAATCGCACCGGGAAAGAGCCACAGAGCCAGGCTCAATCTACCGCCTGTCTCCCTCTACCTCCGCTGCCTCGGTATGCATCTGAGATAGACGTAGTAGTAGTATTTACGCGGGACCATATTAAAATAGGACCTACAGTACACACGAAAGCCTATCCCAGGTATATTTAGGTATTTTTACCAACAATATTTGGTCCTATTTACCATGGTCTCCCGTCAAACAGTAGTAGTAGCAGTGGTAGTACTATTGAAATAGAGGTATTAATAGTAGTATTATTACCAAGTGTAGGTAGTAATGCCGCTGTTGCCACGCGTCTGCTGCTGTAACCATGAATATATATACTGTTTTTAACAGTCATTAATTTAAACGAATAGAGAGAAACATTTCTTGACAATTGTAGATAGTTTTTTTCATGATGCCCTCAATCGTATGTAGCCATATACTTCCTGTACAGTAATGATTACGGCAGATTAGCTGTCTTTTGATATCAATAGTGATGCTAGAGATCTACTGCTGTTGCCACGATGCAGCTGCTGTTGCCCTGAGTACTTATGTCATAGTCGTTCGATCACTATTACGGGGATCCATAGTTAACAGGACCTATTATGTATATAAAAAACTATATATTTGCCTATTTTTACTAACAAAAATTGGTCCCGTTAACTATGTACCCCCGTAATAGAAACGTTTCATGACAAATGCAGATAACGTTTTCATCGTGCCCCATCAACCGTACGTATACCTGTACACGAAGGAATACAGAGAACTGTTTCCTGCTATTAACAGTGATGTTTTTTTAGGTTATTTGGCCTTTCTGTATAATTGACGCTGTGTTTGACACGCAGGTATTATAGCAGTAGCTATAGTGTAGCATAGAATGGTCTCTTGTAGTATTAAGAGTAGTATTAGTATTAATAGTAGCCCATGGTACCGCGTGCATGATGCCTATATGAATGCCTGTCCAATAGCAGTAGTAGCACCTGTACTATATGTAGTAGCAATGGTCGTAGTCGTTGTGGTGTCCGCTGTTGTATTGATGTTGTTGCCGTCTGCATGCTGCTTCTACCTGGCCGGTTGGGCATGTCTAAAATAATGCGGGGCAGTTGACACCAGCTATCTTCCAATCAAATGGCCGAAAAAACGCGAACGACGGCAGCCATCATCCGCTAAAATCGCTATATAAACCTGAACCACGCGAAATCACGCCGCACACAACAAGTAGAGGAAAGACACAACTCGCAGCTCGCACACCCGCAGTCACGCGACGATTGACCTTCGATCTCGATCTATAATCCACCCACGGTCAACGAACGTCGTACCGGGCAAGCACAATGACTGTAAAAGATGCCTCGGAGGTATCATTGGAATCCGTTGTCTAGGGGGCGAGAGGTTGGCCGCGGCGTCCTACACTCTTCGTCAAAACGTTCAAAACGTTCCGCGTTGTGCCAACGGAGAGGAATCGAGAGTTTTTATCGTCTGTTTTCTACACACCAGCTGCCAAATATGATTTTAGTAGACGCCTGGCCCACCCAAGCATATCACCAACCCGAGGTGTGAGCGCTGTGACACTAGCGTGAGTCGGGGCCTCTAACCATCGCGCTTCATTCAGAGTTTGTGACGTAGTCGTTGGGTTTGTTGATCGATGTCAAACCCGAAAAATGGTATATTTCTTGCCATCGGAGAGGGGTCGAGATTATTTGTCAACTGTCTTCTACAGACCAGCGTCAAAATCGTTTCTGAAATCAGATGCCTGGTCAGCCCACGCGACATATCACCGACCGAGGTGTGTCTGCACTGTGACACTAGGGTGGGTCGGAGACCTTAACCAGGGCAATTCCGTTCAGATTTAATATCGGTGCCCTTGGTTTTGTCTATTGATGTCTGCCGAGGATTCTCATTAGAGTTGACCATAGTCTCTAGCAATGGGAATGGCAAAACACTTCCAGTTGGTGCCTTGTCTCCACAAAGCCTGCCAGAACAGGAGTTCTATATACAATGCGAGGCGCGCAATTAAAGTCCGCGAAAGCTGTCCCGTGACGTTTAAAATTTGCCGTCCAGTTGCAATATTAATTGTTACTATTAATAGTAGATGCCCTCAACCGAACATATTACGTGGCCTGTCACATTTACAAACTCATTGCTAGTCGTAGTACCCGTAATACAAGATTTTGGAGCGTGCATGCCTCTTCTACCTTTGGTACAGTACGTCTATCTGCTTAGTAGTGGTAGTGGTGTATATATCGAGAGTAGTCATATAGTACAGTAGTTATGTCCCCAACCCATGGTACCGCTTGCATGCTACTTTGCCCTTATATGAAAGTATTATAGGAGCAGTGGCAGTAGGTGTCATAGTGTAGTACTTATTTTCGTGCTGCTACGACCTGTATTGTGTCTGCGTATTACTGATGGTAGTATATAGTAGTCATGCCCCAACCCTTGGTACCGCGTGGTTACGTGACCTCTCTGTTTACCATAATAAGGCTGTCTCTATACTGTATGAGCGTTTGGTCAGCAGTAGTACATAGTACTAGCATAGTTAGTAGTCGTAGTAGTAGTGTATATTATATAGAGTGCATGATGCTTCTACCTGTACTACATCTGCGTAGTAGTGGTGGTGGTGTATATTGACAGTATAGTAGTCAACCCATAAGGCATGGTACCGCGTGTATGTAATGTAGTATTCACCACAGAAAGAGTAGTGCTCAGTTTTTGCTGACTCCTATTTCTCTTTCCTCTGAGCGATACGCTACCCCATGCATGGCTCCCGTTTCCGCCAAGAACAGAGATACCCGTGTTACCTTGAACTCCCTTTCGCCTTGCGAGGCCCCCGGGATTTCACGTTTGCCTCATGTATCCACATGCCGAAGGGGAACCTAGCTTTTATACATGTATATATTTCCGTTTCGTTCCCATTTCCTGGTCTTGCTTGTGTCGTGTTGTTTCATACCCGGCACGCTGGCGTTTCACTGTCTTTACACATGTTTTTTTTTTTGTTTTGGCTTCTGGGTTTTCTCTGTCTTACGGTCTGGGACCGTAACACTTGTACCTCCTGAGGATACAGAATCAGGATGGATACTGAATGTAATAATAAGGCTGGGTAGAAAGGACGATTTAATGTAGAGACAGCACACACAAATGATGAAGAGCGAGCACGACCACTGGGTTTTCAAAAGGTCGGTGGGAAAGAAGAACGAATCGTTCAATCTGAAGAATACCCACACCTGCATGAGCACTTGGAGCCAATTTGTCTACATCCTAAATTATAACTAATGCGAGTTAGGCGCACGTGCAAATAATATATCATGTCAAAGCTACTGGCACGGTGCACGAGATGCAATCTCGTACGTTGTACGAAGCGCAACGCAACCGAGTGAACATCATTGAAAGAGAGCTACAGCACAACAAGCAAAACCGTAAATATAATATTGTCGAAAATCAACTCACCCTGGACTATTGAGTGGCCACTGCAATATCAGTAGGATTTATATTTTGGTGCAATGAGCGACCCTATTGTCGCCGGTAGAGGGTATCGTTTAGCATGTTTCTCGATATATCGTCGCCTGTAATGTCTAGAGAATGATCCATTCGGCGACGTAATGGATGAGGCAGCTGTCTGCAGTAGTCCCTTGGTGAAATCCATTGTCACCGATAAGGTCTATCCCTAGATAGATTGCACAAACTATGGCAGTAGGTAATATTTGTTGGTCGGCAATATCGTGAGTCTGTTGTCTCGACGGCAGCCTACTGCTGCCGACCACAATGTGTATACCAGTAAACATGTTCAACGGTCTGTTGTAACATACACTAAGTATCGATATATGTATCTTCTCATCTAAACTATTGTCGAATGTATATATATATATATGTATGGATAACGCGAAGATGTATGAAGATTCAAAATGGTGTGTCTTGTGCGGGTTTGAAGATTGTACGCAAGAGACGAATTCGGCTCGCAGACTTGCCAGCAACACAGGGGTAACGCGCCATAAAACAAGGAAAAAAATATGCAGCTAGCTAAAGCTAATACTTCGTTTTGTTTCAGCGAGACTCTTGGCTTTGTATGTAACAGGATATTTTCGGACTTAAGGATGAAAGATTACTTCAGGATGAAACGTAAAAATATAGAAATCGATGAAAAGATACCAAGGAAACAAATTTTTGTCTTCCTTTTTCTAGGGTGGGTAGAAGTCACCACAAAGCACCACCTCGCGAATTTTTGGTGTCATACGATCTCGCATCGCCTCTCACCACCGCAAAAACGAAAAATCGAATTCTTACCCGCACCGAGAACGGCGGAAATAGGTGAAAACCCGTTTGCGACAGTGAGCGGCGACGCTGGGTCCAAGGACCCCAAAAAATCGTGTGGTGGTGCCTTGTGGTGATATCTACCCACCCCAGAAACGAAAAAAAAAAAGTTGGCTTTCTTGGTATTTTTTCAAAATTGGCATTTTTTTCGCATTTCATCCTGAAGTAATCTTTCATCCTGAAGTCCGAAAATATCCTGTTATGTTGTGGTTACCGTGGCCAATAGTTTGGCATGGCGTTGCACTGCAAACCTCCATGCGAGAACGTTCTGTATCTTTTTGTGAAGTGTTGCCTCTGCGTCCTAGGTTGTGACCACACAATCCCAACCTTTAGTTGAACAACGAACGAGCATGGGCGTTGAATTGGATTGCCGGAAGACGACAGGTTGACTTGGCCGCGGGGATCCGTGAAAGCATGCGTGCGTTTGAAGCGTCGCACGAAAGAACGTTTCAATGTGAATAACAGACCTAAACACACAGGCACGCACGCGTACGAAATATCGAACTATGAAAAAGCTTGGGAAGAAACTTAAGTGAAGGGCAGGCACCCGAAACCCTACACGAAGTATAAACAGAGAAGCTGACAGAAAAGGGTATCGGTGTAGGCATACAGCAAGGCGAGGACGTGACAGTCATAGCGGTACCATGGGACCATGCCGCAGATTCAACATGAGTTATCTCATACTATGCCGTGTGTGACATGTTTAGCGCGCTCATGGGCTTCCTGAACGGTCATGGGGATTTCCTGGCAATGTCATGGCGGTGCCATGGACGTTTATGGCATTGCATGCGCTTTCAAGGCAGCGGCTACCACCGCATGTCCTAAAAAATGTCACACCATCGCTATGAGATTTACCCCGTGGTGGTGACTCGGGAATGCGATCAGCGTGTTTGATCACATTAAAAGGAACCCCACGGCCTGCGGTGTCGTGGGTTTGGCATGCTGGTCAATGCCATCTAATTTCATGGGAATGGATGAAGACAACCCGATTGCAGTACAGTAACGGCAGCTCCTCAACGGGCACCCTGGTGGCGGGCGGTAACGTGTGCCGTATGATGCGCTATGGCGTTGCCATAAAGGCGCAGCCAACAGTAGGGGTGCAACACAGTGTTACTCAAGGTCGTAGGGTGGGGATCTGCTTACTCCAGCGGATACACTATTTTTACAGCAGTTTAATGTCAACCTGTAACTCTATGAACCTACCCATCGCCTACTACTACTGTAACTACAATACGATTCATGCTGCAAAACCAATAACGTATTATAAACATGGTAGGAAGCTGTTCAGATAAGCAGCCCCTCAATCACACAGCTGTCGGCGAAAGCAGCTATAGTCTATACATTCCCCCATCGTAGCACGCGTCTCGGGCTGTGTGGCTTTGCGATGCCACACGGCAGTGCCAGGATGACCCATTGCGGTGTTCTGGAACTGCAATGGGAATTTTGACTAACGTGCGTCATGTTCTTCGCGTCATACCTATTATTCCGCATCGCTACCTCTGCCTCGTCCTCGATCGGTCCGAATAATCTCCCTGCTTAACGTGCTGTCTTGCGCTGCTCTTAGCAACTACCGACTAATCGACGGGCCTACCCGACCATACAATACCCCTACCAGCACATGCTTTTTCATCAATTATTTTTAAGAGCGAATATTTCCTGTAGCACTCATATACCGTTTTAAGTGCAATGGTGGCCTTTCAAACCCGCCGTCCGGGAAACAGCTTACTACCTCTCGTAGAAAAACTTGCCAGCCTATGCAATCTACGTTTTACAAGGGTTCATGCCTTCACACTGGTCTGTTTTATACTATCAGTCGATCAGCACAAAGAACGCCTTGTTGTGTTTACATCACGCAAAATTTACCTGGATCCCACATAACAACGTTGCCGCGATGGTGATTTGCGAAACACGTGGTTCCCCAAGAGGCTCGACTGGGTGGAAATGTGTGTGGATGGCGTTTTCGACAACGTTTCATGCTGAATAACCTCGGTGGTGCAAGAACTCGTTCGAAGTTCAACTTGACCAATAAATGGCAGAGTTATAATAATAATAACAGTAATAATTGGTGGTGATGAGGCGCGACCTTAAAAGTACCTATTATTGTCGTATCTGCGCCGCATCATGCTGGGCGAATACGGCTTATTCTGTGTTCTGCTGAACCAACACTAACGAACATCTATGTACGTACACGGTCGTATATATCCGTGACGTAGGGGGTCAGGGCGTGTTCAAACAGAATCGATAAATCGCACTCGGAAATCGAAATGGTAATAATAAATTTGGCGCTGATTGGTCTCTGGCCCAAACATGTTCCCGTTCGTGTTTTAGGTTCCGAGAAAAAGAATATTTACACAACCCAAACCTAAGGCCAAAACCAAAAACTTTGAGGCTGAAAATCGAAAAGGAAAGCGAAAACACGAACAGCAACAATTCAGCGCGTTCTATTCGTCAGCGCAGCCACGTCAAAATGTCACATCAGGACTCACCGTACACAGCATCCAACCCACAGCTAGCACGGCAATACAACCGCACAGACTCCCCCGTAAACAGCCAGCAGGCCAACCACAACACTAGCCCCGATGTTCTCGGGCCTTTGTTTCCCGGCGTTCGAGTCAAACTAGTTTGAGGAAAATTCAGGATGATGAACGAAGTCGGAAGTTCGTTTGAGGACGAAAAATCTGTAGTCCAACAGAAAAAGCTTCTCGTGGCAGCAGGTGCCACCACTAATACCACTGATGTACAACATCTACAGCTGCAGAGCTTATCCAACAGCAAACAAGCAGCAGCGGCAGCAGCAGCAGCAGCAGCAGCAGCAGCAGTAGTAGCAGTAGGATACACGAGGCCAGGGTCAGCGTCGTTCTACGCTCGGCTTGTCTGTCTAACTCTTGAACCTTTTGTACACGTACTCGATTTCGTCGTGTGTTTCCTGGTTCCGAACTCAAACGTCGGCACAATTGGAAGACGAAAAATCTGCACCTGACATGTTTTGTCCAACAGAGAGTGTTTCTCGTAGCGGGTGCCACCGCTGTACTACTGATATCAGATGTACGACATCTACAGCAGAGCTTATCCAGCAGAAGAACAGCAACAGCAGTAGCGGTAGGACACACGAGGCCAGGGTCAGCGTCGCTGTACGCTCGACTTGTGTCGGTTTAAAAAACCCTTGAACCCTTTGTGCGCATACTCGATGTTGATGTTGTTTCGTGCTTCCTGGCTCCGCACTCATAATTTGAAGACGTAAAATCTACAACCTGACATGTGTCCAACAGAGCTTTTCGTAGAAGGTGCCATCACTACTACTGCTGTACAACATCGACAACAGATCTTCTCTTTGCTTCTCCGTCCTCTCATCAGTAGGAGGGTGTTCCTGACAATACCACCTGCAGCATGTCTCGGGGACATGGTTCCAACGTAGCTGTGGACAGACAGGCGCAGTTTGCCTACGAGGACTCGTAGAGTTGGGTTCGTTGGGTAGTACTAAAAAACCGGAACAGGTATGTACGATATTTTGCCGGTTGTTGGTTCTGTTTTGTTTTGACCATGGCCCAGCCATGTGCCTACACACGCTGCCGAAACTAGCTCGACGACCTGTGAACGACTTACTACAGCCCCGGCATGAGAAGGTTTCGTTTGTGTGTGTGCGTTCACAGAGCCCACCGGGACTGGCATTGGTGCCGTGTGCGTTGAGCGCGGTCGACAAACGTGGCCGAGAAAAATGTTGAACCATGATGACTGACACACACAGAGAAACAAACGAAGCACCCTACCCTCGTATACCAGCCGTTATGAAGATGTTTATTTTCATTGGAGAACTAAGAAAAAGAAGTCTCACGCTTCGCCCTCGCGCGCCTCATTATATCATTTGTTTGAGACGTGTTCAGCGGGTTAACAATACATTGAAGTGATCCGATAGTCGCACCAAAATCATTGGCATGTGTATAAGACTCGCCCGAGGCCGACGGCCACATCAAGGTCAGGCGGCCATTGCAGTTATTTTTTTTGGCGCACGAGCTACGTACAGCAGGACAGTGGATATCCTCACAATACTCTCAAAGAAGCGCAAAATCTGGACGGGAATGTAAGGAGCATTGTGGTATACGCATGAACACCAAACAGTCCTTAAGTTTGCGTCACGGAAGTCCAGAGTCCTATTAATAGTTCATACCCTACTCCTATACCGTTTACTTCTTTGATTGGCTGTTCTACAGTCCGAGGTTCGGTTCGGGAAATATGCCGTGTTCCGTTGCTTCCTACCGCTACAACGTAGATATTTCGACTTGCATAGATGTGCGCGAAACAGTATCATACGTAGAAATGTTTACTAGAACAAGCACCAAAAATTCAACAGGCAATGGCCGGCGTGGCTCCTAAACACCCAGCCCTTGATGGACTGTATACTAGGTGGGTTACTCGGGGCAAGGTATTAAGGAGTAACAAACGCACGCACATCATGTGTTGCTCCATGAATAATTGCACCTGTCCTGGTCTAGAACAGTATTCCGGGACATAGCACAGGGTGCCGTGTAGTTTCTGTCTAGCAAAATACCGACGTTGGCGGTCCAATGTTTATAATTCGTGCCCCACGTACTCGTTTAAACTATCAGGTACACCGTAGTTCCCGAACTTGAACGATGAATAACTCAAATAGCACGCAAACCGTTGATACTTTCCTGCCCGGCGTCAGTAGTAGTAGCAGTGCGATACAAGTTAAACACTTTCCGCGGACCTACCTCGAAAACCGTTGTCTGCGCGGAGAGAGTTTAACCCTGATACTAGTGGAGGTGATGTACAGGTAGGTGCTGCCGAGAAATGCAGGAAAATCCGCCGGGCTAGGTCCGACCTGCCCTTGATGGAAGGTGAAGTGAGGTGCTATTTGGGCCTTATGGAGAAGGAAGAGTGACTACTCTGTGGGGGCGTTTTCGGGCGCCCAAAATGTATGGACCCCTACCCCCCAGTGTCTTTACCGCGGACATTTCTGCTTTTACCGATACGAGATGTATGGTGGAGACGATAAGGTGTTGGTTTACCGATGAGAGAACATGCTGCGCGTGCTTGTGTAGTCCGTGCGTGCACTACCGTAAACAGTACGCAGCGAAATAAATAGTAGGTACTGCCTCCAAGCATGGTGAATATTCTAGGAAAAGATGTTATTCATATTAATCACCAAGCCTCCCGTTACAAGGAGAGAGAATGTATATGCAGTCATCAATGGTATCACGGTTTTACCTCGTTTACTTGCGAGTCATAATTTTTCAGCAGGATCCGATAGTGGCAGCATATATCGACTCTACTAATACCCAGTTCTATCATCAGGAGGAGGGATGGAAATAAAGCTGCTGTGTACTAGACAAGTGTTGCCGCGAATTAAAAGCAGCAGACGGAGATGAATGCACATTGGAAGTTCAGCGTGGACCGCGAATTGTCTGTTATCCGAGATGAAAAAAAATCAGGGAGATGAACATATTTTCCGTCGGACATACGGAATAGCGGTGTACGTTGCACGCAAGCATTAAGCAGAGTACTCGAAAGAACAATCAGATTATCCATGACGAGTGAGTGTTTGAAATATACCTACAATAGTCCACACTACCCCTCGGTTGAGAATACGATGCTGGTGGTGTATTAATTGTATTGCGCATTCCAGCAAGCAACGTTTCCACATGTGTGACTCGATCGTTTCGCAATTCGTACGTAGAGACACGCTGTACTTGCAAAGAACACCCGAACGGCTGGTTTACACACAGGTTCTAAGAACGAAGTGAGATTCAGCGATGAACACATGGGGTGTTACATTTGTGCGTCTTGGGGACAGTTAGAATACCAGAAAATGAGCGACGAAGAACGTTTCAGCCAATGCCTCTGATGTCGATTCATGAGGTCTTCTTGCACTGTCCAGAGATGAAAAGCTCATGATATTATTCCCATGGAATCTGTTGTTTGTTTCAGGAGTTAACTGGACGTTTTCAGTATTCACCGGGTGTTTTTAGGTTATACGAAGCGCACATCGGCGAATCCGAGGAATAGTTCCACCGCGCACACCATTCATCTTCGCGCACTCAATTCCAAATGTCTATATGGCCTAGACGAGAAAGACGCTCACTCGCGGTGAGTACTCGTGAAGTTGTAGTTGCCAACCTCCACTGGTATTCGCAGCTGAACATCGTAAATACTATGTTCTATTGACGTATCAAGAAGAAATACAGGCGAGGTAGGGCAGATCCGTATGTTGTCAACAAACCAGATAAGCGAGAGTGCTGTGATCGAGTCTATATTGACCCAAAAACTGTGTTGTAGGCAAGTAACACGCCTATTCGGGTTATCATGGCGCTTTATCGCGGATTGAATTTTATGCCAGTATTAGCTACTACTACTGCACGACGATGGGCGTACCAACTTCTTTCTGTAGGGCACATTTCTGAATCCACGACGATGATGGTGTTGCACATTCTGGTTTTCAGCATTTTCTCGTCTCTACGATTTTTGAGGACAATTGTTGGCATGCTTATCTTGTAAAAGCCACCCCACACCTACGGCCGGTCACCTCACAGCTTCTGGAAACCTCTTACTACATTGATCAAGGTTGCGTTAGGGCGTTGACGTTAAATGCCTGTTTCTTGAACACACCGAAGTCACTCGCGCGAGTGTCCCTTTTACTTCTTATGGATCTCAAAATAAATGTTGCGCGTTTAGTTGCGCTGTAAGCACCCTAATGCTATTGTGCGTTTCGCTGCGTCGACAAAGCATGTGCAAGGCCGTGTGCGAGTGAGGTACAGACGCATTCGTGTGAGTGGCCCAAATTCGGTTGGGACTACTAATGGGGGCGTCCACCCTATCGTAGCCTTGGTCCACATGACTTCTATATCATTGGATTGAATTGTGTGGTTGCTTTGGGGGGCTGCATCAGCCGGCGGTGACAAAGATTGCTTTTGCACAGGCCCCCAAGGATAATTAATGGCGTGTACTTCATTGAGGTGAATTACTCGTAGTGTCTATATCATGGAGACTGCCTGTACGGTCTGCTTTGGAAGTTTCACGACTTTTCCCGTAATTGTCAGGTATTAGGTCGGCTACGATGCACACGTTGGTTAATGCTATCGTAGTTCCCACCATGCACATTCTTCATCTGCGTATTCTCTATTCAATATACTGATATCGCCTGCTGGGCAACGTATTCGCTCATACATAGTTCGTTCTGAGTGGGGTGGCACACCCTGGACAATAGACAATGGACCCTGCAAAAGCGGTGCATTGGACGGGTCTATTGTCGTCGGCATAGTATATCGATTGGCACATTCCCCGATCCATTGTCGTCGGAAAAGTCTATCGATTGGCGCATTCCTCGATCCATTGTCGTCGGCAATGTCTATCGATAGGTTACGCCCCCAACATATTGCTCAGGCAAGAGCGTGCGGAAGTACCTGGGTCGAAAACTATTGTCACCGACAATGGCTATCGACGGATAGCTTCCAGAATCTACTGCGGTCCACAGTAGCTATTGATGAACACATTTCTTGATCAATTGTGGCCGGCAATGGTTTTCGATGGATGCATCTCTTAATCTATTGTGACCGGCAATGTCTATCGATAGATATGTTTGTGAGTCTATTGTGACCAGCACTAGCTATTGATAGATACATTTCTAATCTATTGTGGCCAGCAATCGATGGACAATGTTGCGAATCGATTGTGGTGGATAATGCCTATCAATGTACACCATCACCCGCCTATTTCCACACCTACAATGCACTCTGATTTACACAGCAACGCAATATATTGTGCCGCAGCAATGCCATCTTTTCATCTTGTGATTACCATCAGTAAGGAATGAGTGTATGGTGTATCGTGACGAGCAGCAATGTCGGTGCATAGCATGGCGTGAAGGAGGGCTGCAACGTTGTTTGTCTCAACAAGGCAGTGGGCATCATGGGGGCTAAGTAAGTGTGTTGCATTGCCGTCTGTGTTGTTGTGGTTGGTACTCTGTGTGATTAATATAGTGATTCCTAATCGGTTACACTCTGTACTTATAAGGTAGATGAGGTAAGACGTGCATATACCCTGGACAGCAGAAAGGAAAAAGAACATTGCGGCTACGGTAGCCCCGAAAAAGCGTGTGTCGATGGATATTGATAACGACAATAGACTGGCAACGCTGGACAACGATAGACATTGTGAACCACAATAGAATGGCAACACTGTCAATCGATAAACACTGTTAACCACAATGGACTGGCAACGATGTCTATCGATAAATGTTGTTAACGACAACAGACTGGCAACGCTGTCTATCCATAGATATTGTCAAGGAACAACATATTTTCAGCAATGGAGATACTATGCCGTTGCCCTAACAATGGGGTCACAAGGTTGTCCATAGATGGCCATTGTCCTGAACAATAGATGTTGAGGAAGCAACCACGATATATGTGGTTTGAACAATAGACCAAAAACGTTTGCCTATCGATGGCTATTGCCGCCAATAATACTCACGCAATGGTATCCATCAATAGCCATCGTCACCCACAATAGACTGTCGGACGTGTTTTCGCAATAGACTATTGCCTAAACCTATTGTATACCGAGGAATGATGAATGTCAATGGCCATTCTTGACGACCATCGAAGCTTCTATTGCCGCCAACAATAGGTAAGCGATTGTGTCCAACAATAACCATCCCCACCCACAATAGCTTGTTGGCCCGGCTCCGAAAATATAAATCTGACTTACTGCATTTCAGTACGGGACAAAAACCCCGAGTTAAGAAACTAAAAGCTGATAATTTTCTTGTCACGGTGGTTTTATTTTTAGTATCCAGGTTATTTTTGAAAGTGCAGTTAGGGTAAGACAGCATTAAGGGTAAAAAACGAATTTGTTTTCGAACAAAAAAAGAAATAAATTAATAAATAAAGATGACCAGCATCCAAAAAATAAGTCTTAATTATTTGGTTATAGTATCGGACAAACCAAACTCGAGATGAGAAACGGAAAGCTCAGATTTATCAGCGCAGTAAGGTGGTTTTAGCTTTTTAATGATCCACGTTATATTCAAAGTGGGATTAGGGTTAGGGTTACCCATCGCCATTCACAATAGATTATTGGACGCGCTTCCACAGTAGACTATTGCCTCGCGTATATCGAGGGATGAGTGCAAAATATCTTCGAGATGGCTATCGATGGATAGCTTGTACAATGTATTATGGCCGGCAAAAACCATCGATAGACATATCGCACAATCTATTGTGGTCGGCAATGGCCGTCGATAGACCTCTCGCACAGTCTATTGTGGGCACAAATGGCTATCGATAGACCTCTCGCACAATTTATCGTGGCCGACAATGGACATCGATCGACATCCTGCACATTCTACTGTGACCTGCAATGGCCATCAATGGACGAAGTTCACCATCTATTGTATTCGACAATGACCATCGATCGACAATATCACCAGTCTATTGTCGCCGACAATATCTGTCGTTAGATATCTTCCACAAGCTATTGTCGCAAACAATATACATCGATAGCCCCCCCCCTCGTCTATTGTCGAAGCAATAGATTAGTGTTGTGTCCATTGTCCAGACCCACCCATTGGCCACGTCTACTGGTCACCGCATGCGAACAGATTCTGCCCTACATTCCAGTGTTGGAAGTATAAAAAATGAAACAGACGAGTTCGGGAAAAAGAAGAGGATGGGCAAGACACACGGTAGGGAGAGGGTTCATCAGGTGTGTTGTGGGGAAATAGTTTGAGATCCAAACGATGACGCAAGTAGAGGTCGGTATCATAGAGAAGAATATAATATGCCATGAGATGTATATTATCATATAAGCATATCGATAACGCGAAACAAGCCACGATATACGGATGAATATACAACAAGAACAGCATTTTATTTGATAAGAGCATACTCGTAGCTTATGATATGATCTACCTAGTATGACATGATATACGATTACGAAATCAGCCATATGACGAGTTGCGCAGCCTGGGCTCGGGCTCGGGCTCGGGGCGGTGTGTCATGGCAAAATTACTGATTTCTCCCTAGTGGCAACTTACTATACCTACGACGAATGGGTGTAGCACATTAATATTGCTCGTTTTGGAAGCAGACATTTCGATAATATAGCCAAGTAAAATATCCAGTGCCAGCAACGGGGCGTAACGTACTGCACTTGACAGCAGAATGTCCTCGGGTACACGCTGCAACCGACGATGGCAGATGCACACCCAACCAGAAGAGCAGTACGTTCGTAGCAACCACCTACTAGTGGCACCGTGTACAATCAATGATGCCTAGTTGTTGGACGGACAATACATAACATGATGCAGGAATAACATTATTAAGCATGTTATCTGGGTGTGAATGATAAATACGAGATAGAATACCAGACAACGTAACCAACCATGACGAATATCTCGGATCTATCCTGTGGCGTGCACAACCGCAGGTTCGTCAATAGCCAATATTATCAAGATTCTGAACTGTTGGCCCGTAAGGGGTAATGTCACCGTGCCGAACAAACGCGCCTTCAATGTACAACTGCCGTGATGAGTAGAGTATATAATTTGCGTTGTCTTACTACGAAGTTCGCCATTTTAAAAAGGATGTGAACTACGACTACAGCCTGTACAGGGTACGAGGTAAATATGAACAATACCACAGTCGTAATACGAAGACCATCATCGTTAAAACAAGTTAAAATCAAGACACCTCCTACTTACTGGTATACACTAAAAACAAGAACGAATACGAGAACTTCGGCCATACCTTAACAACAAGCACAACAGAATACTCCAACTACACACGAACTACAAGAAGAGCTACGATAACGCCGGCAAACCACTATACGATAACCTAATGGATATTCGGTGACGACTATCTATACTGCAGCTGTGGTACTACATGCGCGATGGGTTTAGTCCGTCTGTTGCAGGGCGCGTCGATATTCGAAGTGCAATTCCGCTGGGACATACTTGGTACCAGGTACTCCATAGAATCCTCTTCCAGAGTGGAAAACATCGGTGACCACTGCAGCTGCGGGACGGTGCTGCCACGGCAGGTGTCGACTGAATGGCAATAGTGTCGGGTGGACAACCTATCTCTATTCTTGTATGCGAGTGTCCGAGCAGAGTCGGCTCAACCTTATACACGTCAAACGTGATATATTTGGATTTCCTTTTGAATTTCTTGTATAGCATATTGAGTCATAACATATCGATATGATTTCAGAATAATGTCATAAGATATGTAATGTTATGATATATCACACCATATCATATATCACGTTTTTTTTCTCTGGTGTATGTATATGTACATGATTTACTTTTTTTTTGGCATGCTGCTCCCCGGCGGCCGAGGTTTTTTTCTCGATATTTCGGCTGTGGGGAAATCGAGGGGACCGTGGCTACGTTACGACGCATGTCTGGATTGCGGCCGGGCATCCTGGCGGTGCTGGGGGCATTCAACGTCGCTGAGCAGGCTCCTAAAAACAAGGGATTGCATTCCGCCTCGCCGAGCTGAGTAGGTGACATGGACAACTCCATTTTTTTTCCGTAGTAAATAGCCCGCTACCCTCGAACACGTTTTGAGCCCCCTTTGCTGTACATACGTTTTCAACCTCAGCAGAAGAAGTAGCAGCAGCAGCAGTAGCTGCAGCAGACATACAGGAGCAACAGCAGTACACATCTGTCGGCCGTCCCTATCTGTTGCACCAAGCCCTTTGACGGGTGGTGTACACCAAACGCCGAGCACGTTCATGACCACACAAAAACTTCCTCCTTCCGTCTGCCTATCCCTGGGAGACACTGGCACCAGGTATCTTGGTGTTGGTGTCATACCTAGCGTGTAGCTCATTCGCACGCTTTCAGCAGCAGGTGATCGCGACAGGCAAGAGCCACAGAGACAGGCCCATACTGCCTCCCGTCTCGCCGTACTTCCCCCTGCCCCGTTGCGGCACCGCGTACATCCCACACTGCCATATTCCTGGTACTACGAGGTGTGTTCACTTCCAAAAACGAGGAATTTTCTCTGCGTTGAAAATCTCGAATCTCAATAATTTTGAAAACTCCCGCCTTTTTCCTGTTTTGTTTTTTTATCGACCTCACAGCAGCAGCAGCAGCAGCAAGTACACCAGCAGAATAATACTTCTATCGAGTGTCGACAGTCAGATATGTTTCTCCTAGCCCTTTGAGGTACACCACACACCTTACACCGAGCACGTACGTGACCACATACCTCGCACCGAGCACGTAACGTGACCACAATACTGCCTCCCTCGGTCCGTCGACCTGGGGAAATTGGCAGCACCACATATCTACTGTGTATATGTGGGTATCATTCTTAATATAAAACGAGTCATCCAGTCGCACGCTCTCAGCAGCAGGTTAAAGCACCGGCGGGCGAGAGGCACAGAGCCAGGCTCATTCTGCCGCCCGTCTCCCTCTACCCCCCCTGTCTCGGTGTGCATCTGTCATAATAGTGGTAGTAGTATTAGTAGCGGAATTTGAAGTAGTATAGAAGTGGTGGTAGTACAGTAGTGGTATAATAATATAGTACTAGCAGTAGTATATTGGTAATATTAATAGTAGGTATTATACTGCATAAACACTGGATTTTACAACTTGAGAAAATGACAAATGACAAGTTGTTGACAAAAGAACGGCTAAGCGGCTAACTCCTTCAATTCGGAAAATATTTCAAGTCTGATAGGCTCAAAAACTATATATTCCTCAACAGCATCCGAACGCACTTACCATTAATAAAATCGAACCAGTACAGCTGGAGATACGGCAAAAACAATCGTTTGAAACCGAACAATGATGAATCCGCGGTAAATATGTAGTTTTGCTGTAACTCCGGCTGTACTCGTTCGATTTTATCAATAGTAAGTGCGTTTGGTTGCTGTTGAAGAGTACATAGTTTTGGAGCCTATCAGACTTGAATTAACTTACGAATTGGAGAAAGTTAGCCGGTTAGACATTGTTTTCTGAACTACTTGCCATTTTCTCAAGTTATAAAATCCAGTGTGTAATATATAATAGGGGTGCGGTCGATGCCGCGAGTCTGCTGCTGTAACCATTGTGACATATTACACTGCTTTTGATAGTCATTTAGTTAAACGTAGAGAGAAATATTTCATGACGAGTGCACATATTCTTCTCATGATGCCCTCAATCGTATGTTGACCGGTTGCTGCCTATTTATTCATGCTAATATTTATTGTGTTGTTAGAGTTTTGCTGTCGTAGCACCAGTCATCTGCTGTTGCCGTGAGTACTTATTTGACAGTATTGGATTTTTTCATGACAAATAGATGCAGACAACGTTTTCATCGTGCCCGAACCTTACGTATATCTGTACATAGTACAGAAAAGCTGCTTCCAACTAATATAAATAGTGATGTTTTTGGTTGTTTGGCCTTTCTGTTACAAGGATTACCCTGGGCTGGGTAATCGATCGATCCTTTACCCATATAGCTCAGTAGGTAACACCCTCACTTTTGACGTCGTCCAGGTCACGTGTTCGAACCTCACTTCGAACGGTTATTTTACAGAAACGCTTCCGCGTACCTAAAAACACATCTCCCTGGTTCCCCAGGTAATGAAACGAATCGAGTAGGTCAGCGTACAGACGTATTCGGTTCCGACGCCCCAAAGATCCCGCCGTTCAGAGGGGGGGAGAATGTTATAAGGATTACCTTGGGCTTGGTAATCGATCGATCGCTTACCACTATAGCTCAGTCGGTAACACCTTCACATTTCAGTATTATTGACGCCGTTTTTGAGACGCAGGTACAGAATTCTGAAGTGTTGTAGTTATTAATAGTGTAATATATAAAATTTGTAGTTGTGGTTTTAATAATAGTAGCCCATGTGGTACCGTGTGCATGCTGCTTCTATTATTGCCTGTGCAATAGGAGCAGTGGTACCTATGCTATAAGTAGTAGCAATAGTCGTAGTCGTTGTGGTGTCCGCTACATTGCTGTTGTTGCCGTCTGCATGCTCCTTGTACCTGGCCAATAGAAGGAGGAGTAGATGCCCTCAACCGTATATAATACGTAGCCTATACATTTACAAACTCTAAATATTAATATTACGGTGGACCCTAGTGAATAGGACCTACGGTACCATGGTAAATAGGACCTACAGTACACACCAAAACCTATATATTTACTTATTTTTGCCAACAATATTTGGGTCTGTTTACTATGGCCCCCCGTAATAGTAGCCTTAGCAGTATAGTATTTTATAGCGTGCATGCTGCTTCTTCTGCGTTTAATGCAGTGTATCTATCTGCTGCGTATTAGTGGCAATGGTGCACATTAAGAGTAAAAGCAGTATAGTAGTCATGCCCTCAACCCATGGTACCGCTTGCATGCTACGTTGCCGCTGTATGAAAGTTATTAGTATATAGTAGAAGTAGTAGTACTCGTAGTAGATAGTATTGTACGGTAGCTTTTATTCATGCTTCTTCTACCTAAACTGCATCTAGGTATTACTGGCGGTAGTGTATGGTGTAGGAGTCATACCCCAAGTGCGTGGATATTTGACCTCTCTGTTTACCGTGAGGTTGTCGGTAGTGTATGGGCGATTGGTCATGTTCTAGCCGTAGTACTTAGTAGTAGTATAGTTCGTAGTCTTAGTAGTATAGGCTACCTGGAAGCATCTTGCAGAGTGCACGCTCCTTCCACTTGTACAACATCTGCGTAGTAGTGTAGTATTCACCACAGAAAGAGTTGTGCTCAGTTCCTGCTGACTACTGTTATTACTCTTTGCTTCGAGCAATTCACAGCTATATTACGTGAGTTAACTGCTGTGACTCCTTTTCCCTTGCGACACCCCCCTGGACTTCACGATACCTACATCCCGAAGGGGAACCTTGTATCTCATATCATATCGTAGATTTTTTCAATATGATACCGACCTCTAATTGTGACAATAAACCGAGAATATACATTCGGCGCTCCGTCTTGATTTTTCTATTTGCGGAAAACAGTCAAGACCATGGGCGTGAGACCTACATTGCGTAATGGGCTCTTGACGTGTGTTGTGAATACGATGCTGAAGGTGTAGCGTTTTCATTGGGGGACAATGAACATTGCACGTGTCTCAGCTGTTTCGCATGCACTATTATAGCTTGTTTTGGTCGCAAAAAACTTCCAACAACCACGACTGGTCTCCGCACAACCCCCGAGAATAATGGTGCGGCCTATGGCTATCGTAGGGAATAACTGTTAGGGAATATTGTAAGGTTCTGTGATGTAGAGATACTGAAGTCTCACAGAAATGAGAGACGTTGCCGGTATAAATGTGAATGTCGTTATGAGCAAGGCGGCAAGGGCGTACAGATCTTACAGATACATGTTCAGGCAAAATGTAAGTAGGTTGTACATACCCGTGTCCGGGGTAATATTATATAGGCGTGGGAAACTCACAGGAGTTCCCGGTACGGGGATGAAAATCGTACAGAACTCGCAGAAGCTACGGACATTGTGGCACGGGCGTACATAATACAAACAAGTTCTGGGCAGGCATTATGTTGTCCCCGTACCGTGGGTAGTATGACACGGGCGTGCATGTCTTACAGAAGTTCCGGGCACGGGTGGGTATGAGTGTTGCATGTAACCCAAAAAAGTTCCCGGCATGTGTAACACCCAGGTAAACAAACGTCTCGAGGAGGCAGAAAAACAAAATATTACAAAGTACTGGTAAAACCAAAACATTAAATGTAGGGCAAATGCCAAAATCAGGTATACCTGATCCAGTTGAGCCAAAATCAGGTACATGCTAAAACCATAAAAAACGCGCGCCACGAGCGGTGTGATGTCCATGACAATCCGAAAACAAAAGAATGCACCTAGAGCATTGAGCGTGCCACATGGCCTCCAAAATCTGAATTGTTTTGATTTCTTAGCGTGTAGGTACCACGGGCTCCACTTCGACCTGCAAAGAGTCACTATTAATATGCTTCGTTTTGTTTCGCCACGGCGGGAGCGCCAAGAGTATTTACTCTGGCGCCCCCCCCCCCGTTGACAGCTTTAAAGCTTCCAAACCGTCCTCGCGGAACCGCCTGCTCCGCACGAAATTATCGTGCCGTACCAAATCTAAGACCACCTCGACGCGGAATGGTGCAGACGAAACGCCGAGTGTCTATGGTGCTTTAAAGACTGCTGTGAACATAGAAAACAACAGAGTACACACAACAACTAACTGAAGTACATCGCACACCCCAAAAGAGAAAAAGTAAAACCAGCGTACGCATGTATGCATGATGTATATACGTGCTTTTACGTACGACGTACGAGTAAAGAGTTTATACGTCAATACAGAGGAGAATTTCAACCGAGGGAGGGCGGACGAACACGGAGAGAAAACACCGTGTACGTATGGCTTCTCCGATTGGTTCAAAGTTGGCCAAAATCAGTTGAAAGCTGGACGGAGTAGAAACAATCAGACGTACCTTGGCCGTTTCGTGCCAAAATTAGTTACGATGTCGGCTTGGCCAATAGCAGGGTTCCTGCTGTGTGTTTTGAACTTGATTTCAGTACGTAACTGTTTTTGGCTCGAAAGTGGCCAGGTATACCTGATTTTGGCAAAAACTCTTAAATGCTACGTGTGTGTTTAATTCTGCGATTGGTGTTATATAATTGCTTGTACTGCATACGCTGATACAACCATTCTAAACAGAGCATATACAGACCGTCGTGACCCCGTCTAATGTCGTTGTTGCTGTCTTTCACGAAAAGAACCGTTACAACTTCCTTAGATTAGACTCCTCTCGCAGTCACAGGTGTGCCGTTGTATATACTCGTACCAGAACGAAGACTCATGCAATAGTTGTTGTTGATCTTGTTGTTGTTCTTTTAACATTGCCCTTTGAGTCCAGGAGCCCATGGTCACATAAAGGTGCTGAAGCCCTAGCAAGATCAGAAATATAACAGAAAATATAAATTCGGCTTGGAAGCACGAAGCTTCCCACCAAAAAATACACGAGACGAAAAAGGCATACACAAACTGATATCAATGTGCAAACTGAACTAACGTTGCCACCAGTATCCACTCAGCTACAACATAGAATTCCCCCCGTTCCCACAGCTCACCAACGCGTGGCTACTGAATACAGCGGTTGCTGTCTGGAGTGCTCCCTGCATCGGACGAAACGAACGGTAATCTTGAACACGGACAGGAACACGTCTGTTGTCTGGGGTGCTATCAGCGTGACGACTCGTGGACATAAATGCAGCAATCGAACCAAGAACCACCATTACATATCAACGATCGCAGAACTGTCTGACAAAACGTGCAGCACAGCGATCACACCATGTCCTTGACAATTCCGGGGGTCATTCCCCATGGACGGTATACAACTTTCCAGCACTACAAATACCAGCGAGGACAACAGCAGGTACACACTACTGCCTCATAAACAAAATGAGACAAAATAGTACCAGGTACTGCATACCTGGTATTGAATACTGGTACTTTTCGTATTACGAGCCAATTTGAAGGGTTTTGATTTTTCGCATTTTGTAGTACGTTGAGAGCACAAAATGTATCATACAACGCACAAAGTCAGTACCTACGAGTCTTGCACTTTCCAAAGTCCTAATTGTAGGAAAGGTCATTACCACCTGGGTTTCATCCTCACGTGGCAAGC
The DNA here is from genome assembly GCA_031763025.1 of Macrocystis pyrifera. Taxonomy (NCBI): domain Eukaryota; class Phaeophyceae; order Laminariales; family Laminariaceae; genus Macrocystis; species Macrocystis pyrifera. The sequence goes on along the minus strand of JASSKH010000008.1, from coordinate 8,590,428 downwards.
ACACGGACTACTCGTGCGAAATGTCACTGTGCGGCGACCTCTTCCAGTGAAACCTGAATCAGATCACAACCTGGTTACAGTAGATATCCGACTGCTTGACGCTTGCCCCTAACTGCCGAAGTAAGAGATTTAGGGCAGACGTGCAATCGACCTCCAAGAGCTGATGACAAACCCCCAACAGCAGGTAGCCTTCATCGAGACATTCACACCCCTACCCCCCCCGGCACGGATGTGGATGGTACGGCAATGATACTCGCTGAAGGGATGCTGCCGACTGCCGCTAACGTCGCTCCACGTGCAAAGCACAGTCAACGACCGGCCGGGTGGTGTGCTAGCGAGCGAACGAAGACAAAGCGCATGCGGGGTGGCAAGAGAGGGGACCCGGGAGAGAGATTAGGCCTCCGTGCACACCTCTCGATGCTCTACCTTCGAACTTTTATGGTGGAGGAAAACACCAAGAGCATGTCAAACCGAAAGGCTGTTGGACCCGATGGGCTTCTGGCTGAACTGCTCAAACTCGCCTTAAATGGAGATCGCGATGGTAACCACCGTATACTAGAGCCATTCCACGCATTTGTGATCGACATATGGCAGGGCGGGGGCGTACGGCATGGTTGGAAAGGTTCCACGATCATAGTGCTGCGGAAGACAAAGGACCGGACAGAGTGCGTTGACTATCGAGGCATCTCGCTCGTGCCACACGCTCGTAAGGTTCTCCTCGAGGTAACCGATAATCATCTCAGCAAATACTGCAAACGAGAGGATATTTTAGCAGAGGAGCATTGTGGCTTCAGATCGCAACGGTCGACGATTGATATGATACTTGTGGTTCGACGACATCGCCAATTGGCACAAAAGAAGAACGACCTTCTTTGCATGTGTTTCGTCGACCTTGCGAAGGCATATGATTCCATCAACCGGACTCTCTGGTGGACCGTGCTCGCTCGGTTCGACAAACCACCAAAGATGTTCACGGTTGTTCGTCACTTCTACTGTGGTATGCGTGCGCGCATCCGGACGCACTATGGCGAATATTCTGACTGGTTCGGCGTGGGGCAGGGCCTACGACAAGGATGCGTTCTCGCCCTGTTGATGTTCAACACTCGTTTTGCTGCCGTACTGGGTGTGACGGTGGATCAGCGCCCATACAGATGTAGTGAAGGCTATATTGTGCACCAAGGTGACATATGAGAATTGAAGGGGGGGGGTGGGGGGGGGGGCGCAGAAAGGGCGAGGTAAACCCCAGGAGATTGTGGCGAAGCCGCAGCAGATCTGGGGTATGCCTTATGCAGACGACGCGGGCATCGCTTCCAGAGCGGTGAACAGCCCTACAAAGACGATGGCATATATCGCTGCGGTGTATGACATGTTCGAATTGACAATTTCGGAAGCTAAGATGGAGACCATGTGCTTAAAACAACGAAAAGTGTAGATAGGGTAACTTTCGCTACTGAAACAACCGGCCAGGTGTACATGCAAACCACCGAATTTGTGTACCTTGGAGCAATTGTGTGCAAAAACGCCGACCTTACTACTGAAATCAACCGGCACGTGCTGCTGGCCGAATGACGTTTCAGACGATATAGTTTGCAAATGTACGACACGCCCTCCGCACCGCTCCGGCTCAAAGTGCGGATGCTCAAAGCCTATGTAGTAGATACCATGTTTTACGTGTGTTCTACGTTGAGTCCCACCGTGACCCATCTCGCCATACTACGGATAGCCCATCACCGATTGCTCCCCCGCTGCCTCGGGTGAAAGCGAAAACTCGCGAGGGCTACCATATACTTTCATACGCAGATGCGCTGGTCAACACTGGCTGTGAGAACGCCAAGACGACGGTGCAAGTTCGTGTGTTGAAGAAGTGGCAGATCAGTGTAAGAAGCGCTGGTTCGTTGGGAAGAATGATAATGTTGCCAAACGACGAGCGCTTGGGGTACAAAATGCCCAGCAATAAATCAATATGCTGTTGGGCCCTTAGGGTTAGGTAAGTCCGTCATTCTAGTTGAAACACCCAGTGCCTACTGCTGAATGCTGTGTTACAATCCCTGTTTTTATTTTGTTGTGGTGCGCTTTTCTCTGCTAAGTCGATGGTATCCCCGGTCATTCTACGTTCGCTGCGTCACCTTACTGTCGTATTTGTGACCCTTTGCTATTTTTCATTTTTGCCGATTATGTTGGTATTTGTCCTCGTTTCGTCTGCCTCCGTTCTCTTTGTGTCGGTTGTGTCGTCCTTGACGTACTAACTGGACACTGGACTGCTCCTTTTTTGTTTGTTGTCAGCTCCTTGTCTCTACCCTCTTCTTGCCTTTCGTCAGGTCTTCGTGGCGCCATTATGTTGGTCCATCACCTGGATTTATCGTATGATTTATCGTACCATCAAACAACAACCTTGTCCTCGGGACTCGGCCTGCGCCTCGAGCGCAGTTTATCTTGGTTATTATTTCATCTATTTTTTCCTTTCTTCTTTCTCTTATATCTTCGTGTTTTTCGTTTTACATTTGTTTGCTTTGTTTCAAGTGTACATATGATACCATGGCTATATTCTTGTTGTTCGGTTGAAGGTGATACGGGTTGGTGTACCACAACTCGTTAGTGCCGATTCCCCCACGAACTAGTATGGTACTGCCGTGCGCTCTATGTCTTATTTGTTTGTGATGCAGTTTTGCTACCGCCTGTTAATGTGTCCACACGCAGGATTCAGGGAAGTGAGCTAATGTGCGAACATCATCATCAGGTAAGTATGAGGTTTGTATAATAATTAGGTAAAGTGTGGTAGGGCGGTACTTAGTTGAGTATACACAGATAAGGCGAAGTTCATGGATAGCATTGATTGGTGGTACAAGCAGTATCAAACGAATTGCGCCAGCTTCCTTGTCCTAAATGACGTTTGCCCTGCGCATTGTCGGAAGGCGAATGAAATTATAATGCGTACGTGTGACAAGTTTTATTGTGTACGCAGTGTCAGACGGGGTGTTTCGCCGCCACACTGAATGATGAATTCTACCCAGCTTCATCTCTATACCCAGTGTCCGTCCGGATTCCTCATCCTACAGAGATACTAACTCTGTGGTCACAGACTGCTGTGATACAGAAGAAGGGAAAAACAAAAATTATGATTATATGATTAGTAATATTAATTTGCTAAGTTAAACAAGTGAAATGCGAGCGTACCAGCTATTAATACTACGTGTAGACAACAGTACAAGGAAGACCACAGAGCAAGAAAGAGCAAGAAAATTATAAAATTATAAAACGACACTATATTCTGAAACGAAATATATTTGAAATGACGCAAGGAGAATAGGAAGGCTGCTATTTTAAAGAAAACAATACGTACTCAAGAACCGATACAGTAGATGTCTGCGGCATGGACGAAGCAACACGAAGGAGAGGAAGCTATCGGCATGAGGGCGGCTGGGGGAGCAAGGAAACAAGGAAGGAAAGAGACCAGGCAAAAAGCAACAAGGGAGAGGGAAGAGGAAAAAGAGAAAACCGTACTCTCAAGGCTGTATTAATAATATGGGTGCCAGCCTTTCGTTGCTAGAAACTCGATTGAGGAGGCCACACCGTTTGATCGCCGTCTTTTTCCTACTCCTTTGAATAGTTTCATCAAGAAGTGCTCCCGCTGTCGCACTCCTCCCCACTGAACACCTCAACAAGAACGGTATATAAAAGGAAACCAAATGTTACCTTGAGTATACGTCGGATCCGTCTGTATAAACGACCTACCTGGTATGTATTAATTGGGCACTCGGACGGTTCAACCCGAATATTTACCAGGCCCCGGGTATGGTGACGAAGATTTGCCCGTACCCCGGGTATTATAGCACGTGCTTACCTGGTACAGGAAAATTGAAGTTCCGGTTAGGGGTGTATACATCGTCCATAGCTTAATTACGTTCCGGGTATGGGTATGGGTGTCGTACACAACTCACAGAAGCCCTTCGTAGGCTAATACCGGGGAAAGACCCCGGGTGAGGTTCTGAAATTCGCTTAGAGAACACAACCTTGAAATATTGTTTCCGCAGTTCAGAGTCACTCCCGTAGGCCGCAATATTATGTTTCTGCGGTGTAAACCACCTTAAACCAATTTCTGGTTGCTCAAACACATTTGTGTGAAAGCAGTGATTGAACGACGTAGGGTCGGTCCCGCGAGTGGCGATGTTCAACAGTAAAACGACAGATACGCTCCTTATCGCAGCCATAGTCTGCCGCTTAGCAAAGAATAGGCGCTAGCGTTTTTGAAGTTTCGAGGTGCTGTAGGAGTGGGAAAAGACGGCGGCGTCTGCGTTTAACACCTAATGACTATTGATTTTCGCCACTTGGTGCACTATCGAGAAGTGATCCTGTCGTATTGAAAGCATCATAAGGACTACGTTCTGTTTCGAAAGGTACTCCAACTTTCTATCAAAGTTCCAGGAAAGAGAGAATGAATGCGGCGTAGAAATGTGGATGCGATGAATCTTTCCACTATTGACGTTATTTACATGCGCGTACACGATTTATGTTATAGATTTCAACCCGCCAGGCTAGCTTCTAACTCATGGTTAGCGCTGGTGACGTCGCTATTGGCAACTCCACTTGTTGCCCACGACAAACGTCGTTTGGCGCAATGCAAACATCAAGACGTCATACCACACAAGAATTCTGCTGCTCGGAACAAATGTTTTTAGAAACAAAGTTATGATATACTGAGGATAATATACGTGGCATTAGCAAGCATTGTGTCATAAAAGGCTGGGCTCGTCGCCTGTAAGCAGCACAACAACAAGCTCGGTTGTTTCTTCGTTAGCAGGGGAACAATTCCTTGCAGTACAGTCGCAGTCAGTCTACTTTGGTACGCAGGATGACACACCATGCACATACACAAAACCCGGTACTACGGATCACGGTATATCAAACGGCATCGTCGGGAAAACAGGATAATAACATTTGAGTTCAGAAATCGTTCCTCCGTTTACGCCGTTCCACTTGCTCACAACTACCTTATCCATGAAACCTTTGTAACAACCAAAAGAAAACACGATTCAACGAGAAACGGGGGCGGTCTTCGCAGCTACTGTAGCCACTGAATACAGCGGTCATGGGACCTCGCGAGCTGAGGCCGATAAAGGCCCGTCAAAGGAATAGTACTTGGAATACGGCTTCCAACCCACAGGAAATGAGTAGCTGAAAGATGTAGGCACGGCACGAGCGGGCGTAGGTTCGCGGAAGAGACCAAGAACGGCGTGTGGGCTGCTCTTTCGTTCAGAGAAGGCGTCCGTTCTGACCATATTATCCCACTCTTCCAACCAAGCCGATGGGGGGTCTCAAACGGCCGGCGCGGAAAGGCGCGATGGAGCTGAGACTACAGTATTCTCGTAGCACTAATGATGGCTTGGGGTGCGCTTTACGCCGAGTATCGACGAGTGTGATGCTGGCGTGTGCTGGCGAGTGCTGGCATGTTCAGGATAAAAGCTGGACTGGTGGCACTCGCTGCCAAACAGTGAACTTCCTCTCCCCCCCATCTCGCCATCAACTAAGGCTAGTATTGACTTATGACGGGTCTCTCGCCCAACCTCTGGAGGTCTGTCGTATTCAGCACTATTTTCTTGTAGACGCCTCACGCGATACCTGTGCGGTTTCTGTCGGCGGTGTGTGCGTTTAACGGTGCCGTACAGGTTCTATACTGCCACGCAGAGCTTCCGGCCACGCATAACCCGCTGGCACTAGCTGCAGCCTGATCCTCTCAGAACGAACATTGAAAGTGAGGAGCGTGGCACATCCCCCTAACTGAGAGAGCGCCTTTCTGCTTTAAGCTACTGCGGGGGGCGCTCTATAAGTTGTTGCACATAGGAAGTATAGAAGTTAGTATCGAGCGTCACCAGTCAGGCGTTTTTCAAGTTTCTCATTGTCATCGTTGGTGTATTTTTCGACTGTATGTACTGCCAGAGCACACAGCAATTTTAGCACACTACAACATCACTACACAAATTATCAAAAACGGTGAGAGTTTTGACGTACCAGCGTCACCTCTAAAAACCAAACAAGGGGTAGCAGGTGCCTTGTGGGAGAGCAACGGTGGTAGATACCACTGCCACAATTAATGTCAACGTCAATAGAAGCAGCAGCAACAACACACAGCAGCACCAATGCACTGCCACTCTGTCGCGGGTGCTGTGCATACGCTGTAGCACTGCACCGTCCCTGTTTCAGGGGTTCTCAGGAAAAACGGAAACGGAACGTAGGCGCCACCAGCAGGTATTCATTTACACCTTGAACGGGTAGAGTACTCGTTGATACGCACGTACTCGTATGTTATTGGACTTAACGGTCGTGCAGGCTCGTACAACCCAAATCCCTACAAATGTCTCGAACTGGTTACGTAGCCTCTGGTCCGTGAAAAAACGAAAAATGTTGTTTAAAACTATTGTGAACTTCAGCGTCTTTCGTTTCGTTTTTTTTGTTTATTAGATTAATGCTTGCATCTCTGGTGTTCTTGATAGCGGAGTAAGTAGTTTGTTTTTTTTTGGTTATTATCTCTGTTCTACACCCTTCGCGTAGCTTGCGAGCCTATAACCTGCGAGAATATGGGTATACTTCTGTGTGTTTCCTTTCTTGTTTCCTTTCTAGCTTTCTTGCTTGATTTTTTTTCCGTTTCGATTTCGATTTTTCGACGTCCAGTTGTGTTTTCATCCCGGGCTTTTTATGCGAGTATTGTACGATCTTCGCGGTTTTTGTGGCAACTGCATAGTCTGCATCTGCAAACGCTACCAGCTCAAGCCCGCTACCCTTCTGGATCGTAATGCCAAAATCACTCGTAGAAAATACGTACTCTAAAATACCGACTGCTGTCCTCCGGTGTACTTCTCTCGACCTATTCGTCTACCTCGCTATCGCCCTCACCGCGTTCGCAATATCCGGTCGTGTTTCGTTCGCAACCCACATCAAGCACCCCACCAACTCGCGGAAAGGCCAGTCACCCACGGGCTCATTCTCGTCAAACTCTTCGAGCTTCACACCAGTCGAAAGCGGGTTATTCCCCGCTGAACTAACACCAAACCTCGCCGCGGTATTTTCAGCGAACGCCTGCTGCGAAATCGTGAAAGTACCAACATCCCAATCCTTGGAAAAACAACAACCAGCATACCACCGTAACTCGCCCAGATTATTGATCGGAAGAAGGTTGTTCAGGTCTTCACAGAACTGATCACATCTAGCCTTAAGCCCTACAGCAAAAACATCATCCACATGAACTACCGTTACAATGGAAACAGAGTCTGACTCGACGAACCTCATGACACACGCATCAGCGGGGTTCTGCTCGAATCCTAGACTCTTCATGTGAGTGAGAAGGTGGTTGTGCCACCACCTCGACGCTTGCTTCAAGCCGTAGAGACTGCGATTCAACCTGGCTACCTTACCAGACATTTGACCGCAGCCAGGGGGTAGTCGCATGAATACATCCTCATCCAAACTCGACTGCATGAACGCCTGCTCAGCATGAAAATGACGCAAATCCAAACCTAACTCCCACGCAATAGCACCCAACAAACGAAAACAAGACGCTGCAGGCGTCGGAGCAAAATTCTCAAAGAATTCAATACCCTCACGCTGCTTGAAACCTCGTGCAATCAGCCTTGCTTTCGCCCGCACTACATCACCATGCTCGTTGGACTTCCAGGCGAACACCCACTTCGCCAAGATTACGTTGAGCCCCTCTGGTTGCTACGTCGCTCCAAACGTCCCCGCGTCCGCCAGCCCATGATATTCCTTGTCCATCGCCTGCCTCCGGATGACCGAATACTCGTCCGCACACACTTCAGCTTACGGGTTCGGCGTCGAAGGCTCGCTCGCCGGGTGTGTGGGGAGGGTAGGGTTCTCGCGCGGTGGGGTTTGGTTGAAGCGTCAATGGCCTATACCTTCCCGCGCTGCCATCAACGACAGAAGCTCATGCCCCATAGCCTCGCGGTTTCGCGCAGTCTTCCCTCTTGTCCGCCCCCTCAGCACATTCTCCATCTTCCGGGTGTCGCCCAGCTTCCCCCCTGGCCCGACCACCCTGCACACCGCCACCGCCCTCCTGGTGTCGTGCAGTTTTCCCCCTAGTTCGCTCTCTCTGCACAGCGCCACCGCTCTCCTGGTGCCGTGCAGTCTCACCCCTTGTCCGCCCCCTCAGCACATCGCCATCCTCCGGGTCCGGGATAAAAGCACCCAGTACCCGGCCAGCATGCTGCAAAAACTGTGGCTGCGGTGACTGCTGCGGCAGCGACAGCGATGATAACGGCGACGGCGGTGGTGGCGGCGACGTTGACGGCGGTTGCGGCGGCAGCAGTGGAGATGGGGACTGTGGCTGGGGCCATACGTCGGGGCCCCTCAGAGGCTCCGGTGCACCCTGCGGCGGTGGCGACGGTGACGGTGGCGACGGGGAGCTCTCCTCCTCCGAAGGCAGTAACCCCACAAACGGTTTCCTCGGGTGTTTCCAAGTGACGTCACTGGAGAACGACCTCCGGCCAGACACTAGCAGGATCTTGCTGCAGTCAGCTGCGTGGTGGTTGCCGCCGTTGAGGTAGAAGCAAGCCTCCGCCTTCGGTTCGGTCTTCAGGACCCTGCTGACGTGGTGGAAGCCCGGCTTCAGAAACGGGAGCAACCGCGCAAACGGTGGTCTCCCGCAGAATTTACGGTACGGCGAGTGCATTTCCGGCTTGTCCCTTACCCTCGCCGTCATGTTGATCACATCGCTCGCGTAAACGCATGACTCAGCCCAGAGGGGCTTCGTCGCCGGCATCCTTGCATCGATGAACAGGCGGGTTGCCTCCAGGCGGAACGCCATTGCAAGCTCCAGCGTCATGGCGATGCGTCGCTCGACCACCCCGTCATGCTTCGGAGGATCGACGGCCGTGTGCTCGTGGTGGAAGCCGTGATGGTTGAGAAACTCCACGAACTCCGCCTTGGTGAACTTGGTGCCGTTGTCCGAGCGAACGCTCTCCACGATGGACAGCAAACCCTTTGCGTTGATGTCGGCCAGAAAACCAGCGAACCTTCGGGATGTCGGACTTCCGTTTCAGGAAATACGGCCACTCCAGTCGCGAGTAGTCGTCCATGATCACCATCAAGTACTGCTCACCGCCAGCAGACGTAGGCTGCTGTCCCGACAGATCCACGAACAGACGCTCCGGAGGCCTGATAGAACGGCCCTCGGTCGTCCACGGCACCACCATCCTCCTCTCTTTCGCCTCAGGAGACCCAGCACATGGAACCAACTCCTCGAAAACCTTATTGCCCACCTGGCGTGCCGTCTCACGGAGAGTGTGAGCATGGAAGTGGGCAAGGGCAACGTGAAGGTCGTTAATATCAGTCCTCCTCATTATTCCAGGAGCCTAAACAGCGGCAGCAATCGGGGTCTCTACAATCCGCGTGGCGTGTACGTATGAACCCGCGTCCGTACGCATGAAGAACAATTGCGCATTGAACATGTGAGCTCCCTGATCATCAAGTGTCACCGGGCATTACAACAGTACTGCATGAAGCGAAATTAGGTTGAAGCGAACACCGGGTACGTATGCTACGTCCATCAGCCTAACTTGAACGTCACTCTGAGAGCTGTGCATCACAATTGGAATCTGGCCGAAGTACTTTTTCTTCAGTGACCTCATGTCACCGACCACCAAACTGCTTTTACCAAGGAGAGGGGGAGTACAGTCTACCATACCAAAAGGGCTACCAGTCACAAGAAATGTTGCTGCCGAATCCGCTACCTCTCATTAACCCAAAACAAATAATCAGTCAGCTTGCCTTGGTGCGGAAACTGCGCGGTGAGGACGTGCGGATCGAACGTAGGCGTAGGGTTGCCGTTGTTCGCTGGGCCAGAGGAGGAGGAAGTGCTCGAGGAGGGTTGTTGTGGCGGGGAAGCTCCGGCCGAGGTATACCCACCACTGCCGTAGGGCGTCTCCTGCACCCAGCCAACTTCTTAGTACATCTGTTGAGCGGGTCGAGGAGCAGCAGCACCCGGAATGGCGACGTTAATTTGCGCGGGAGCTAACCGGCATTCTGCGACGTGGTGGCCCGGTCTGCCGCACCGGAAGCAGGGCCCCTAGCGCCTCCATGGCCGTGTTGTTCGGTGGGGGACCCCAGCCTGCCGGAGTCACTACGAGTGGCGGGGGCATCGGTGGCAACGTCCCTGGTGGTGGGTCGGTAGGCACCCGACCCATGGAGGGGACTACTCCGCCCATACCGAAGGGGTCTGGGCCTGAATCATCCCAACGATTCTAGCAGGCCACGGCATCCCAACGCCATTTGAGGCCGGTTATCCCCCCTCCGACGAAGCTCCTCCCCGGTTGCCACGTTGCTGATGGGGATGGTGCTGTTGCTGCTGTTGCTGGAGCTGCTGCTGCTGCCGTCGGTGCTGCTGCTGCTGCTGTTGTGGCTGCTGCTGCTGCTGCTGATACTGTCGCTGGAGCTGCTGTTGCTGCTGCTGCTGCTGATTAGCGGGCTAAGGGGCAAAGGCCAGGGTTTGAAAGTATGGTAGCGGAGCTGCTTAGCGGGCTAAGGGGCAAGGGAGTGGACAACTACTTGGACGGTATCCTCTTTTACAGCCAGGACGTTGACCAACACCTCATTCTGGTCGACGCAGTCCTCAACCGTTTGCAGTCTGCTGGACTGTCCGTGAGTTTTGCTAAATCAAAATGGTGTTGCCCGAGTCTGGAATTCGTCGGGATGGTAGTGGGGGCTAGACCGTCGGAGTCGAAAGTGGCGGCCGTAGCTGAGCTACTTCCACCGTCAACGGTGGAGGAACTCAGAGCATTTCTGGGTATGACGGGCTGCTTGCGGCAGTTCGTAGAGCGGTTCGTACAGTATTCTAGCCGCGCCGCCCACAGATATCCTTCGAGAGAAAGCCTTTGAGACCAAGCGCGCGCGGCGTCTACCTATCTCATGGGCAGAACAACAACAGAACGCGTTCTTGGCACTGAAGGCGGCCCTCACATCATTTCCTATTTTAGTTTTCCCTTCCAGGAACAGCCCATTTACGTTACACGCAGACGCCAGTGAATCAGGGGCAGGTGCACCGCTAACACAAGTTCACGATGGGAAGGAATGTGTGGTCGCATACGCCAGTCATCGATGGTCTGTACGGATGCGCGTCGTGGAGCTACCGCAAGGGGGTGCATGGCGGTTTTATGAGCAGTTGTCTACTTTCGACCTTTTTTGGCGAGTAGAAATTTCTCATTGGTCCCAGACTGCTCCGCGTTGCTGTGGCTATTTCGTAGCCGGGACCTGGACCCCAAGCTTTACAGATGGGCGCTCCGGCTAACGGAATTCGACATAGTCATGAAGTGGAGGGCAGGAACGTCACACCAACTACCTGACGCTCTATCCCGCTTGCTGTGCCCGGGGGCAACAGGCGCCTCGATCGACGACTCATTCTCGGACGACGCATCATGCAGCAAACCCACCGATTACGTCGGCCCCAGGGCACCGGTCCTAGACGGACATCTGCTGAATAACCCAGAATCACTCGAAGAGGGATTGGTAAACCCGGGTGGCATCAGGGAACGTCATGTTGTCCGTAGAGAAAGGTCAACTAGTGAACGTGTGCCATCCGCGCTTAGAGCAATCGTTGCTAGCATTCCGCAGACCGCAGCCGTGCTCGAAGAACCACCAGAAGAACCCTTCGACCTAACCTCGGGCGCACAGCTTGCCACCTTGCTGTTCCATGACCGGGTTGCAGCTATGCATACAGACAGCTCCGGGTCGATAGTAAGGCGATCCAGCCGCGCTCGTACTCCATCCGTGCGTTTAACTTCGTTTCAGGAAGCCCCCGCCTGCCCCCTTCGCCCTGCGAGCACCGCGCGTCCGTCGTCAAAAGCCCGATCACTGACAGGAGGAGAACCGGCCGTTCAGGCGTCAGAGCCCGGCTCCTTACAGGTTCCGAAAGACCCGCCACCACCGACGAAGGGAAACCTTCTGGCGCCTGACACCGTCGAGTGCAGTCTCCCAGCGGAGGAGGAGAGGTGGGCACGCCAAAAGGAACCATTGGCGACAACGGTGATATAGCGTGCCATCCAGGCGCTGCAAGACGTGCCTCACTTGGTCAGGAGCCAGGCAGCGGACCCCTTCTTGAGCAAAGTCAGGCGAGCACTATGTAGTCAAGGAAAAGTCGCTGGGCAGAACGAGTTGACAGATACGGATATCAACGGATACCTTCTAGACGACCAGAGTCTCCTGTGGCTTGAGTTCGAACAAAGCGGAGCGTTGGTAAAGCAAACAGCTGTATTAGCCATACCGAGTTGCCTTGTAGCGGACATGCTCGCCTTAGTCCACTGCCAACACGCTCACCCCGGAATCGCCAGAACCCTCTCGTTGCTAAGGGACCGGTTTCACTGGCCAGGCATGTGTAGAGACACACGAGAGTACATACTATCGTGTGGGTATATACGCAGGAAGACGTCAGGTAGTCAACAGGTGGCGATGCTTCCCGCCAGATTCCTGGAGTCATGGGCAGTGCTAGATGAAGACCTACAGAAATTCCTCGACACGCCGGACGCGAGAAACGATTACCTACTGATCGTTGTAGACAGAGCATCTAGATTCCCCTTCGCTTACCCACTACCCTCAAAAGAAGCACACGGAGTAGCCCGCTTGCTCTTAGACATTTTCCTGACATTTGGAGTGCCCTCATTTATTCGCGCGGACGGTGGGGGGGAATTCACAACGGCAGTAGTGGGACACCTATGTCGATGGTTAAAAGTCCCAATAGAGTTCGGACAAGCAGACCATCCCAGGGGGTAGGGAAGAGCGGAAATAGTGGGAGCATGGATGCAAGACGTGCTATCCGAACTGTGTAAGGCGTGGGCAACGAGATGGGACGAGTACGTTGCCGCCGCTTGTTGGATCAAACGCACTACGCCAGACGCGGCACTACCCTCCGCCATGACTCCCTTCCAGCTTCTGTTCGGTCGTAGCCCTCGCACAACCCTCGATATGTTGATCCCACATATGGATGACATAGAGGCCACAGACGGCCTCAGCAACTTCATCGATAACCGCAGGCATAACATGCGGAAGGTAGCGGAATCATTGCGAAATATCCACGAAGAAAAGGAAGCATCCCGTCAGTGCCACAATGCCAAGATATCACGGTCCTCCCCAAGTACAAATGCAGCGGAGGGAGGCCTGGTCCTGACACGGGAGAGCGACAGCTCGCTTTTCAGACAAGGTATGGGACCGAAGTTGGTACACGAAAAATGGACAGGTCCGTGGACCGTGACCAAGGTCGTGTTTAAGGGTCTTAGCGCTGTCATAGAGATGGAGGGGAGAAAAAAACGATCCCGTACGGTCTCGGTAGCATCACTCAAACCCTTCTTCAGGCGCTCATCAGACTTGAGACACCCGATAGGGGACGAATTCGCACAAATAGGTTGGGGTGCTGAGCTGGGGCCCAAAGGAGACTCGGTCACCGCGGCCCCGATGTATACTCTAATAGACCGCAGGGAGGTGGTGAGTAAAACAGAGACAACCCGTTGGGAATATCGGGGAAGATACCTAGACGGGGTCTTCTCGGACTGGGTCACGGAGGCAGAATCCCTAGACAGTTTTACCCCTTTGCAGCTAGACACCTTCCACGCCCTGTGGAACTTGAACCCCCCCGACGAGGAGAAACCTCAGACGACCGCTCGCCCGAAGAAGCGTAAGATCCTGAGTAGAAGCGAAGCGCTAACCCTATATCCGATAGGAACGACAGTGACCAGGTCCCACGCGGTAGGTGATAAGCAGATTGCCCGGGTAGGACAGGTTTATGACTTTTGCTCGCCCTACTGGCGCGTTAGGTTCCTGGACAATGACTGGGAAGAACTGACGGTCTCGGAAATGAGGACGGGGGTAAAGCGAAGAGGTTCCTGGACAATGACTGGGAAGAACTGACGGTCTCGGAAATGAGGACGGGGGTAAAGCGAAGAGTTGAGGCAGACAAGTTGAACAAGTCCAAAGAGTAATGCCCCGTTGCCGTGGCAGTAGCCGTCTTACAAACTTTACAGCAGCAACAGATAGTCAGTTTCGATTGATGCCGAACGAGGAGGGTTGCCATGACAAGGATTGCCAGGGAGGCTGACATACGGAGCAAAGACAGGATCCGTAGCGAACTGTCAGTCGACCTAAAAATAGGGGGCGATGATGAGAAATGCCCAGGGAAACACGCCTCCAGGACGTCAAACCTCAGACGAAAGGAGGCGGATGTATACACAAGTTTTTCCCTGGCCAAGAGCAATCTAAGTACTCTGAGACCCACCTTACGTCCTCAACACCTGGCCTGTCGATCAACGAAAGCGAGCGAAGGAGCCAGCATGGATCAGCAATACTATAACCAGCACGTGGGAGCCAACATGTCCGCAGGTCAGACCAGTTCCGTAGAGGTGCGATTTGTGGTGAACGCAAGCGAAGAATGGACCCAAGGAGGTCACTAGTGGCTATGAGACAGGTTACTACCACAAGAGGTACCGAGCTGCCTCCTGGCCGGCAAGGGCGGACGCCTGCGCAGAGAACACATTTGAAACACATGCGCCTTACATAGATGCTTTGTATTCGGCTAATATGCGAGCACGGCTATGCGGCGACTTCAAGCCGAGTGTCACCAAGTCGCATTATAACGGGACCACCACTCTAGCAGCTGGTATGTTGTTGCTGTCATACCCAGCTTCATCAGTATACCCAATGTCCGTCCTGATTCCTTTCCTAGAGAGATACTGATTCTGTGGTTACAGACTCTGAGATAGAGGAAGACGAAAAAATTAAAAAAAATCGCAAATTCAAGAGTCGAGCAAGTGAAGTGCCAGCGTACCGGGTACAAGAACACAACAACACAAGCAAGACTAGAACATAAGAACAAAAAGACAACACAATAACATAAATTCTGCAGTGAAACAGAATATAAATCACGCAAGGAGATCAAGAAGGTTGCCAAACGGAAAACATACGTACTCAGGAACGACAGATAGCTGCCGCGCGGCCGAAGGGGAGAAAGATACCGGCGGACGGACGGCGGACCTTACCTTAACACTGGTCAATTCCAAAATATGCAAACGTATGCTTGTCAAATTTTCGTACTTTAGCCAACTTTTCTCTTCGTACAAAGCACTTCTTGGCATAGCACCAAATGCTCGGACACAGGAAGCCCAGCCGGACACCTTGGTCGACGTCTCGGCGCGATCCGTGCACTCTGGAGCACGTGGCGGGCGCCCATTTTTGTTTCTTTCCGGCGGGAGTGGAAAATACGATTTCCCTGGTTTCAGTACGAGAGGCCCTATCTTGTACGCACGTATCGGTACATGCTGTCTGTTTTCTCCCCCAGGCTCTCATGAGCTGTGAGTACACAGCTAAGGCGTATACCAGGTACACAACAGACGACATGCACCGATCCCATCGTTCCAACGCTTCTACCCACACGCCGTGCGTGTTCGACACACCCATTTGCGCACTGTTGCTGTGGTTGGTTGTGTTTGTCCGACCCTGCCGTCCGCATTCCATCCTCTGCCATATATTTTTTTATCCGTATGTACCCAGGATGACGTATATTGTCCCTGTACGTTTTTTGGGTTGTTGCACGGAGCACGGACCACTGCCTAGAAAACAATACCCACAGCAGCGCACAGAGCGTGCTTACCTCCAGCTTCCTACAGCAACACCGCAACTCGCCTGGTGCCCAGCAGTAGCAGCAGTGGGCACACCATGCGCGTATGGATGATCGTACTGCGGCTATCAAAAATGTGGTTTATCGGAGATTTCGATCGATCACTTTTGACCACGCCACGACCACACTACCATTATCATCTCTTTCCCTGCTTCTTCTGCTTATATTGCTCTGTGTGATCCAACATTGCCATTGCTCCAGCTGTGCTCAGCACAGCAGTGCACCAACAGCAGCAGCAGGCAGGGTACTATGCGCATGTGGAAGATCCGCGCTGTACGCTCAATACTAGTGTTCGTTGCTGTTGTCATCGGCACATTGGCCTACCAGTACATGCACGTACCTTCCGCAATGTGTGACCGGCTTTTTTGGCTCGGTACCGATTATCCCCGGATCGATATATTCGCCGACTCGAGTGCAACAAAAACAAATCGTTCGTACTACTGTACAACACTGAACAAAAAATCGTTCGTACAGCAGCGTTCGTAGAAGACATACTTTACAGCAGTGGTTCTGATTGCTGTGTGTCCTACACGGCTGACCGATATATCCTAGAGCCAGCTAAGAGGGGATCAGTACACGTATGTTCCTCGCGTGGCATTTTGAAGCAGTACTGCTGTAGATGCAGTCGTACCTGTACAACCTACTCTACAACAGTAGTAACTGATGTAGGAGATCGTGCAATGTGTTTTAGATTGCGTGAAAAACACGACGCGCCAGTTGTACGAGCACTCCTCATACTGCGCTCGATAAAATTTTCGTTTCCGAGATTCGACTCGCACCATCCACGCTTGTTTTTCAGTACTACAACAACAGCAGTACATTCATTATTATTGTTGTTATGCTTGCCTTCCGACGATATAGCGGAGCGGGAGACGCCGTTCCTATATAAACCGGACATCCTTCCTTAAATCAGTAGTAACCCTGAAACGCTTTTCTCTGCCAGCCGTTTCCCAATTTCCGTTCTCCACATGATTTCATTTTAGCTACCGGCATTCATCCACCTTGCTTTTCTGAACGTTACACAGGTGGCCACTTGGGTACGTTGCGGGACGTTGTGGCGAAACCACAACCTTTTAGCACGTTGCGGCGACAGGGAAAACGTATACCGCAACGCTTGCGTAACGTAACAAATGCACCTCGATTGTGCGACGTACTGTCGTGAACTTTTAGTTACATGTGACGGTGTCGTTAGGTTTGTGTATGTTCTTGCAACGATCGTTTGAGTTTTTTTTCTCCAACACGTACGAGTACGACACTTTTTTTTGATTAATTTTAAACTGTTGTTTGGATGTATGTTGTTATATGTATGATATATTGACAAAATATAACATGGAATATTGAACGAAGGAAATTTGAGGCTTGTGGAGTGGTACTGAATCGTTGGCATGTGTTTGAGCAGAAGGGATGGGGAAGAGGGGCATAAAGTTCACAATGGGTGCAGTTAAACTTCGAATTGCCGTCTACCAGGTATGTTTCTGCAATAATGTCATGGACAGGGTCAATAATGATGTTTGCATCGTACAAGAGGTAAGTTTTCTTTGCGTCGATCGCATTTTTTTATCAAAATATTTGTAGTGTTATTTTGGTAACTTTTCGTTTATTACAGAATAGACGCGGAATTCATTAAAAAAGTATGAAACATGGTGCAAAACACTCTTCTTCCCCGAACGTGGTATGCGCCGAAGTCTCGCATGTTTTGCTTAGTTTTAGCGTACGTTTTGGGTGATTTTTGCGTGTAGAGCATGTTTGTGTCGCATATGGTGTCGGTTTTGTGCGGTTGGTGTTGTTGTGGGCGTATGAACTGCATTGTGTTGTCTTCTCCAACCTAATTATACTTTTTTTTATCGTGTACATATCATTTTTTCCCGATCAATTTTGGTATTTTTTCGTGTTTCGTTTTTTTTGTCCGGATTTCATTCTTTCGCCTTGTTTTTGTCGTTTTTCATTTGGTGGTATGTTTGTCGATTCGATTTCGATTTTTGTTGTGCTGTCAGCCGTGTAACAAAAAACACAGCACCTTGACCTGGTACGTTTCCGAACCTGAGTACATTGTGACGCGTACATTCGACTATCCGGGGACGTTGTGAACGTTCACGTTGGGCAATGATCTACCTTGAGATATGTGGCTCAAGGTGTTTTTACTTAAGGTCCACCAGAGTACGCTCTCAAGGTACTCCAGTGGCCACCTGTGTAGTATTATATAATACAAGTTGTGTGTGTTGTGCTTTCCGCTTGTGATTTTTTTCGACCAGTACGTTCATCCACCTTGCTTTTCTGAACGTATAATATGATATAATACAAGTTACTTGTGTGTTTGTACCCGAAGTAGTGAGTTTGGGCGCGCTTAGGTGTGGCATGCGTTCATACCTCAACATTTCACAGCTACTCCCAACACTTGGGAGTAAAGCAAAGCATGTTCGAGAAATACTGCTATTATAGGTGCTTCGTACACGCGCAGTATTTCAGGGGCTTTGTACTCAAGATACTGCGAGTACTGGCAGCATTTCGAGGTTATATATACTACTTCAGATATTCCTGCGTATACTTTCGGGCTCGCACTAATGCGGGGTTCGCTGCTGCCGCTGTCGTGGATACTCCCTGCTGTGCTTAAAGTATCTCGGGGTTCTGTACCGCGTGTACTACGAGTGTACTACTCCAGCAGTATTTCGTCCGTTGGTAGTGTTCGTACTGCTTCTGCGAGACTCAGTACTCGCAGTACCGAAATGCCCTCAATATGCCCAGTATACTTCAACCGTCTGTGCACCGTGTCGACAATTCTAAGGCCCAGCGTTCGGCGCAAAACACTTCCAGATAGTCGCGCACGAGTTGGAGTTGGAGCAAACTACTTTCGTTGGAGACAACTCGGCCGCACGCCCATGGTCTTACCTAGAGCCGGCAATTAAATTAAATTGGCGCGAAGCGTCAAAAACGAGGGAGAAAAGTGACAAAAGATTTTTTTCGCCGATAGGTGATTTTTTTTTTCGTATAGCGGTGGGTACAGGCTTCGTCTGTCTGTAACTAAAAGGTTGTGTTTTTTAAATACTGATTGCAAGAGCTGTACCAGACCGATTTCCACACACTCGACATCTAGAGAAGCGGACGATTGTACGCTAACGCGTGGAACTTGTGTCACTGCACAAATTGTCTTGACTTGGTCACTGCTATGGTCTTGGTGATATTTTGGGGGCGGGACTATATTTCGTTTGTAGTTTGACTTCGTTTTCTTTGAACGCACACGGCCTACGGCATGTAACAGACAAACTCACTTTCTCTATCTATCTACTGGTACTGGCCGACAGTACGAGTACTACAGCTTTTGGGTCTGTTTACACTTGTCTACAACGCAGTTGCTGGGTACGTTTACCTTGATGTTCTCCATCTCTTAGATACACTTATTTCTTCTTGCCTTTCCTCTGGATGTTTTCAATAGGTCAGACGATGTTTTCCTGCAGCGACCGGTTCAGTTTGCCTATGATAATTCCACGAGCACTTACTTGCCGTGAGTAAGCAGCTAGCCTGGCCGGGTGAAGTCAACAATTAAGTACGTGCAGGCGGAAGAACGTGCCCATGGGAATTCACCACCGGGTTTACAGGTGTGCGCATCGTATCTTCTCTTGTACCTAAATCGAGTAGCTCAAACAAAACGTATTT
Organism: Macrocystis pyrifera; assembly: GCA_031763025.1. Lineage (NCBI taxonomy): Eukaryota > Phaeophyceae > Laminariales > Laminariaceae > Macrocystis > Macrocystis pyrifera. The sequence continues at coordinate 8,571,116 of JASSKH010000008.1, read as the reverse complement.
CCACTACGCTCGTGAGTCCTCGTTGGGGGCAACACGCAGAAACAGTCTTCGTCGCTCACTGCTCTTACAGCCCCCCGAAACATATAAACCCAACAAGTTCTTCGCATATATCTCAAACGCATTGCGCTCTCAGAAGCTCTGCACCGCCCGTAAGTGTCGGATGTAGTTTGCAAGGGCAGCATCTACATTTCTTGCGAAATAATCAGGACACTTGAACCATACGTTGACTATCAGAAAGCCCAACACAAGAATACAACCATCCTCGTAACATCAACGGAGTAAAAACGTCGCCTACAAGCGGTGGCAGAATCTATCCCTGAAGCATATTGAGACAGTGCATATGCTGCACGAAACGTGCGCTACAAGATTTAATCTGAACAGTATTATTCGGGCCGCCCGCACTCCACGTGCGCCATCATCGTGGGCAAGAATTGCAGCCCTCCTGACACATTTCGTCGCGGGCGTATAAACTCGCACTCCCCACTGAATATTCAATTTTAGTTCGTCTCCTTGGGATACTTAAAAGTCCCTGGAAAGCTCGTCGGATGCACAACACGTGATACACCTTCCACCTTGGTGCTGCTGCCAAACGTGATTATGATGGTCTTTCTATGCTCCTACTGCCATCTCATACCCCCCGGCAAACTCGCCAAAATCTGGATGGCCTTGACGACAGTACGGCTACCCTCTGTACCCCCCTGATCTCGGGCGGTTTGGTGTTCTGCACACTATGTGCTCAAACTAAAGGTCATCAGCGATTCAAGCGAAGCCTTTGCCACAAGTGGTACTTGCGAGGCCTCCACTACCGACGAAAGCGCGGCAGTTTGTCTTGATGGGTGCAACTTTTGCGCAAACAGGCATTGGCGGTTCCCTGGTGTCATTGTGGCCATGATGCCTGCGTTACCACCCGTGAGACGTCGAACGTGGGAAGGACGTGTCATTTAGCCCAAATGCCGCAAGAAAATTACTGGAATTGTCAGCGTCAGTCACCACGAACAAGTAGGTAGAGGTTGGGGAAAAAATCAATCGGCATATTTACCCTCAAGGCTTGATGCAAAGTGCGCAAAAACGGCGACGAATAGAAGTACCGGTGACTACTTAGTCCCAGTGCTGCTCACCTGAATCGAGAATTCCTCCCTACCCTCTCCATGGAAAACGCCGGCGTTCGCGTTAACACCAATGCGCCCTTGCTCTCCGTCGCCGTTCGGGATTCGCCCATCGTGCACGCCTGCCCCCCCCCACCTCGCCCCACCTCCACACCTGGGACGACTAGTGTGGGTTCAGCGCTGAGAGCTACGGCACCGTGGAGTGTTTCACCCAGGAATTGAATCCGGCAGCGAGGCGAGTTCCCTCTCCCCCATCTCCGTCGCACGTAGCTCACTCGCCGCGCCTGGCCGGTGTAGTGTCATTCCTGTCCGGCAAGACAAACACCTTTGCAGTTCGCGTTTTCACCACGGCGTGCGGTTCCGGACTTGGGTCTTGCCATGGAGTTGGGCGTGCAACTCTCACCACCCTCACCCAACTGGCCTGTCCTTGCGCCGACTCTCATGCACGATTATTGCCTACTACTGGTTGGTTTGGAGTTTTCCGTCAGCGAATTGGCTCCCTCAGCAAGTAACGCCTGTGTTGTTCCTTCTGCTCTCTCTCCGCCGTCGCCGAAGCTGCAAGGGCATCGTTTTCGGCTGCGTGCACGACAATCGCACGACCAGCACAACGTGTATGTTGCACGTATGCGACACCACTTTAGCATATATTATTTGCTTATTTCGGGTCAGGCTCTATTTCTTTTCATGTGAGACGGGGTGTGTCTTACTCAACTTCCAGATATAAATAATGCCACATGCTTATCTTTGTCAAAAACTCCAGCCTGAAGCTATAAACTTCTGTCGCGTACTGTAGTTGTTTTCTCTGGTGTCAGCATACTGTCTGGTGTTGCATTATTTCTAGAGTGAAAGAGAGGCGCGAATGCCAAGAGAAAAAACGAACAAAAGGTGTTACATCGTCCGTGCCAGCAGTACTGCCAGTACCACCACCCCTCTGCATTGCTCTCAACATGATTTCAAACACCTCTCGTCGTTCGACTAATCATACCAAAACGCACAGCGCGAAAATGGTACCGATCACTGCTCCTGTCAGTATCGCTGCTGTAGGTACATATATAACCGGCGTGGTGCCCAATAACTACGATATGTGTTGGATGGACTGCTGCGCAAGTCTAAACCGGTTCACAGCCGGGAGCGTGTAGCGATGAGGCCAAGAGGTGCCTCGCAGGCATCTCTTCTTACGCCTAATAATACTACTGCTGTAGTATTTAAAGGGCTGTAGCTCTACATCCCACTACGAACAGAAATGTAGGCAATTTTTCGTATCCATATTAATGTGTACACGCTACCTATAAATTCCGTTCAGAACGGTACCGGGTGACATATTCGAGCTGTTCACCAATACCAGGCATAGCTGCAACAACACGCGGCTGCTGCTGCTGCTGCTGTGGGGGGAAGGTGCGAGTACAGATAAATAGGCGAAGCTTGTAGGGTGCAGGCAATAGGGGTCAATCCTGCCCAAGTAGTAGCGCACCAAGAGGTAGAGTCCGTACAGCAGTAGACGCACCTTGTACCAGGTACGTACTGCTGTACCTGGTAGGTCGGAAGAAACGTCTACAGCAGCAATGCTCGACGAACATACTCTGTATTCATCGCCACTCTTGTACAACAAGACGACACTTCAGTAACGGGCACCTGGTGTACAGACGTCTCCTCCGTTGTATCGGTCCTGGAGGCAAACTGATGGCGCTCCATTGGAGCAGTCTCCCGCCCGGCGGCCAAGTTCCGCCTGCCGTAGCAGGCTCTCATACTGCGACCGCCAAGGGCCATCTCCATCGTCATCTCAGCTGATTACCCATCCTGGGAAGATAAAACAACTCGATCACCAGTAGCTTACCCAGCCCTGCTGTACCTTTGTGCTACTGCAAGCCTGCAATTCCGTCCCTACATCCCCCTGGCCGTGCTACAGCACTACAGCTGAGACGGTCGTCCTCCCGAGTTGACCACTTTTTGTATAATTGCGGTGCAAACAGAGCGTGGACGACGAACGGGATGATGGGTTCCACCGCCACATACTCCCCATAATGCTCCCGATTGGTCACATCCCTCCGGTACTATGGGGTGTATACCATGGGAACACCCTCCACAGGCTTTTTTTTTGTATTGCTATTATTAGTCATGAAAAAATGAACGGAACGCTGATTGGTCTGTACTATGGGGCTCCAGGTAAGACCATGGGCGTGCCGCCGACAACTGCTGTATAAATCGACCTTCGATCTCGAAACAAACCATCCCACAAGTTCTTCACTACAGTAGCTTCGGTGCGTGTTGCTGAAGCTTGATGCGCCGAAACTGGAGCAGTCGCACAGCAGGGCTTGCCCTCGAGTCAGACATGCCTTGAACGCCCTACAGTACACCCAGCCGTTTGCTGTAATGGGGTTGGGCGTTTTATGAGATGTGTATTCTCCTTCATGCTGCTTGGCATACCGCTGTGTGGTAACTTTGTTGTGTGGCTGTGTGGCTCTCTGTCGTCACGATGCATATGTACGTGCACGTTGTTTGCCAAACTTACCGCACGCAGATAGAACGTCTAGAAAATTACTGCGGTGTTCGACGGTGTATAGGGTTAAGGTTCGCTATTCACAAACGTCAATTTGACGTTGAGCCTCAATTCCGTTTTTGTAGGCACACTTCAGCTGTACTTCTAAAAGAATCGTTTATTTCTTTTAGGGGGATTTTGGCGGCAGGGGACTGGATATTACCCGCAAGAACAAAACAAAAAAGTGATAAAAAACAAAGGACAACAGGGACCTCTACACTGCGAAGAAATCCACGGTGTGTTGGGTATTGGGTGATATAAAACGTGCTGTAGCCCGCGTTTCGTATTTTATTCGACGTTTTGAACAGGGTTTCGTTTCTTATCTCGTGTGGGCGTCGATCGCTGCTGCTTCTTAGACTGCAATTCCCTATCTGGTCGACCGGTGTGATTTACATTGCTGACGCCGAATTCCATACTATTCGTGAAAGGCCGGGAGTCAATTGCTTGCCGATTTGTTATCTAACACGGGGCCTCAACTGTACCACACCGACTAAGGCAAGATTTTGGGGCTCCATCACCCGGAGTATTATACTCCATGGAGGATGATGTACAGAGTGTCCTGTTGATAAAGTGGTTGGTCAAGATATGCTTTAATAAAACATATCACCGGGGGTGGTACACTCTAGGGGGTCTGATTAATGGGTGTTGTAACAGTGGTCGCAAGTGGGATTGGCTCTCAAACTCATACCGGTAAACAGGTACGAAGGAGTGGAATGAAACAGGTGTGGCAATTGGTGGTTGAAAGCTTTACTGCCACAATTCAGAAAGGCAGCAAGGGATGTAACAATAAAGGGTGTGGTAGCAGAGGTTGGACATTTCCTGCCAGCTTACACATTTGTTGTTGTGGAGGGCTCAGGAGCAGATGCCTTCCTTGCGTATAGGCTTTGCTGTGGGGCATTGGTAATATACACTCACGCTGGCTTGTCGATGAGCTGTGCGGTAGGCCTTTTAGCAGCAGCAGGAGGCACATATTTCGTTTTTGCGGCAAGAAGCACAGGTGTGTTTATCTGCCAAAACCGCGTGAAAGAGTACCAGAAAAAGCAGTCGCTGGCGTCGAAGAAGACTTCTTCCCACTGTGATGAACCATGCCTGTGCATGGCCTGTGCTCCTCTTTACCCCCATATTACTGATTTCCATATCTATGCTGTGGTACACTCGCATACCTGGGTCTACTTCGTGTTTACTTAAGTTACGGTACCATCCAGGTGGTATCTGGGGGGTTCAATATTGAATACGGGGTTCCCCTTCGGGATGTAGGTAACGTGAAATCCCGGGGGCGTCGTAAGGCGAAAAGGGGGTCACAATTAACACACGTATAGCTGTTCTTGGCGGAAACGTGAGCCATGGGTTAGCGTATTGCTCGAAGAAAAGAGTAAAAGTAGTCAGCAGGAACTGAGTAGTACTCGTTCTGTGGTAGTTACTACATTTCGTGCACGCACTACCATGGGTTGACTACTATACTGTTACTATAAACCACTATACAACTACTACGCAGATGTAATACAGGTAGAAGCAGCATGCACTCTACAAAATACTACCTGGTACACTGCTACCACGACTACTAACTACTAATATACTACTAAGTACTACTGCTAGAGCATGACCAATCGCTCACAATACAGACAACCTCATGGTAAACAGAAAGGTCGAGAAACCGAGGTACTATGGGTTTGGGCATCACTACAATACTATATTGTTAAACCATACACCACTGCCAGTACTACGTATATGTTGTACAGGTAGAAGCAGCATGAATAAATACTACCGATACACTGGTACCTACTACTACGACTACTACAAATATTGATATTCGTAAATGTACAGGCTACGTATTATATTGTAGAGCAGGGCAAGGGTTGCCCTGCTGTTCCCTAGGTTGGAAGGCGGTATGGAAATTCTCTCTCGACTCGCGACATAGATATTGCTATAATAGGTGGAATTTTACTTGTTTGAAGATGCTGCATTTTCTTCGTTTTCGTTTTTTTGGGAATTATTGACGTTTTTCCTCGGCTTCGTCCTTTTTTGTTATTTTTCTAGTTCGTGAGGTATTTGTTCAGAAACATAAACCACGCTTGGCTATTCGTATAAACACGTACGAAAAGGCTCAGGGATCATGGGCAGGGGTCATGAAATATATATAGAAAAAAGATAAAAGCGTTTTTCTCGGGCAAGCTACAATTCGAAACACTTAATCAGAGTGAGGAAACTTAAGAAACAGGAACGCTGGTCCAGTCCGAATTTCTTATTCGTGAAAGGTACGTTTTATACTTACTTCAGCATAATCGATGGCAGATTTCGTTTTTTCCCGTCATTTACTCTTACAGTGCGCCCCTTTACCTGTATTCTGGTAGAGGGCAAGATGTTGTTTCAACGTTAAAAGTCGACTTCAAGTAATGATGCATATCTGTTCGAGATAAGTACTTTCCGGGTAGTCTGGCAGTGCCGGTAAATTTGTTGCAGGTGAAGGATTGTGCGGGCGTCGTCACAAAGATAGTCAACAAAAAACAAGAAATGATATTCTGTGTACTACTGCAGCTAGCTGCTGCTCTAATATTTTATCTCTGATGACACAGGACGATCATACATGACATACTCACCGCAACGTGACCGATGGAACTGATATCTCGTATAGATACAACTATAATTACGATTTTTGAGGTCGTTGTCACTTGCTAGCTCTTGGCAGACAGACCGACTGATAGACAGCTCTTCGCAAACAGCCCTTCTTCTTTGAAACAGCCGAACAGCCAAACAGCCTAACAACCTTTCTTCTTTCTTCTTCGAAAACTGCAACCAATAGACAGCTCTTCGCACAACGCCTAGAAGAGGCGTCTCGCCTTCGACGAACGGCATCTAGATGCAGCTGTAGGCGGCCAAGCTGCTTGCTGCTGTAGGTGGCGAACCTGCTGGTGCTGCAACCCCCGCCTCTCCCTTCTCCACGCCCCCTAAGCTCACCTCCCCCTCGTCGAGAGGCGCGTGGTCCTCGCCCTCTGGCAAGAGAGCGGCAACGACAAAGACCGACCTGGTGCCGACTGTTGTTTGCGACCGGTGCACGGACCAGCACTTACTTACTTGCCCAAGAACTCCGCACCTAGTGGCAAAAACGTGGCCTTCGCCACCTGCGAGGATCTCATGTGCGATGGTGGCGGGATCATCCTGTATTGGGCAACCAACTGCGAGTTATGTGCTCGCCCGATCAAGGAAGGGACTGTCTCGTACTCCCTCGAGACTGCTGACAGTGGTGAGTGTCTTGGGTCTATTGTTGAATGCTGTCTGTTGCCAGTACGTTTATTGGGGGTTTTCAATTGCCTTTTTGCATACAAACCTACCTCAAAGCGTTTATTATTATTTTTTGGACTCATCCATGCTCGTTCTTTCCCCTTCGTGCGTTGCGTCGGCTCCTCTTACACAGTGCACGCGAACGCGCATATGCACCACTGTTTGCGGGACGTGAACGAAGGAACGGAGGATTCAGCTGTCGCCGTCACCGCTGCACCGAACGATGTGAGTGCTGCTGCTACTGTGGTGCATTTTCGGTGCGCACGATTTCTATTTGTACATGTTTTGGTGACCCTACGTACCCCCTTTGCTCGTTTCGGCTGCTGCTGCTGCTGCTGCTGCTGCTGCTGTCAGCGCCACGCCATGAGTGCTGCTGCTGTGCACCTGCTGCTCCTGTGCACTTGCTGCTGCTGTGCACTTGCTGCTGCTGTAGTGCTGCTGCGTTGTTGCCGTGCGTCATGCTGGAAGTGTACATATTTTCGGATCGTCAATAAAATTCCGTAGGTTTCGCGATGGCGGCATACTATTAATAGGGTACATCATGCTTTTTTCTTCCATATTTTCATATCGTTGCTATGCTGCTGCTGCTGCTGCTGCTGCTGCTGCCAACGCTGCTGCTGCCAACGCTGCGGCGATTCATTGCAGCTGCTGCTGCTGCTAATGCTGTAGCTGCTTCTGCTGCTAATGCTGCCGCAATATCCACTGAATGTCCGTATGTACTCGGATTATTGTATTAATTTTTGGTCGTTTTTGTACCCAAATGGTTCTTTCGATCCGTGAAAAATATTTTTGTCGTTTTGCTCCTGCATTTTGCGTACGTACTGCCTTTTCTCGTTTTTGGCTTGATTTTTTTTTCCTATCGTTGCTATGCTGCTGCTTGCTGCTGCTGTGGTGCTGCTGCGTTGTTGCCGTACATCATGCTGGTCATTTGTGTGTACATATTTTTGTTTCGCCAATGAAATTCCGTAGTTTTTGCGGTCGCGGCATACCAGGGTACATACTTTGTTTCTTCTTTTTTATCATATCTTTGCTATGCCGCTACTGCTGCCAACGCTGCGGCGATCCATTGCGTGCCTGTCAAGATCAATTTCGTGGGTTCAAGTCCCACCGAGTGCATGCTCATAGGGACTTTTTCTTGCATAAAAAATTGATAAGCGGAAAGCGCGAGAGCGTGAGTTAGCTACATTCGATGAAAATCGACGAGCAGTGGGAATGCTGAACCCTATGCGCGACAAAAAATAAAGGCACGTACCGGGGGGGAGAAGGGACGACACCTGTGACCACGGCTTGTCCAGAAGATCATCGAGGGTAAAACCTCCTACGAGTGGGCTGGGAAGTAAAAGTGATGGATAAAAAAAAAAAAAAAAAAAAAAAAAAATTGCTGCTTCTGCTGCTGCTAATGTTGCTAATGCTGCCGCAACCACTGCTCGAAGCCGTTGCGGCTGCTGCTGCTGCTGCTGCTGCTGATACTGCTAATGCTGGCTCAATATCCACTGATTGTTCTTATGTATTCGGATTACTGTTTTTCTTGGTCGTTTTTGTACCCCAATGGTCGTTTTGGTACGTTAAAAAAAATGTTTTGGCCGTTTTCCTGCTGCGTTTTACGCATGTACTTGCTGCTTCTGCTGCTGCTGCTGCCGTCGTATAGCAAGCGATTACGTACTGCTGTTGTGCCGCTGTAGAGTAGTACAAATAATGAACTCTGCCCCCCCCCCCCCCTTCCCCCTCCCCCACCATTCCCTGCACGCCACTCCCGCCCCGCGCACCCCCCATATGTTTACTTCGACCAGGTCCGTGGCAAGTGCTACAACTGCCGCCTGACGGACTCCACCATCAAAGACGGAGACATCATCATCAAGCGCAAGAAGACTCCCTTCCATTTCGCCTGCTCCAGGGCTTCGCGGAATTCCGAAGCAGTACGACAAGCAGATTGTCTCCATCCAGGACGAATGAGAGGCAACAAATTGTTCCCACATTTCCCAAAATCACGACTATTTCTCCCTACACATACCCAACGGGTTCAACAGCGGACAGATCCACATTCTGGGCCTCCCGCCTCGTTACTACAGCAGCCTGGAAGACTATTTACATACCATGTCTCATCCAAACTCCTATGCTGGCTAAATCGAAATCGCGGCCGCCCAGCAACTATACAACATTTCCATAACCGTTGTCGTTGCCGGCACTGCTGCTTTCCCCTCTGTCCCGAACCTTCCTTGAAACAACAGCCTGTATGTTGTATATCATCCACATGTCATGCACTACTCCACTCTCTCCCCGCACTGATGAAATATGTTATCCTTATTATTAGACGAATGTCATTCTTACTTGCGTCACCCGATCTTACGTATCACATTACATTCACAAATAAACGCGATTATTACATCCTTCACCGTTTCTTACACAAATACATTTAGTTTGGTTGGCTTTGGGTATTGCCCCAATTGCAATATAACTGGCAATATAACTGCAATTGGCGTCATAACATTTAGTTTGGTTGGCATTGGGCTATTACCCCAATTGCAATATAACTGCAATTGGCGTCAAAGCCCAAAGCCAACCAAAACTGCAAATGGCGTCATAACCCAAAGCCAACCAAACTAGATGTATTTGTACAAGAAACGACGGAACACCCACTCCGAAGGAAAGCCTTGTATTATACTACTATGTTGAACATGAGTGCATGAGAGTTGTCTGGTGTTGTAATAACGAAGTTCACTGCACTTTAGACAACACACCCAACGGGAGTCTACGTCGCCCTAGGCCTTCTCCAAGAAAACATGTTGCAACACACGGAAAACGCCACGGCGTGTGTTAAGAAGAAGACGGTTTCAATCGCAACACGTGCCTTCAGCAGCAGCCAGTGCTACACTAAATCCTGGATATTAGCCCATATTCAACGTCTGTGGCAACTAAAGACGATCACCTTTGCGACCAACCCAGCCGTTTTTAGAGTCCTCGTACGACGCACGGACCAAAGGGAACTTGCGAGGAGGAAATTCAATGTTCCTCTGCGTTTCGACGAATATGTTTGTCCGTCTCTGGGCCAGGGTTAGCAGGCACGATACGCAGTTTCTCGTCCAAATATGGGTCCAGGGTCGATCTGAGACCATCTACCCTTGCGGTGTGCGCACTCCTGGCAACCTCCGGATTCTTGCATCAGTGTACGACGGCCATTCCCTCCGCCCCCCCCCCTCCCTGGCGATATCCACCCGCAATGCGCGGACTCGTATCTCTACCCCTGCCCCCACCGTCCCGGCCGCGACCATGGATGACGCCAACAAATCTCGCATTGAGGGGTTGGGAGGAAGCATTCGAGGCGTGGCCGCGGCGGTGTTTAAACTCTTGGGCGGTGCTTGCTACATCACCCCCCTGACGACCCCCCGGCGACTTTCATGATCAGGAGCCATGCGCGTTTCGCAAACACCGAAGCATAGCTTTCCAGTTGGCTGGCTATGTTGCTGTTGATGGAAATGACGAAGAGAGTACAGAGATACCGGCGGTAGCCCTGAACAAGAGGGACGCAGTAAGAAGCCTCCCGCAGGATTGGGCGGTCAGCACAGGAGTCATCTGGGGATGGGTTCGACAAGCGAGACGGGCGAGGGACGACCGGTCGAGGCGATGTCGAGTCTTGAAGAAAAAACAAACTGCATCACTCGTTTCGACGAAACAGGCAAGTCTGCTCTTGACCACCGTCATAACATTGCTACGTTGGTAGTTGTGCTGTGCTCTGGATCAAGCGCGTATCGTAAAAGCTGCGTAATACAACCCACAGTTCACCTGTGAGTACAAATCAATAGGCGGCTTCAAGCCGTTGCCCCCGTAGATCCTGAGCCTGGTCTCGTGGGAGAGCTCGAGCTGCCTGGTCGGCTGCTTCCTGCTGCTGCTGCTGCTGCTGCTGCTGCTGCTGCTGCTGCATGGTCTTCTGCTATTGCCTCTGCTGTTGCTGCTTCTGATGTCGGGGTTGTTGTTTCTGCTGCTGCTTGCTGCTTGCTGTTGATGCTGCTGGCGCTGGTGCTTCTGTCTGCAGTATTAATAGTACCACGGCCTTCCTCTTGAAGTCGGCTGTTTTGCGGGTGCTGCTGCTGGAGGCTGTTGGTACTTCTCCTGGCACTGCTCCTCCTCTTTGGCGTCTGGAGCCTGACAAGTTTGCCTGGTCTCCTGCTGCTGCTGCTGCTGCTGCTTTGCCGCCACTGCTCTCCTGCTGCTGATGCGTTGGCGCCGCGCGGAAGCTGCCGCTCGTTCACAAACTTGACAGTCCAGTCGTGATTCGAATTTCGGGGTGATTTCGGGGTGGTTTCGGGGTAATTTCGGCCTATTGGCCGATAGAAATAAAATCCCCGTCCCCTCTCATGTAATAACTTTCTGCCTGAGTGGAACACCTTGTACCGGTCGAAAAAAAAAAAACGGACAGCAGAGCTTCTCTCTCAGCCTCGCATGCCGCCCGCCCGTCTCGCGACTATCTCACAACTGCTTCGGTCCGGGCAACGGTTTCCTCCCTCTCTGCCACAGTGAGCCCCGTCGCCCCCCTCGCGTGAAGCCCGGTGCTCACCGTGGCCCTCGTTCGCCAGCTCGACCAAGTTGGTGCTCACACGGCGTTGCTCTCTTTGTCAACTTTAGTTTGGTCGCAAACATATGCACCGTTTGAATATTAGTTTACTCATCAAAACGACCCTTTTACACTCGTGCATGGTGTAAGCGGAGCCTCACAAGGAGGCCAGACGGAACCCCTTCGTGCTTCTCTCGTGTCTCGAGGTAAACGCGACGTTTAGCTATGAATACGGCGACCGCGTTCCTTGCAACCCCCCCTCTACCCGCCAGCAAATGCTGACACCCGCAACGGCACCGGGCTCGCCGGCGGTGCCGTGCTTTGAGTACACGCACGCGCACGAAACGAGATAAACTTCTTCAGAAATACAAGCTACGCTTGACTCGTATCTGGTCATGCTCGTATGAATACGAGTACAAGAAGGCGCTTGCTCGCGATTTCTGTTCGTAATTATAAGCTACACCAGACATTACTTTTGTACCAGAAAACGGTATACCCTGACATAAAACGTCATCTAACTTGGGTTTGGTGTGCCCTGATCACCCGTTTTATTTCTTCGTACCGTAAACTGGTAAAATGACACCGGTGTACCGTTTTTTTGTCTTTTTTATGTGGACAGACATGGAATTTCCACCAGAATAACGGTATACCTTGACAGAAAACGTCATCTAACTTGGGTATGGTGTCCCCTGACTTGCTGGTGTTCAGATTTTGCACCGTGAACTGGCAGAAAATCACTCGTGTACCGTTTTTTGTCGTGTTTTCCGATAAGACAAGTTTTAATGTTGCTTCTAGATATCCTAGGTAAATCTAGGGAATACGGTTGAGGGCATCTACCGCTGTTGGCCAGGTAGAGGAACCGCATGCAGACGACAATAACAGTAATACAGGACACCACAACGACTACGATTATTGCAACTACTTATATTACAGGGTACTACTGATATTGGACAGGCATTAATAGAAGCAGAATGCACTCGGGACCATGGGTTACTATAAATATTAATACTACGACTACAACTACTATATTATATGCTAACTCCTCCAGAACTCTTTACCTCCTTGTCAAATACAACGTCAACAATACTGACAAGCCCAAAAAACTAAAAACATCAAATTATTATTAGTTGGAAGCAGAGATTCTGTATTGATTGAAGTACAGGTGTACGTACGGTTGGGGGTCGATGAACAAGTTGTTTACATCTATTTCTCATGAAAAAAATGTATTAATAGTAACTGCCAAATTGTACTCATGGCAACAGCACAGCCGACTCGTGGCAGCAGCAGTAGAACTCTACAGTAACATCACTATTAACATCAACAGACAGCAACAGGTCTACGTACGAGTGAGGGCATCATGAAAAAAAAACTGCAGGTGTCCTGAAATGTTTGTCTACGTTTAAATTAGTGGCTGCCAAAAGCACTACACATGGTTACAGCAGCAGACTCGTGGAAACCGTAGCACAGTACTACCTACCACCAATGCTACTACTGCAACTGCTATTGCTGCTACTGCTACTATTACTGCTACTACCAAACTCTGCAACTACCAAACTCCTTCTGTAAATAGTGCCACTATACTACTACTGCTACTACTGCTACTGCTGCTACTACTATCCCTACTTTTGGTACTGCTGCTACTACTACTGTACTACTATTACTACTAACTACTACTGCAACTACTACTACTATGCCAGATGCACACCGAAGCAGGGGATGCAGAGGGAGACGGGCGACGGAATGAGTTAGTCTATGTGGCTCTTGCCCGGTTAAATTACTTGCTGCTGAGAGCGTGCGACTGATACTTGCGTATACAGCAGATAACTGCAACCAATTTCCCGCAGGTAGACGGAACGAGGGAGCCAGTTTTGTAGCCACGTACGTGTTCGTTCTGAGGTGAGTGATGTACGTGAAACGGCTAGGTGAAACATACATGATGCTGGACACACGGTTTGTGCTGCTGCTGCTGCTGCTGAGGTTGATAAAAACCTAAACTGGACTATAGGGCAATTTCAAAAATTGTTGATACCTTCAAAGCAGATAAACTTATCAGAGATAATTCTTCGTTGTTGAAAGTGCACACCGCTCGTCGCATCATGCGGGGATTCAAGTACCAATAGGATATCCAGCCAGGTAGTCGGGCAGTGTGAAACAGGCCCGGTGCCACACACCGAAGCAGTACAGCGAGACGGGAGACAGTATGGACCTGGCTCTGGGGCTCTTGCCCGTGGCGATTACCTACTGCTGACAGCGTGCGTCCGGACAACTGCAGTAGCTAACTATGACACCAATACGTGGTTGTAAAATTCTACCGGGTAGACGGACCATTGTGGTCACGAATCGTGGCTCGGTTTTAGGTGTACATCACCCGTCAAAGGGCTCGATGCAGCAGATACGAGAGCCGACAGATTTGTACCGCGGTTGCTGTTATATGTCTGCTGCTGCTACGTATTCTGCTGAGGTTGAAACCATATGTACAGCAGAGGTAGTGTTCGAGGGCGGCGGGATATTTACGAAACAACAACAATGAAATGTGGAGTTTTCATGTCATCTACTCGCCTCGGCGAGGCAGAAAGCAATTCCTTGTGTTTTAGAGCCAACTCAGCGACGTTTAATACCCCGAGAACCGCCACGGTGCTCGGCCGTGATCCAGACATGCGTCGTATTGTACCCAAGGCTCCCTTGCTTGCCATGCAGCCGAAAGCGCGAGAAGGAGCCCTCGTCTGCCGGAGAGTGGCATGCCCAAAACAAAAAGGAGCATCTTATACACATAAAAATGAGGTCTGACATCGCACGGGATGTGATGTACAACATACCTCGGTGCTAAATCAGGCGATATTTTCATAGTTGAGTTTATCCCCCCCGTGGTATATTCCGGTGATGTAGTACACAACGCACAGGGTTATCTGCACCGTAGTATACGGTACCATACCCTGCTACGATACAACGCACAGGGTGATCTGCACCGTCGTATACGGTACCATACCCTGCTACGATGGTAAAGAGTTAGATCCCAGCCGGTCGCCCAGGCGGTTTAGGCACGGATTAATAGTTTTTTGTGAGCTCGAAGCTCACGATTCGTGAATTTACTGCTTTAAAATATATATATGTACAAGGTTCCCCTTCGGGATGTGGGTGGTATGACATCCGGGGGGTGTCGCAAGTTGAAAAGGGACACGCAGGTAAAACCCTTGCACCTCCGGTTTGAGTAAAAATGATCTCGAAGCAAGTACTGTAACATTGCTAAAAGCGAAGAGTAGTAGTCTAGTCGTGGCGTATAGGAGGCATATACTACTGTATGGCTCAAAGGAAAGCATAGCACTCCGAAGAAAATTGACGGGATTTGTGTCATCCAGGTATTTATCGCCTGGGTGGGGTCTGTATCATCGATATATGTGTGATCCTTGATGATCTGAACATCTCTACCGGATGGATTCTGCACGATCTGCATGAACTACACATGTTAATTGAACATACACATACCGCGATTAACTGAGGAATAGCTTTTTGCGTGGGTGGGTCTGCATGATCTGAAGGATCTGTACGATCTGCAGTGATCTGAATGCCATGTGTGCTTGATAGGGAGGATCTATTATCTACACACTCCAACTAGTTTGCCAGGTGAGACATGTACGTTCCGTATTTTTTGCACTTGTAGGTGGGATCTGGTTGATTGATCTCATTGACATGCACATGTTTAACCTGAAGGGGATCTATGTAGTTACAATTTTCATAGATGTGTACCTGAGTAGAATCTGTGTGATCTGTATAATCAGTGCATATCTACCGGGATGGGATCTGTCCGACCTGCCTGATCTCTACATCTAGAGCGAGATAGCGTTTGCACGATCTGCATTGTCTGCACATGTTTATCGGTGGGTGTCATTGATCTGCAGGATGTGTATAATCTGCAGGATCCGTATGATCTACCTGAGTGGAATCTGTGTGATCTGTATGATCTGTACACAGCGATAGGGTATGTATGCATGATATGCAAATTTTTATTGGTGGGTCTGCATGATCCGCAGGACCTGTGTGATCTGCGGTATTTCTGTATGATCTGGAGTATCTGTAAAATCTGGATACTCCCTTCCAGGTACTTGGTTACAGCATGTTTAGCCGAGAGGGGGTCTGTACGGGGTAAATATTTCACAGGTGTGTGTCTGAGTGGGATCTGTATGATCTGTACACCGGGATAGGGTATGTACGATCTGCATGATATGCAGATTTTTATTGGTGGGTCTGCATGATCTGCGGGACCTGTGTGATCTGCGGTATTTCTGTATGATCTGGAGAATCTGTAAAATCTGGATACTCCCTACCAGGTGCTTGGTTGCAGCATGTTTAGCCGGGATGGGGTCTGTATGAGGTAGATATTTCACAGGTGTGTACCTGAGTGGGAGCTGTATGATCTGCAGGGTATGTATGATCTGCAGAATCTGTATCATCTGCAGGATCTGTATGATCTACCTGGGTAGAATCGGTGTGTTTTGTATGATCTTCACATCTTAACCGGGATGCGGTCTGTACGATTTGCAGGATCTGTATGATCTGCAGGATTTCTGTATGATAAATTAAATCTGGACAGTTTACACTTGCTTTCAGCATATTTAGCAGGGATGGGGCATGTACGATGTAGATATTTCACACGTGTGTACCTGGGTGGGAACTTGCAGGATTTTTCATGATCTGAAGGATCTGTAAAATCTAAATACTTTACACTTGTTTACATCATGTTTAGCCGAGATGGGGTCTTCATGAGGTAGATACTTCGCACGTTTGTACCTGAGTGAAAGCTTGATCTGTGTGGTCTGTATCTGTGTGTAGTCTGTAGGATTTGTATGATCTGTACACATGTGTGATCTGCAGGATCTGTATGATCTACCTAAGTGGAATCTGTGTGATCCGCACGATCTGTTCATCTTGACCTGGATGGGGTCTGTATGATCTACATGATGCTGTAGATAATTCGCATGATGAGGTAGATATTTCACACGTGTGTACCTGAGTGGGAACTTGCAGGATATATGTATGATATGCAGGAATTGCGAATCTGGATACTTCATAATTAGTTGTTTACATCATGTTTAGCCGGGATGGGGTCCGTATGAGGTAGATAGTGGGAACTTGATCTGTATGATCTGTACACATGTGTGATCTGCAGGATCTGTATGATCTACCTGAGTGGAATATATGTTATCTATATGATAAGTTGATCTTGATCGGGGTGGGGTCTGTACGATCCGGATGATTTGCGCATATTTATCAGTGGGTTTGCATGACCTGCAGGATCTGTATGATCCGCAGGATCTGTAACATTTGGCAGGTGTGTACCTGAGTGGGATCTTGGTTTGTGTGATCTGTACATCTTAACCGGGTGGGATCTACATGATCTGCATGAACTGCACATACCTGTTCTGTCGGGAAGATCAAAGAATCAACCAACACAAATCAAGCTCGAAAAAGAGTTGATGGACAACCCTATACACGCGCAACGCAATTAACACCCGGTACAAAATATACTGGTACACGAACTAGCCAGAGTGTGATAAAAACATCAGTCGCACGGACACAAAAAAAACGAAGAGTAGCAGCAAGTAAAGCAACTTGCGCCAGCAACATCAGCAGTAGCTACACCGTGACAGTTTGAAGCAGCAGCGTCGTCAGCACGAGCACCAAGATAAGCCACCGTGTGACACGGGCAAAAATATACTTTGGGTAGTAGCAAGAAATTTTAAAAGGCGCCAGCCTCAACAGTAGTAGTCGTAGCAACTTTACCGTGATTGTGCGCAGCGGTGTGCAGCAGCAGCGGCAGCAACAACAGGAGCAACAAGATAATAAGCAACCGCGTGGCACGGGCAAAAATAAAATTAGGGTAGCAGCAAGAAAAGCAACTTGTCCCAGCAACAGTAGTAGCAGCTATACCGTGATTGTGTGTAGCAGTAGAGGCAGCAACAACAGGAGTAGTGGCAGAATAATAAGGAAACCGTGTGGCACCGGCACATTGTACAAAGGGCGGTGAGCAATCGGCTATTACACGCAACCCAATACTTGGGGCAAATATCTGATAAATGATGAATCGCACCGAGATACCAAAAATATGCCACCAGGTATGTACGCACATGGTGGCTCAGTCCTTTCTCGCGTCTTGTGGCCAAGCACGAGCACACGAGCACTCAGCAGCAGCGGCAACAACACTCAGCAACACTCGAGCAACACTCGATTCCAGCAGCACTCGTACGCCTGCTGTTCTTGTACTGCTGCGTATTGCTCGAGCAGCACTCGAGCGCACGAGCATCATGAGTAGGTTTCCAAGCCTATATTATTGCACCTAAAAAAGAAGACACGTGACCACGATCACTCGATTGCTCAAGCGCAACCAACACGAGACGAACACGAGCACGACGTGGCCAAGCAGCCACGGGCACACGAGCACTCAGCAGCAGAGCAGCAGCACCCAGCGACACTCGAGTAACATTCGACTCGAGTAGCACTCGTACGCCTGTTTTTGCTATAGTTTCACTGCTGCAGCTCGAGCGGCATGAGCTCGAGCAGCACTGCTGCGTGCTGTTGGAGTTGCGGGAAGAAGCGAGAAGAACAATGTTTTTACAGCTGAAAATGCGAAGATCCGGGTAGGTTTAAGCCCCTAGATGGCTTTTCGGAAGTGGGATCCCATCATCTGAGTTTCTTGCCGGATCACGTGACTTTGACCACCTAGAGCATGTGCCATGGAACTCGGCCAGAGCCAACGTTTGCACCGCACTGTGCACGTCGCGCCCCTGTGGGCCCCGCAGCAGGAAGCACGAGAAAAGACCCGTGACCAAGCGAGAAAAGTGAACTATTCCGGAAAAAACGGCCATTTGGAACTACGTATTATAACCAAACAGCATCAGATTGTTACGGATCGGGAACCGATAGGACAATCATCTGCAGCTTGTTGTACCAAGAATTCGGCATTCTGGTTCATATAACTTCGTTGAGTACACATTATTAATAGAACGTAGCTCACTTTGACAGCAAGAGCTGGCGTTGTTTGGTTGGTCGCGCTTTTTAGAATGTGGATACCGCACGGAACGATGCTGGCAGACCGGTGCAACACACGAACAGACATGGCTGTTGCTTGCAGCTGGACAGCGCTCGCTCGCTTGGCCAGGTATTTCGTGATTGACGAGTCATCGCTAGGGGGCGAATCGGGGAAAAGGCCTGCCATCTTCGTCAAGGAAGACATCAAGGATTGGTCGACGTTGGTCTTATGTGCCCATCTCTCGCCGTTAAATCAAACTGGCACGAACCGCCGGAGATCAACGAATTGCCAGGAGTTGTGCTTCCTATCTGGGCGAAGGTTAACACCCGCCTGGACGCTGGTGCATGTCGATATTCACAAGGACTCTGTCACACATCGCGAAACTGAGAGCGTAGTGTTGAAAACGCACGCGCATGGACGATGGCTCCGCTCAGCTGTCGCTGGGGATAGACCTTGTCGGAGGGATGCCGATTCAATCGAAAGGGAAACCCGTGCAACTACAGCCACGACCCGGACGTTAAATTCCTCGCCGAAAAGCAACGCGGTAGAGGCGCCAGTGGGGCTGCGCACAAGGAGGCCAAGTCTGATGTTTGGCACGGTGCCGATCGCTTCTGCGTCGGGCAACGGAGACGGGAGCGAGTGGAAAGGGTGGAGGCTCTGACAAATTGCATCTGGCGACGGAGACGGGAGCGGCTCTTGTGGAGGCTCTGGCATATCGTCCAAGGATGACGATGAACAGGGGTACTGGCTCCGTCAGCTGGCGGGGCCAACCTGGGCGACCGAAAGAACACGTATTTTATCGGATGACGCACAACTTTTACGGCGGATGGCTGGCGTCGGTTTCTCAACCACGTTAGGTCGAGAGTTTCCATCGGTATTAGACGATGAGGGGGCAGCGTTATATTGACAGCGAGTCTCAGCTACAAGCATTATACCGCACGGCGCTTGCGTTCATGGTTTTCGTTCACGTCCATAGCAAGAGAGGTGGGCGCATACAGGACGTTGGGTCTCAGTCACGGTTGCCTAGCGTTCTGGGTCTCAAGTACGGAGTTGGATGGGGGTCGCGAAAGTATTTTTCAAAGTTAAGAAGTTGACTAGCATTGCAGTCCATGTGGTACCCGTGCACGTCAACGGTTTCGGCGATACTGACATCACGGCCGCTCTCACATACAGCATTTCAAGATTGTATTGAATACACACACAAATGGCTGACGGACGAAGGTCTTCTGAGCCTATCGTAGAGCCGTTGTTGGACAAGCTCGGGCATCACTGATGATGTAGAATATGTATGTTGGGTAGAAAGTGGCGCTCGATGGACCCACAAAAGCTCAAGGAACGATGACCCATGCGACGTTCAGATGCGGTTGAGAAGAGTGAACGTAGGGGAGTTGGAAACGCTGCAGTCCCTCAATCTTGATGTCCTCTTGCCGCAACGTCTAGCTTGTCGCTGCAACTCGTCGTCTACAAGAACTACTGAAATGTCTTCTAAACATCCCTTTACTCACTATGCGGTGTAATCTATTAAAACCGTAGCGTACAAGGTATTATTGACTCAATAGGCTATGTACTTACTTCTTATTTCTTAACACTCCCTCTCAACGCAGGTCGTAATGCTAAAAAAATGATGAATGTCTCAGGGCGATCGAACATGACTAAAGTGCTGATCATTGCTAACGAGAACCAGTTTTTGCTGGAGGCGATCGAAACACTACTAAGGTGCCGAGCATGACCAACGACACCAGCACTTGTTGGAATCAACACTACTCCAGTAGATCATGAATACAAACCAGTACAACTTGTGAAGTCGAACGGCATTCGAAATGTGTTTCGCACTGTGTAACTCGTCACCAGCAGTAATATTCCAACCAATAACAAATACATCGCATAACACGTATCTCTCCTGAAGACACGGGGTTAGTGTTCGTCACAGGGTTGACCGCTATTTGGATCGCACCCTAGTTGTCCTCAAAAACCTGGATGTACGGATCCCCAAAATCAGGCAACAGTAAACGCCACACTGACCGTAGAAAAAGAGCCTCGTTGAAACCCTTTGCCATCGCAACGTACTCTGCTTCACTCGTGGAGAGTGTGGAAGTCTTCTGCGTCCTAGAAATCCATTGAATCGCCGCACCCCCACACATCACGGCTGCACCCGAGACAGACTTCCTCCTAGTGTCTCGGGGGGCATAGGCTGCGTCTGCATAAACGACCAACTCTAATCCACTGCTCCTCTGGAAAGTAATACCGTAGCTACTTGTCACCTTCAGATACTCCAAAATTCCTCTCGCAGCCAACCAGTGTTTGAGTTTGGGGGCATGCATATACCTCGCGACCGCCCTTACGGCATTTGAGATATCAGGTCTCGTCTGGTTAGAAAGCCACAGCAAACTTCCTACTGGTTCACGATACGGCCAGTCACCACTGGGCTCCTCCTCGTCAAACACTTCCAAGAAAAGATCAGGGGAAAGTGGGGTGTTCCTACCAGCGGTCACGCCAAATTGCTTGACCGTCTTCTCCGCGAAAGATTTTTGCGAAATTGTCAGTAAACCCGCGACCTTGTCTCTGGAATAGCGGCAACCGGCATACCATCGCAGCTCACCAAGGATATTGATGGGGACTACGCGGTTCAGGTCCTCGCAAAAACGGTCACATCTCTCCTTACGGCCTACCGCAAAAATGTCGTCGACGTGAACCACAGCAATGATGGAAACAGACCCCGCCTCGATTACTCGAAAAACACACGGATCTGCGAGGCTATGTTCAAAACTAAGACTCTTCAGGCGGGTGACCAAGTGCCTATGCCAGGATCTCGACGCCTGTTTCAAGCCGTGTAGGCTACGATTCAAGCGCATTACTTTGCCGCTCAGATCACCACAGCCCTGTGGCATCCGCATCAAAACGAGTTCTTGTAGTTCGGCCTGGACAAACGCTTGTTGTACATCGAAATGGCATACATCTAACTGTAACTCGCAGGCTATCGCCGCCATCATACGGATACATGACGCGGCGGGGGTGGGGGCAAAAGTCTCATAGTAATCAACTCCGGGGCGTTGGCTAAATTCTCTCGCCACTAGTCGCGCTTTCGCCTTCACTACCTTACCATGCTCATCTGCCTTCCAAGTGAACCCCCATTTGGCCGATACCACGTTCCCTCCCTTTTGCTGCTAAGCATCCCCGAAAGTCCCAGCTCCCTCGAGTCCGGCAATCTCCGTCTCCATTGCATGGGTTCCGTTAGCATGGTATTACGAGAGCATCGCCTCCTGGTAGGTCGCGGGTTCCGAGAGTTGTCCCGCGTCACATGTTGGCAGAGCAGAGGCGGGTTGGTTGGGCGGGCGCTGGTTGAAAAGTGCGTGGTCAGCTGGCTGCGATGTACCAGTAGAAGGCTGGTGGTACGCCCTCGTCCTCGCGCGCGTCCGCCCCGGTTGGAGAAGCTCGTTGTCCGGGGGACCCTCGTCGTCCTCGATCTGAGGGTTCTCGGCCCCCAGTAGGGATGACGGTGACATCACCCCCGGCGTCGGCGCCATCTCAGGTGGCGCCGGCGTCATCACCGGCGGCATCCCCACTTGAAGCGGCGCCGTCGTCATCGCCCGTGTCCTAGCGCGTGTCCGCCCTAGTTGGAAGAGCTCGTTATCCCGGGGGCCCCCGTCGTCCTCGACGTGATGGTTCTCGGCCCCCGGTGGGGATGACGGCGACGTCACCCCCGGCGGCGGCGGCGGCACCCCCGGCGTCGGCGTCGGCGATACCGCCGGTGGTGCCGGTGACATCATTGATGGTATCCCCGGTGACACAGTCGCCAGCTCCGGTGGTAAATACCTGATGTGCATATCGGCCTCCCACGGCTCCGCCACCGAGTCCTTCCTCGCCTGGGGCGCAGCCTCGATGATCGGCTTGCGCTCCACCTCCCAGGTGACGTCCGGCGAGTTGCTTGTACGACCGCATGACGTGACCACCTTGACGCAGTCGCGCGGATGGTTTCTCCCCCTGTTGAGGTAAAAACACCGTTAGGCCTTGGGGTCAGACTTGTGGTTGCGGTGGATACGGTGGAATCCGGGCTGCATGAAGGCGAGTGTGTTGGGCGGCGACAGTGCCCCAAAAAATGCCTCGTGCGGCGACTTGAAATGGGCGTTCGCCGACGTCGTCGTGGTGTTCAGGCAGTCGTTCATGTAGATGGCTGCTTCCACCCAGTAGCGGTCCGGGTATGGGAGCTCCCCGGGGAACAGCCGGGGGGCCTCAAGGCAAGCGGCCATACCGCCTTCCTGGATGAGGCCGAATCCACGTTCGACCACACCGTTGTGTTTCGGTCCGTCGACCCCCGTGTGCTCGTGTCGGATTTTCTCATTGGCGCATAAGTTCGCGAAGAGTGCGTTCACGAACTCTGTGTCGTTGTCCGTCCGGAAACACTCGACGGCTCCGCCGACGTCAGCCAGGAATTTTCGGGTCGCCGCGGTCACGTCGGCGGCGCTCTTGCTCTTGAGGGGGTACAGCCATCCCATGCGTGTCGCGTCATCCTTTAACAGGATCAGGTACAGAGCCCCCCGAGCAGAGGCGATTTTCCTGGGGCCGGCAAGGTCAACAAAAACGCGCTGAAGGGGGAGTGCCTTCCGAGACGATGTAGTCGTAGGTATAGACGCACGCCTGCCTTTCGCCTGCATACGTCCACTGCAAGTGACCAGAGTACCAGTGAGCGTGACGCCTTGCTGCTTGGCCGTCTCGCGCAAAAGGTCCTCGTGGGCGTGGGCGTTGCACACGTGAAAGACGTTTATATCCACCTCCTTGAAACGTCTAATGCCGGGGACGAGCACGACAGCAGCAATCGCCGGGCGGAACGCGGGGGGGAGCGGGGGAAGGCATTCTTCCGGGGGTTTAGCTGACGATGGCGCTGGCTCACTACGTTCCGGCACTGTCGCAGGGTGCGTGTGAGGGGTTGCTACAGCTATCATTGGTTCTATCGCTACCGAGGGGTCTACCGCTACCATCACCCCCGGCGACAGCGGCATAGCAGATTTTCCCGGCGTCCTCCCCGGTTGTAACGTCACAGGCACCGGCGCATGGGGGGGAAGGGGGGGGGTTGCAAAACCGTTGTACCATCCATCGCTACCGGCGGGTCTACCGCTACCATCACCCCCGGCGACAGCGGCATGTCAGATACTCCCGGCGTCCTCACCGGGTGTACCGTCATAGGCACCGGTGCATGGGGGGGAGGGGGGGGCGGGCAACAAGGCCGTCAAAGCTGGTGTATCCTGTACGGAGGGGGGGGGGGGGGGGGGGCGACGCGTGGCGTTCAGCCTGGATCCGGTTCTGTCTTGGGGGAAAAATAAGCGGCCACCCATTAGGTGGGCACCAGAAGCATCTAGAGTGATCGCCTCTTTGGCCTGGACAGTGTGCAGCGACAGCAAGTTTACCTTCAGGCTAAGGATAAATGAAACACTCTCTAAGGTTATGCGTACGTCTTCCGTGCTGTGAAAAATTAAATCCACGCTGCCTACGTACTCCACTGCTAATTCTGTTCCGTCACCAATAAATATTTTAACGTTCTCAGGGGAGGGGGGGCGCTTGTTATACAAGTGGTCCGGGTTCGGGGTCATGTGCGTTGTCGCCCCGTTGTCCGCAATCCAACTCTCTATCCTCCTTCCCAAAACATCGTACTGATCGACCAAAGCAGACTGTGCTGTGAGTAGATGTGATGGCTCTTCAGGAGCCAAGTAGTGCTGCGGTGGCTGCTGGGACTGCTGTGCCTGCTGCGCCTGCTGCGCCTGTTGCGCCTGCTGGGCCTGCTGCGCCTGTTGAGGCTGCTGTTGTGAATGTTGGTAGCACTGCTGCTGCTCACATTGGTAGTACTGCTGTTGCTCACGTTGGTACTGCGGTGGTTGCTGAAGATGCGGCTCTTGTTGAGGCTCGTGGTACTGTGACTGCTGTTGGAGCTGCTGCTGTTGATACGGTGATTGGTACTGTGATTGCTGGTGGGACTGTTGCTGTGGCTGGTACTGTGGCTGCTGTTGGTACTGCGGCTGCTGCTGCAGAATGGGGTCTGGGGTGGGGAGGAGCGGTATTGTAGACTGGGCGGTATTCGCGGTATTCGCCGCGAAGTGGCTCTGGTAAACTTCACGAGGTGGATTCGGGTCATCTACCAACGTCACGATAGCGCGGCAGTTCGCAAAAAAATGGTCTATCCCGCCGCACCTGTAACATCTTGGGCGGGGGTCAGCGGCGTGGATTCCCGGCTCGGTGCCTTGCGGCTGATGTAGGTTAGGGGGGTACCGGACGGCGTCGTACATTCGGTCGGTACCTGGTGGGTGTCCTCCGGGCCCGATGAAACGTGCGTCGCGCACCTGCGGCCACGACTGGTTCCCACCTCCGCCGCGGCCGGCGTATGGCGGCCATGGTTGATGTCTGCCGCCGCCACTGGCGTGCGAATCCTGCCTCTGCCGATTTGTTTTCGGCTTCCCGTTCTTGTTCCCCGAACGTTCCCCTCCCCAGTCCTGGCCTGCCCAGCCTTGACCATGCTGGTGTTGCTGTTGGTGTTGACGCGGTGGCTGATGTTGATTGTGTGGTTGCTGCTGTTGCTGCTGTTGCTGCTGTTGTTGCCCCCAGTGCCCAGTGGCGCCACCTCTCGCCATGCCACCTCTGCTGCCCGTGTAGTGGCCAGGGTTGGGACCGGGGAAACTCCCCTGTCCACCTGCTCCACCTCCGCCTGTGGCTATCCAGACCTGTGCTGAGCCATCGATCATTTTCCTCTTACTCGTTTCCAACTCCCGGTACGTTATGCGAACCCGGTCCTCGATCATGTTGAGGGTCAAGTTCTGGGCGTATTGCAGGATTTCCTTGTCCACCTCGTCTTCGGACGTCAGGCATTGCAGTAGATGGAGGTTGGCTTCCTGATCCGTTTTTGAGATCCCTACTTCGGAGAGCTTTTCTCGGATGATGCTCATCCTCTCGAAATAAAGGGCGGGGTCCTCCCCCTCTTTCATATGGGCATTGATGTATTCTCTCTGGTATGCCTGCTTGTCGAGGTCGTCGCTTGGGACGTAGTGCCGACGTACCTCGGCCATCGCAAGACTAGGGCTGCCTATGTCATAGATCTTGTATAACAGAGACGAATTAGTCAGTGCGTTGGTGATACCCTCGTATGCCCTGCGAGCAGCGGCTACCCTTGCCGTTCCGAAACGGTAATCGAGGTCTTGTTGACTCCTTCTATTTAGGCCCTGCAAGACTATCGGGTCGCTAGTTTCCTTCAAAACATCGTCGCAGGTGTCAGTAACGGCCCATGATAGAAATTGCTTCTACCATTTAAAATAATTCCCCTCCTTACTGCCGTCAAGTTTCGGTGAAGGCTTACCAAAACCAACTACAAACGTGCCTGGCTGACCATGTGGCTCCGGTGGGCGCATTCCTCCTCCAGCCCCCTGCTGTAGCCTCTCCATTCTCGTTCGTTCCTCTTCTCTGATCTCCAGCCGGAGCGACATCTCGGTCATCTCTCGTTTCAGGCGGGCGATATCATCATCGCGGCCTGCGGCTTCGTCCTCCCGCGAAGCCTCGTTCCTTCTACTCGTTTCTGCTCCGCCCTCCGGCGGAACAGGGTTTCGCGCTCCTGCGCTACTAGCTATTTCCGCGGCCTCTGCCGCGGCGTTGCTGACTGCCTCTGCTGCCGCTGTTATCGCCACTCCTGTAACTCTCCTGGCTCTGTCGACCTCGTTGTCGTCAGTGCCTCTGCTCGGTTGAGGTCCCTCTGGCCTCTGCATCCGAAAAACTGAAAATCTCTCGCTCGTGCTCGAACGGGGAGTTGCTCTCTCGGCGTAGCCCCAACCAGCAAGTGCGTCCTATTGGAACAGACGCTAGCGTGTTCGATGCACTCACTGATATGATAGGCCAAGCCTGAGTCAGTTCATAGAAGCCCCTCCAGGGTATATATATATTATCGCTTAGAATACTCAAGACAAGGAAGAAAGGGGGAGAACGTGAAGTACACACACAACAAGAAGAAGTAGAACAAGAAGAAGAAGCGAGAAAGCGGCGGATAAGGTACGTCCCAACCCGCTGACCGTTCCACACAGAAACACGCATATTTCCTGTGTGGAACTCCCAAATACCGTTACACATGAATCCACACACCAAGTACGTGAGCACTCCGAACAAGAAACTAGTACTGGTGTTAGTTTAGTATATTATTAAAGCGTAAAACGGGGCAGTCAGCAGGCACCTGAGAGAAAGCGGAGTACATCAGTGTCTGTCGGAGTTCGTGCTAGAGATGTTACTTGCCAGCAGCTATCGTTTTGTCGTCACTGGATAACGCTGAATAATCTGGTAGTAAATGGTTCAATAGTTGGATGCTCGAGGGATCCAATAGTGACCAACAAGATGTTCACTGCAAAGCCAGTAATGCTATGCAGTTCACCACATACATTGTTGTCATATATCTGGTGTATACTGTGTCGAAAGTGGCTTAGTTGCTGAAGATCCACGTATGGAACGACACTACACCAAGCACATACTTTGTTCGGTGTGGTACAGTGGTTATTACCGTATATGCAATCCGTGAAGTATCGGGGACGATTGTGTCGTTACCTGACGAAGGTCGTCGTAGGAGGCTGCTCCCGCCGTCAAACAGATTTTCATTCGATCAGTGGTTTTGCAGTCATTGGCAAATATTTTTCACTCCGAATTTGACAACCGTGTTTCTGAGCCTACATCGCACTTGCAGACACCCTAAGGTTAAGAATTCGAGTCGAAATCGTCGAGAAAAGTCATGTCGAATAAATCTCGTCGCACACGTAGATGTTTCCGTAGTAAATCCTGTACTAAACCGTCAAAAACCTATGAAGTGGATGACGCTAATTCTCGGTGTGAAGATTCCTTGGGGCATGGCGAAACGATCGCCATCTCTACTATCGTTTAATTCGTTGTCTGTCAAGAGATGTAGTGTGTTTATAGTCCGCAATGCAAAGTCAAGATGATACGATCATGGACAAAAAACTCCGATTTCCCAGCCCCGTGTTTCGTTTTTGTATCTGCAATTTTGACAAGTGATTTTCATCAGTATAACAAATACTTTCACGCTGATACGTTTTTGTTTTTTTTGCTTTTTTTAATCACTTTGTCTCAAAACAAAAAATCCTATTTTTTGCACTTTGCCCTCGAAGTTGTATCATAATATTGCGCACTCCCCCGCTCGGAGACAAAGGGGGGCGGAGAGAAGGGCAAGCCCCTCAGGCTGCTCCAACAGCAACCCCACGCTAGCATCCGTAAACTCGAGTCAACTTCCATCCCAACTGGCAATGTCGAACGATCGACGCCAGCCTGTCTCAAGACTCGTGAACACGTGCAATACCAAGGCCAACATCAACACACGCATATACCTGGCAACTGCACTAGCGTGTACATGCGAAAACAAGTATGAATACATACACTATATCATACCAGATAGACGCACTTCACGGCGAACGTACAACTACGGATACGCCACCTCTCTCCTACGGTTTTGTATTGCGCTCAAATGCCGAGGAGGTAATGAATCAGCACCACTGTGTCCGCTTAAATCCAAATCACACTGATATCTGCGCTACAACAACGCAGTCCCCCGACAAGGATTCACGTACCCCCCCCCTGGAGACATACGCATAAAGTGTCCATATTAAAGGAGTTAAAGCAACGCCCCTGTGCATCATCCAGTCAGCTAGCTGATGCACTATTCCTGTCATGGCGGGCTCTGTGCACGCACACACACACAAACCAAACCTTCTCGTGCTGGTGCGGTCGTAGGTCGTTCACCGCGCGTCGAGCTAGGTGCGGCAACGTGTGTAGGCATATGGCTGCGCCATGGTTAAAAAAAAAAACAGAACCAACAACCGTAAGATATCATACGTGACGGTTTGTTTTTTTGAAGTTCTACCAAACGAAACCCAACTCTACGAATACTCATAGGCACTCTGTGCCTGTCCGTCCACAGCAACGTTCGGAACATGTCCCCAAGATATTCTGCAGGTGGTATTGTCCGGCCCACCATCTCCT
Organism: Macrocystis pyrifera; assembly: GCA_031763025.1. Lineage (NCBI taxonomy): Eukaryota > Phaeophyceae > Laminariales > Laminariaceae > Macrocystis > Macrocystis pyrifera. The sequence continues at coordinate 8,542,617 of JASSKH010000008.1, read as the reverse complement.
ACTGATGAGGGGACGGAGAAGCAGGACAAGATCTGTTGTAGATGATGTACAGTAGTAGTAGTGGTGGTGGCACCTGCTACGAGAAGCTCTGCTGGACACATGTCAGGTTGTTGATTTTACGTCTTCAAATTATGAGTGCGGAACCAGGAAACACACAAGAACACCGAGTACATGTTGCGAGTTAGGGGATCCCCCTAGTTAGGGGACCTTTTGCCTTAGGGGATCACGTGTGCAGAGGGTTCAAGGGTTTAATCGACACAAGCCGAGCGTACAGCGACGCTGACCCTGGCCTTGTGTGTCCTACTGCTACTGCTCCTGCTGTTTTGCTGCTGGAGAAGCTCTGCTGTAGATGTCGTACACCAGCAGTAGTGGTGGCACCTGCTACGAGAAGCCCTCTCTTTTGGACCAAAAATGTCAGGTACATATTTGCCGTCGTCAAATTTTGCTCAAGTCCGAGTTCGGAACCAGGAAACACACAGCAAAATCGTGTATATGTACAAAGAGTTCAAGGGTTTGACTGACAAGCCGAGCGTACAGCGACGCTGACCCTGGCCTCGTGTGTCCTACTGCTGCAGCTGCTGCTGTTCTGCTGCGGGAGAAGCTCTGCTGTAGATGTTGTATGTCAGTAGTAGTGGTGGCACCTGCTGATACGTGAAGCTCTTTCTGTTGGACTAAATAGGTCAGGTGCAGATTTTTCGTCTTCAAACGAACTTCCGACCTCTTGAGGGCATCATCGTTAAATTCCTCAAACTATCCATCCGCTGTGGCTCGAACGCCGGGAAACAAAGACCCGAGAAACGTCGGAGCTGGTGTTGTGGTTCGCCTGCTGGCTGTTCACGGGGGGTCTGTGTAACTGTGTTGCCGTGCTAGATGTGAGTTGGATGCTGTGATGTGGTATTTTGACGCGGCTGGGCTGACGAGTAGGACGCACTGAAGTGTTGCTGTTCGTGTTTTTTATTTGATTTTCGATTTCCAGCTGTCAACTTTTGGATTTTGGTACTAGGTTGGGTACGGGTAGTAACCGTTCAATTTGTCGGAACCTAAAAAACGAACAAGAATATTTTTGGGTCAGGGACCAATCAGCGCCAAGTTTATTATTATCATTTCGTCTTTCGATTTCGATTTTCGATTCTGTTTGGACACGCCCACAGCCCAAACGTCACGGGTACATACGACCGCGTAAATACGTATATTTTCGTTCGTGTGGGTTCGGCACAACACAGAATAATCCGTATCCACCCAGCACGATGCATCGCAGATATGGCTACTGCAGGTGCTATTGAGGTTACGCCTCATTACCACCAATTGGTAGCAATAATAAAAAACAACTGGACATCGAAAAATCGAAAATCCAAACCTAAAATCAGAAAGGGAAGAGAGAGAAAAACAAATTCAAGCAAGAAAGGAAACACACAAGAGAATACGCAGATTTTTGCGGATTGCAGGCTCGCAAGCTACGCATGAGGGTTCAGGTGAAGAACAAGAATGAAAACAAAAAACAAACTTCCTACGCCACCAAGGACACCAGGGAAGCAAACAGTGGACTAGTATACGAAAAAACGAAACGAAGAAAAAAAACAGAAAGCTAAAAGCCTAAAAAATGAAGGAACAGAGACACAAAGAGGGGGAAACGGAAAAAAGGGAAGAAGAAACAAAGCAAAGGAAAAAGGAAAAAAAGACAAATAGGAGCGCGGGGGGGGGGTAAACAGGACGAAAGGCAGGCACCGGTACACGCAGACTACAGACAGGCAACGTTGTCCGAGTGGCATAAAGCTCGATACTTCGGTGCCAAAAAAGAGAACACATCATGGCAATGATGCCATACCGAGGCTCCAGTCTGTTGGGCAGACCACCTCCCGCCCCCCCCCCCTTTCCCCCTTTTCCCCCCTTCCCCCTCGTCCGCTTTTCAACCCTGACATCCTGCACGCGCGCATTGAGATCAACCTTTGCAGTTGCGATTGCAACCATGCTGTGTTGTTCTGTCGTTGCCCCCTTTCCATCCTTATGCCGTTTCCGCATGAAGACGCCGGAACCGTCTCCCGGCTTTCTCCGCTGCCTCGCGCCACCCTTCGAGCTTGATGCCAAACTCCTTGAGGTCCTCCTCAAGGTAGCTCATCCAGTCCCACTCCTGCCCTCCGGAGTAGCCGATACCCCTGACCATCTATCAAAACACCAACCTAGTCGGCAGACACTCATCTCCCATGGGTGTCATAAAGCCCCCAAACAATAGCCTACGCCTGCGTACGGTCGACATGATCTTCGTGGTGCGACGCTTGCAGGAATTGCAGGGTTCTACACTATTTGACTTCTTCGTCTCATGCCATGGCATTATCATGGTACCACCCTCGGCATACCATGGCACCCCCACGACATCCCATGGCGTGACATAGGATTCCATGCCATGCCGTGGGGGGTGCCCGACATGCCATGGGTGGTACCATGGCAACCCCCGCGGCAACCGCCACGGCACTCCATGGCCACCCCACGGCGTGCTGGGCACCCCCCACGGCACCCAAGTGTCCACGGGACGTAGGTTAGGGTTAGGGTTAGGGTTAGGGATACGGTTCCATGGTATTCCGTGGAGGTCCGTGGAAGGTCCGTTGCATGTCGTAAAAGATGACGTGCAAGGTGTTGCTGCAGGTGGTGCCACGGCATGCCACAGCATGTCGCGAAAAATGATAACAATGATTGGTAAGGAAGAAGGACACCGCGCCGTTCATGTGCTTCGTCGACCTCACCAAAGCCTATGACTCCGCCCACCGAACCCTCTTGTGGACTGTCTTGGCTCCCTGTGGCGTGCCAACTAGAATTCTCATGGTTATACGCCAGTTCCACGACGGCATCCGAGCATGCGTGCGGCTGGAAAATGGCGAGTGCTCAGATATGTTCGACGTGGAGCAGGGTCTTTGGCAAGGGTGTGTGCTCGCGCCATTGCTGTTCAATACGTTTTTCACAGTGGGGTTGAGTATGGCGGAGAAACGCTTCGACGCTGATAAAGACATTACGGACAGCGTGGTGCAATTCTACCGCAAGAAGGAGAAATGAAAAACGAGAAAGGGAAATGCACGGGCAGGAAACGCGACGGACAGGGGAATAATAAAGAGGTCAATACATTGTGGGCAATGCTGTATGCTGACGATGCGGGCATTTTATCACAATCACCGAACGGCCTGGAGAGAATGATTACGGTGATCATGACTGCATGTGCTGCGTTCGGCCTGACGGTCTCGGAAGCCAAGACGGAGGTATTGATTCTGCAAACGAAAGATGGGGGGAACGTGCCGTTCACCGTCACCGCAGCCGGTCACGTGTACAAACCAACTCTCGAGTTTGTGGATTTAGGCGGGGTTATCAGCGCAGCTTGGACGAACAGAACTGTCGAGGTAATGCGTCAACTCCCGAGGGCATGGGCGTTCGTCGGGCGGTCTAAGATGGAAATATGTGACCGCCCGGGTGTGCGCCTAGGCCTGAATATGTGGATAATAGATGAAGTGATCGAAACGTTGCTCTACGGATGCCTTACTTGGAGCCCGAGCTCGACCGATTACGGCAGGCTACGGGAGGTCCACCACAAGATGCCCCTCCGATGCTTTGGCTTGCCAAAACGAAAGAGCGAATACCATATTCTATGTTATGCCAGCGCGCTTCTCAGGACGCATTCCGATAGCGTAGAGACGACGTTACGAAGGCGCAGACTAGTTTGTGCGGGCTTTGTGACACTCATGGGAGAGGAGCACCTGCCGAAGAGGGTGATGTTTGGGGCGATGGCCGGGGATAAGAACTATTCTGGAGGATACGAGTGGGACTGGATGAGCTCCCTCGAGGAGGACCTCAATGAGGTTGGCATCAAGGCATCGAGCTCGAAGGGTGGCGAGAGGCAGCACAGAAAGCCGGCAGACGGTTCCGATGCTTCGAGGAAGGGGCGGAGGTCTTCATGCGGAAATAGCTTAAATATGAGAAGGAGGCGTCGGCAGAACGGCACGGAATGGCTGCAACCGCGACTACAACCGTTGACGCCAATGCACGTGCGCAGAATGGCAGGGGCGAAAAGGGGGCGAGGGGGAAGGGGGAAGAAGAGGGGGGGGGGGGGTGGGGGGGGGGGGGGGAGGCGGTCTGCCCAACAGACTGACGCTTGGGTGTGGTCATCATCGACATGATGCGCTCCCTTCTTTGCTACCCAGGCAACAAGCATGGTGCCACCCGGGACTCTGCGTGTCTGTATACACCAGTGCCTGTCTTTCGTATTATCTGTCCCCCCGGCCTCTATTTGTCGCTTTTGTTCTTTCCCTCTTTCCTTTTTTCCCGTTTGCTTTGTGTCTCTGTCTGTTTCTCCCTTTTCACTTTTGCTGTATGCAGTTACTTTTTGGTTTGCTTCGTTGTTTTCGTTTTCGTTTTTATTGTTCTTTTTGGTCTGCTAATTTATTTTTTGCTCTTCTGATGTTCTCATTATCTGAATGAGTATATTTGTTTTCTAGTTCTTATCGCTGTTCGACACCCCTCGCGTAGCTTGCGAGCCTGCAATCTGAAAATTCCTGCGCATTCTCTTGTGTGTTTCTTTTGTTGGTTTCTTGCTTTCTTGCTTGAAACACTTTCCGTTTTCTCTCTTCCCTTTTGATTTTTTGATTTTTCAAACTTCGGTTTTCCATTTTTCGACGTCGAGTTGTTTTTGGTATCATCCTATCTGTTTTTTTTCCCGGGTGGTACAAGGTATGTGGTCTTCCCGTTTTCTGTGGCGACTTGTACAGCCGAACGCATGTACCTGATACGCACGAGCGCGGACCTCATTTTGTCTTTTTGACTGAGGTGTAGATGTGCTAGGGTTATCATGTGTATTATTCTTTGCTTGTTTTTTATTTCCACCGAGGTTTTCTTCCACTCCAGAGTTACTGGAGCCTGTCCTGCGACCACAGAATGTATTGCATTGTGACGATGAGTTTATGTGAGAACAGAAACAACAACCGTCGTCTCCACGCTCACGGAGTTTGTCCTGAGAAGCGCGCTGGCATAGGATTTAATGTGGTCATCGCGCTTTCGGTCTCGCCAGCCGAGGTGTCGGAGAAGCATCTTGTTGTGATAGACCTCTCATAGTCTGCCGTAATCAGCCGTGTTCGGGCTCCGAGTATCGCATCCTTAGAGCAACGTTTCGATCACCTCGGCTCTCAGCCTCCGCATCTTCAGGCCTTGGCCCACACCCGGGCCAAGGGCGTCCGCGAAAAAGAGAAAACGACACACCACACCCCCGTAATGCGAAACCGTTGCAACCGCTGTGATGACATACATGATGAAATAAGAACAATGTTTTTTCCCCCCCCATTTTCCTTTTTTTCATTTGGCTCTAGTGAACCCCCGCTCCCTGTCTACACGTAGAAAAAAAACTGTGACGGTTAACATTTTTTTTCCGGCCGCCCTTGCCGGGGCGACCATATATTCCCATCTTGTACCACCCGAAGCACGACCATGCCCCCTTGAGTCGACGCGTTACCTCGACACTTCTGTTCTTCCAATCTGAGCTGATAGCCCCGCATAAGTTAACAAACTCGTGTTATGCTACTGCTTTGGATAAGGTTGAAAGCTCGGTAGTTCCTGGGTTCAGGCACTGGGAACGTATTTGTAATGCTTGGAAATCGTATCTTAGGTGGAAAACCAGGGTTTTTCCAGAGGGGCACGAGCTTAGTCTCAGTCTGCCCGTCCACGAAAGGGATGAAGCTGATCTTCTTCGATCTCTAAGCAAACGACGCACGTGAGTACCAACGAGTATCGACTTAATAGGCAGACCTATTCACGGATACAAAGTGTCCCGCATGCTTGATTTTAACAAGCGGCGTCATCGGCTCAGGACTTTTTCGCCTTTTTGTCGGTTCGAGTTGTTTTGGCATTGTTGTTTTGTTTTTGTTTGGTTTCCTATTGTGGACTAAGTTTGTTCCGGACACCGCACGATAGAGACGCAAGAGGTGGGAGGGTCTGCTTCCCCTCACAGTGGCCGAGCCACTGAGGCCCAGGGCCCCTCGATGTCCCACAGCCCAAGACCCGTCGATGTGGATCGAGCGCCTTGTCTAACAGACCAACAAGAGGAGCACGAGTCCTGGCAGGAGCCCCATGAGGACGAGGTGGATCGAGAGCTTCGTACAACAGACTATGAGGAGAAAAGAGCTTCGACCGGAGCCCCCAGACGGGGACCGAGCAGCCTTCGTCGGACGAACCCCATCCAAGACCCCTTCCTTGCCTCGCTCAGCTGACAGCTCAGCGCGGTCTGCCGTCCAAGAAAACTGGACGCCCCCGCTCATTACAGCGCGTGACGCACGTGACCAGCCAGGCCTTGGGTTTGGCAGCTTTGACTCCAGACTCGTGCCCTCTGCTGTCCAAGCCACCTGGAAGACCCAGCTCCGCTGAGCGCGTACCCAGCCAGCCCGTGGAGCCAGCTGCGTCTGCTCCGGGCCGGAGCACGACGGACAAAACTGGACGCAGCGATCTCCAGGCAACCCAGCTGCGCTCTTCGCCGTCGGGTCTACCTGCTTCTGCGCCAGATGAGAGATTATTTGAGGTTGTTTTTTTTTTCGCCTCGTATTCCACTGCTGTCCGACTCTGCTCGTACTCGTAGGATGGCCAAGAGTGATGCTGCCACTAGTGATTTTTTTTCCGTGCCGCGGCGACACGACGGCACACTGGATTTCAGCACTGCGCCCCTTTGGCCCGCTGCTGTAGCCACCCACGCAGATTCCGCTGGAAATTGCACTACTGCTGCGAGCTTTCAAGCTGCTGTTAGAGGGAGCGCTGAGTGTTGATGCGAGTTTTAATACTACTGTTAGAGGGGACGATGCAAATAATAGGTCCTCTAGATCCGGAGACGTACAAACTTAGAACCACACTTGCTGTTAGTACACGTGCAAACCGTGACGACCGCCCTGACATCCCGACTCCTTCTGGTCGATGCTCGTTCCCCCAGCGCACTTAGCCCCTTTAGTACCGCAGTCCCGATTTGGGGACAAACCATTCTAATTCCAAGTGATATGTCCCCAAAACGGGACTGCGGTACTAAAAGGGTTAATAGGCAGACCTGTCCAGGGATACAAAGTGTCCCGCATGCTTAATAGGCAGACCTGTCCAGGGATACAAAGTGTCCCGCATGCTTAATAGGCAGACCTGTCCAGGGATACAAAGTGTCCCGCATGCTTGATCTTAACACTCGAGTGTTTGTGCACTTGGCCAGCTGCGACGACGGTGAACGGCACGTCCCCCCCATCTATCGTTTGCAAACACATTGTATCCGGCTTTGCATGTTTGTTTGTAGACGCATCAATAATCTTCTCTTTTCTCTTTTTTGGTTTTTCTCGGGGTATTTTTCCACTCCAGAGTTTATAGGAGCCTGTCTGTCCTGTGACTGACTGCATTGTATTAGTTTTATTCTTGCATTTTGACAACATAGCGTAGATGCCGTTCCGATACAAAACCGAACACCCTTTCGTAAATGATCAGCAGTATCCCCCATACGCTTCTCTGCCCACCGTTTCCCTTTCTATGCTCCACAGAATTTCATTTTAGCTACCGGTATGTTGCGGGGGACAATAGTAAATAGGACCTACGATACACACAAAAACATACACATTTTTTTTTGTTTTTTTTGTTGTTTATTCATCACTTTTACTTCCCAGCCCACTCGTAGGAGGTTTCACCCTCGACGATCTTCTGGACAAGCCGTGGTCACAGGTGTCGTCCCTTCTCCCCCCCGGTACGTGCCTTTATTTTTGTCGCGCATAGGGTTCAGCATTCCCACTGCTCGTCGATTTTCATCGAATGTAGCCAACTCACGCTTTCGGGCTTTCCGCTTATCAATTTTTTATGCAGTAAAATGTCCCTATGAGCATGCACTCGGTGGGACTTGAACCCACGAAATTGATCTTGACAGGCACGCGGACCACCTACCAAGCCACCGGGGACGCCGCATTTACCTTTTATTGATGGCAATATTTGATCCTATTTACAATGGTCTCTGTTGAGTAGCCCCTGTGCTCCGGGCGCCCTTGTTGTTGTTGCCGAGGGGGATAGCCCGATGCTCGGCGGAAAAGAAAGACGAAATAAACCCTATAAACAACCCGTACCCTTGTCGTGGCTGAGGAGCCCTGTTGATGATATGAAATGTATTGAAGCTGGACTTGATAGCAGCGGTGGCGGTGGCGTGTTAGCCCCTGGGTGGACGGACCCCCTTTTGTACGGTGGCTGATTAACCCCGGTTTAGTAGTTTGGATTGAAGGACGCGGAGTCCTGGACACGGAGTCCTCGACACGGAGTCGGGAAAGGAAGTAGATTACAAGAAGAAGTAGCAAGCCACAGCGTACGTCACAGACACATGCGGCCTAAAACACAATTCAGGGGTAAAGATGGTATCCCGATCGTAGATCCACTCAGACACGAAACCCCCCCGAATCTCCGCAATACCTCACGGGATATTTCCTCCCAAGATAATCTGACAATGCTGTGAGTATACTTTTCAGCCCCCCTGCTCGCGACATTGTCATGATTTCGACCCGAATCTTCAACTCCTCGTCAAATTGTCATACCGGAAATCATACTTGTACTCATTCAATACAGAAAACAACGTTCTCACTATCATTCAAATCATTCCTCAATCAATACCAAAAATAAATTCCAAGAAAATCAAACCATCCTCGCATCCTGGAATTCAAAAGTATTTCGAACAGAGAAAATAACTCCAACGATTCAAACATTGTTTTCGAAACCTACCCAAATCGTCAATGTAAAACGGCAATTCTGCGAGGTTTCATCAATCCTAAAATGTAGTCCCTTTTCAAAATCGCCAGGGTAAAACGGCAATTCTTCATTTCTTCAAATATCCAATTTCGTGAAATCGCATGGTAAAACGCCAATTTCACGTCAAGGTATCAAAACTAAAAAATATAGATTGCGCAGTGGAAACCACCCTTGTAAAACGGTAATTTCATGTTATCCTCCACAAACTGCGCTCCAACAGAACCAGAAAAAACATGCGGTGTCACCAAGTGAAAACGGTGAACCCGACAAACTCCATAAAATCACGAACACTTAATCCTCCATCTGAAAACAAAAACTGTCATCCGAAAAATCACCTCAAATTCATCACAAAATTCCGGTGGAACTCAAACTCTCTCTCAGGCAACGGCTTCGTGAGAAAGTCTGCGTGCTGGTACCTCGAAGCTACGTGAATAATTTCCAATTCCTTCCTCTCCACTAGCTCCCTCAGAAAGTGGTGCCGCACGTCAATGTGCTTCGAGTTCGAATTCGAAATCGGATGCTTCGCGATCTGAATCGCCCCCTCGTTATCCTCAAACAAAGGAATGCACGGCATACCAGCCTTCGGCAACATGAACCGCCATACCTGCCTCAGAAACAAAATATCGTGCGCAACCATAGCCATGCTCACATACTCTGCCTGCGTCGTAGATGTTGTCACACAATTCTGCGTCTTCGAGATACAGCTGACCGGCCCCCCCGCACACAGAATCACTCCTCCTGACACCGACCTCCTGTCTGCTGCCTTGCTTGCGTAGTCAGCGTCTGCAAATGCAACCAAGTTCAGCCCCTCGACAGTACCTCTCTGAAATGAAATACCAAAATGGCTCGTCCTCACTGCATACCCCAGGATATTGAGCGCCGCATTCCAGTGAATCAGTTTCGGCGAACTGCAATACCTCGCTACTGCCCGTACTGCGTTCAAAAGATCGGGTCTGGTCAACCGAGCGACCCACAGAAGCGATCCGACCAATTGTCGAAAAGGTTCGTTCACCTCCGGCTCATCTACATCAAACTCCCAAAGTCTGTACGTCGTGCTCAACGGCGTACTTTTCCCCCACGTAACACCGTATTCTCCTGCCAGGTTGTCGACGTATGTCTTCTGGGAAATCGTCAATCTTCCTGCCTCCCTGTCTCTCTCGTAATAGCACCCGGAATACCACGTCAAATCCCCCAAGTTCTTCACTGGAACCAATTTGTTCAGGTCTTCCTTGAACTGATCACACCTTGCCTGTTCTCCCACTGCAAAAATGTCGTCGACGTGAACCACCAAGAGCAAAACGACTTTTCCTTCCTCAATCAGACGAAACACACATGGATCTGCCAGGCACTGTTCGAAACTCAGACGCAAAAGACATTTCTTCAACTTCGCAAACCACTGCCTGGATGCCTGCCTCAACCCGTAAAGACTCTTGCCCAAATTCACGATCTTCCCCGACAACGCACCACATCCCTGCGGTAAACGCATGAACACCTCTTCCTCGAGTTCCGCTCGGACGAAAGCCTGATCAACATCCAGGTGAAACAACCCCAAGTCAAGCTCACACGCCAAGGCTGCCAGCAAACGAACACACGACACATCTACAGTAGGTGCATACAGTTCCCCAAAATCCAAGAATTCTCTCTGCATATCACCTCTGGCAACAAGTCTCGCCTTCGCTTTCACAGGCCAACCGAACGCATCAACCTTCCAGTCAAACACCCATTTCGACCCGATACAATTGTCTATCTGCTGTTGCTCCGGCACAGGCTCGAAAACCTGTCCTTCAGCCAACCCGTGAATTTCTCTCTGCATGGCATCTGAAAACTGCACCGAATGATCACCCTGCACGGCATCCCTGTAACTTTTCGGCACGTGAAGGTCACTCGCGTGTCAAGTGGGCATTTCGGGACGCTGAAGAGGCGGAACCTCGTCACGAATGACCGCATCGATCTGCTCCCTCGTCGCACAGGCAGTCCTCTCCCACGCCGCCATCACGTTCGGCCCGACCTGAGAAGCAAGACCCAAACGGTGCCCATCTCCCGGCGAAGACTCCGGCAGCGGCGAGTTTTACGGCCCCATCCACCATCGGGGAAAGCATCCTCTGCTCCGCGATCGCCCGTGCTTGCAGCCGAGTGCGCCCTTGAATCCGACGATCCCCTTCACCCCCGACCTGTCTCATAGCATGCGGAGTGAGAGGCGGAAATCTCGCGGCAGCTGCCGGCGGCGGGCGCTGTTGCCGCGACGACGCCGCCGGCGTCGGCTCAGATGATGATGAACCACCAAGCGAAGAAGCTCCATGGATCGGGGACGGAGACCATGCCGGAAGCGGGTGCGAGCCGGACGACGGCGCTCCCGATGCTTGCTGCGGCGACGGCGCCGGCGATGACGCGGCCGGCGCAGAAGACGGCGAAGCTCCTCTGGGCAGCGGCATGGCTCCGAACCTGGGCGGCTCCACGGACAACGGCGACGGCGCGGCGGCCCTGAACGGCGGCGGAGCGGCAGGCCCTTGCGGCGGCACGAACTGGATCTGGAAACCTGGGTGCGGGGGCGGCGCAGGCGCGGAAGGGGAGAGAGGGACACCGACTCCACGTGAATTCCCCCCCCCCGACGACGGCAGCGACGCCCACGATACGTTGCTCGTGTAGCAAACATGCCCCGTGCGCGCCTTCACGACCTTGACGCAGCAGTCCGCGTGGTTGTCGCCTCCGTTCAGGTAGTGGCAGACGACGGCCTGGTCCTCCATCTTGTTCCGCCGCTCGACGCGCATGTATCCTCGCTGGAAAAAAAACGGCAGGACACGGAAAGGCCCCTTCTTCCCGGTGAACAGCTCCTGCGGCGACCGGCGGCCCTCGTTTGCGGTCGTCCCCGACTGGTTGAACGCCTCCGTCGCCCATTTTGCAGACTCGGCCCACAGCTTGTCGCCGCGCTCGTCGAGGCCGGGGATGTTCGAGAAACCCCCAGGCCCGAGAAGACGGGCGGCACAGCGCCGCGCAGCCATCCCCGCCTTGTTCGCCCGCCAGATCGCGCTTTCGGCCACTCCGTTGTACTGCTGGACGCCGGGCGGAGAAAACTCGACGGCGATGCCCGCGCTCGCGCAGAAATCGCGGAAAGCGACGCTGGTCCAGACGGCGTCGTTGTCCACGCGAATGCAGCGGACGGGGCGCTTGGCGATGCGAGCGAGATCCACGATGAGACGCTTGAACACCACGAGACCCTCCGATCGCCGCCGCAAAGCGTACGACTTGGAAAACCGCGTCGCGCTATCCACGGCGTACAGCATGTAGCAATTGCCGCCGAGGGAAGCGCTGTACGGCCCGCAGAAGTCGAGGTGCACGAGGTCGTTCGGCTCCTCCGCCCGCGAGCCCGCCCTTTTTCTCACGGGTGTGTTCCTCCCCTTCGCTGCCATGCAATCCCCACACGGCTGCATCACACCTGTGAGAGTGATACCCTGTTGGCGGGCGGTCTCTCGCAACAGAAATTCGGAAAGGTGGCCATTCGCACGGTGGAAGTCGTTAACGTCGATGTGTGACGTGCGGTTTCCCACAAAGAACGGATTCGAACCGGGACCCAAAACAGCATTCGCCTGCTCATGCTCTATTCTGTCAAACTGTCGCGCGTCCATTTCTGCTTCACTCTCTGGGATCACTTCAGGCGAGAAACACCGACTGGAACTCTCATCACAACCACCGTCAGGCCTCACGTCACTCAGAACTCCCTCGACTTCCCGACCGAGGTGCATGTCGGGATGCGTTTCTGCACATAAAGACAAGTCGAAAAAAAAAACGAATTCGCAACATCACGTACGTCATCTGATGCAGGCGGGCAAGACGGAGTCGGAAACAATCGGGGAACACTGATCACCTGCCTGCTTGGGTCGTTGGGCAAACGTGTGGCATACAAGAAATCGCTCGATTTACCACGTGCAAAGTTGAGTTGCCCTTCCATGAGGTGGGTACCCGTGGGATCGAGGGTAACGACCTGGCGGTGAGAAGCTTTCCACGCGGAAAAAAGGTTGAAGCCGATCTGTGGTGCATACAAAACTTCCTTCAATTGCACGTCAAAATCCTTCACGAATCCGTCTTCATCATACATGTGGAATCGCAAGTTGATGCTTCCTACCCCTACCACGGGAATCATGCCTTTGTTTCCAATCTGGATGAACTTGCGGTTTGGCTCAACGTCACGCAAATCGTACATGAGAGTCTTGTCGTTCGTTACGTACGACGTGGATCCAGAATCAGACGTCCATTTCTCACTTCCGGGAGGGGAGGGAGTGAGCGAGGATTGGGGTTCGCACAGCAAAGCAGCACTCACAGCAGATTCCGTCACATGCGCACTCACAAGCACAGTTTCACTCTCCTTAGTCACACCAGACTTGCACTCAGAAGCAGGAGATTCCACACCGAAATCAATCAAGTCAGACGCCGAATCAGACACCAAATCGGACACCAAATCAAACTTGCCTCGAGACACATTCAATGCCACACAGCTACGAAGAGGCCCTTGAGACGACGGCGATCCGGAAGAGGGAGACGACGAAGTGAGAGAGAATGAGGCGGCGCTGGCGGGCTGCTGAACTCCGTATTGCTGTTGCTGCTGTTGCTGCTGCTGCTGCTGCTGCTGCTGCTGCTGCTGTTGCTGCTGCTGTGACGCGCCGTTCGGTTCCAGATACCGCATCGGCTGAAAGGCGTCTGGTCCAGCTGGAGAGTATCCTGCGTAAGAGCCGTATGTGCCATCGCCATGAACGGCGGGCTGCGGCGGGTAAACTCCCCCGCCGCCGGAGAAATAGCCTGAGCCGTATCCTCCGCTCACGTCTCCGTAGCCTTCCCGAGAGCCGCTCGCTTGAGCTGCGAGGCCGTACTCTTGCGTCTCGGGGGAGTACTGCTGCTCCTCGTAGGATTGCCATTCCGAAGCAGCCCAGCGCTCGTCCGCAGTAGCGTTGTACCCGTAGCCGTCGTTGTGCCCAGCGTAGTTCGCGTAACGCGGGGGCCCGTTGTGGGTGGCAGAGCGAGGTGGAAAATTAGGGCGGAAATTCGGTGCTCTGCTCGCCCCCCTGCCGCCGGAGGAGGAAGGACGCCCGTCCGCGAAACCTCTCCCCCCCGGTTGGCGACCCGTGTACCCTGCAGGCCCGCGTCCACGACCAGGTGCCTGCCTTGGCGGGAGGCCTCGACCCCAATTCCCGTCTGAACGTTGTGGCTGCTCCCTGGGTCGATCTTGCACGAAGTCCGGGCGGCGAATTCCGTCAATTTCCCGCCCCGTCTGTCGGCCTTCATGCGCAAATCCCTGGGCTCCTCTCTGCTCGCGGAAGGCCAAGAATTCCTCGAACTCCCGTCGAAGGGCCACGCAGTCCGCGGTGTTGTGGGAGTCGTTCGGGCCGTGTCGTCTGCAGAACATAGGTGACTGTTGGTGAGGGCCTCGCTCGCCTGCTCCGCCACCGTTCCATCCGGCAGCGCCTGCTCCTCCACCGTTCCATCCTGCAGCGCGTGCTCCTCCACCGTTCCATCCTGCAGCGCGTGCTCCACCATCATCCTGGCCCCTGCCGTAGGATGGTCCACTCCGACCCATGCCGCCAGTGTAGAGCGCGTGCCTCGTCTCCTCACTTCGGTGTCCCTCTCCCCCGGACTGCCGACGCTCGTGCTGGGCCTGTGTCAAGGTAAACTCCAGGTGTTTCCTCGAGAGATTCGGAAAAAAAAATAAGGGATTCCCGAGCGCGGGTAAAAGAGGTGTTTAGACGTCGGGCGATATGACGACATACAACATCTTCAGGCTTTTTACCGTGGCCACTAGGGCCCAAGCGGGAGTTCATGTTCATCACGATAGTCTCCCCACGACGAAGGTATTCCAAGACATCTTCACCATCGCCCTGCCACAACTCATTCCATTCCCTCTCTAAACGCTCTCCCTCCATGTCATATCCTTCTCTGTACTGTGACACAAAAATCCTCCATCCTTGCTGAGGGCTCCCAGACGCGACGATTCGGTTTTGAGTCGGACCGTCGGTGATTTTTGTCAGCAGCAAGTTCCATACTCTCAAAGACTTCTCCACTCTTTCTGCACCTCTGTTCAATTTGAGCATTTCCAAATCCACGTCAGGCAACCCTACGGGAATGTCCTCGTACCCAAGAACGTCAGACAATTTCTCAGCTGCCAGATATGCACGAAATGAACTCTCAAACACCCTAAACTTAGTGTGAAGGCTTTCTCCTTTTCCTACCATACCAGTCCACTCTCTAATCTCAAGTTTAGTTCGTACTTCTACAGTTGTAGACATGCCTGAAGGGTGGGCGGGCCCGCTCTGTTGCCCAACCCCTTGACGTATCAGATCCGCCAGGATTGTCAGCCGCCGGATGTCCTCTGGACTCGGCAGGTCCTGTCGTGCATCCTCCCTCCTTTCCTCTGAGGCCACCCCTCGCTGATCAGCCTCATCCTGACCAGAATCCTGAGGAGATGCTGCTGCTCCTCCTCCTCCTCCCATCGCCATGTCTCCATCGATGACCGGCGTAATCCAAGTCCCCAGATAAGGAATCCTAAACGGGAAGAACCTCATCCTCACAGCCCTTTTGCACAGAAGCGTGGACGACTCGTACCAACGCTAGCGTGTTGAGTAGCCCCTGTGCTCCGGGCGCCCTTGTTGTTGTTGCCGAGGGGGATAGCCCGATGCTCGGCGGAAAAGAAAGACGAAATAAACCCTATAAACAACCCGTACCCTTGTCGTGGCTGAGGAGCCCTGTTGATGATATGAAATGTATTGAAGCTGGACTTGATAGCAGCGGTGGCGGTGGCGTGTTAGCCCCTGGGTGGACGGACCCCCTTTTGTACGGTGGCTGATTAACCCCGGTTTAGTAGTTTGGATTGAAGGACGCGGAGTCCTGGACACGGAGTCCTCGACACGGAGTCGGGAAAGGAAGTAGATTACAAGAAGAAGTAGCAAGCCACAGCGTACGTCACAGACACATGCGGCCTAAAACACAATTCAGGGGTAAAGATGGTATCCCGATCGTAGATCCACTCAGACACGAAACCCCCCCGAATCTCCGCAATACCTCACGGGATATTTCCTCCCAAGATAATCTGACAATGCTGTGAGTATACTTTTCAGTCTCATTGGTACGAACTCTCTCCGGCCTGCCCCGTCCTTGGGGTGGGCCGAGGAAGCCCGCAAGGACTTATAGCGGTCTAGCAGCAGCCACACGGGCATCGAGCCTCGGGCTGGGTAGAGAGGGAACCTCGCGCGGTCTAGCGAGTGAACTGTTCACTCTAAGGACCGCGCGGGGTGGTGGTGTTGAGTTTTATTTTTAACCCGGATGCCGAGGAGTTCATCCCCGAGGCAGGACGGGTACATCACCACAGCAGAGAGCGCTGCGTGGGTAACCTGGGGAGAGGAGAGGCTGGCCACCGCGTGGGTACGCAAGCGCGACAGGAAGGATGGGGGTGTCGGAGTTGGCTGGGACGGCTGCACCCAACCAACGGAAACCAAGGCGCGAACCGGGCTACAAAGCGGAGAGCCAATATTATCATAGAGAAAAGGAAGAGACAAAAAAAGCCAAAAAGGAGGAGGGGACGAGCCTCTCGTCGGCTGGCAAAAAAAGCAGCACGCGAGGCTCGTAAGAGGCGGAAGGCGGCACTTGTGGTGGTAGCGACCTACAATGTGCGTACCCTGGCCGTAAAGGGGAAGAACGGGTACGGGCATGACGAGTGCGTACTTGCGAAAGGACGGCAACTCGGTTGTGACTTCATTGGTCTGCAGGAAACCCGACGGTCCGGCAACACGAGATTTCGTGCAGCTGGATACCAAGTTTTTTGTTCAAGTCAGGAAAAAACAGCAGCGAGACAAGGGTTGTATGGGGTAGGTTTAGCAGTAAAAGACTCAATATGCCGTACGTCTAAGTTCACTCAGCAGTTTATTGACAAACGGCTTATGTCTATGCGCTTTGAGTTGGACGGTCGGTGCGATGCGGTTAATTTCGTCGTTGCGTACGCCCCAACTGATTGTACCAAAGACTCCAAGCAGAAAGGCATGTTCTGGCGAAAGTTGGAGGACCTGGTTGAGCAGATTCCTGCTAAAGAGTGTTTGTTTGTGCTTATAGATACCAATGGGCGAACTGGGGGGAGGATAGAAGGGTGCGGTGATGATGAATGTAGGGTGCTCGGAGCATACGGACGAGATGTTCGTAGTGATAACGGCAAACGGCTTTTGTCGTTCGCTACCAGTTGCAAGCTAACACATTTTTCAGCACGCGCAAGGGCGGAATATCGCATGCATACAACGGCACCAGCCTGAATGATCGTAACCGAATCGACTACATCCTAACTCGTCAAGTCCACCGACCTAGAGTACTGCAGCAAAACAGACGGGAAAGTGGTACCGGGGAATCCTCGAAGCAGCTGAACAGTTCATGGGCAGGTGGCACGAGGCTGAGGCAAAGCTGAGTAGACAGCGCCGTGCATCCGCTGCAGGTAGTGTTAGAGGGAATGGGGGGAGGGGTAACAGCAGGAGGGGTAGAGGGAACACCGTACAAGTGTATAGGGGCAGGGGGGAGAACAGGAGGAGTAGAAGGGAAACCGCGGTAGAAGAGAGTAGCAGAGAGACCGCAGATAGGGTAGCAAGGTACCAGGCCGACTAATAGGTTGGACGTTTCTTTGCTACTCGTACCGCCAACTGCTGCGGCCGTTCGGTATGCATTTTGATTTTTTTTCCCTTCTTATCCTTATGAAAGAAGTACTACATAGTGGGTGGGTGACGAGCGTATTTTGGCCCACTCACTATTGCTCTTTTTACTTAGTTAAGTGTTCACCGGGATGCATAGTCCCCTTTTTCCTTCTCGTATCTTTCCCCTTGCACGTCCCTTTTGGCTCATGCTCGGGGTAAGTATGTATGTGTCTGAGCTTTGGCTTCCCATTTTATTTATTTATTTGGGATTCTTCTCCTTTTCTTTTTCTTTTTCTTGTTCTTTTTTCGGTTTGGTTTTTTTTCGTTGCTTCTCTTTCTTTATGGTGTATTTTGGTTGCTGGCGTATGTATGTATGTTGTGTCGGCCGCACCTAGTGCGAAGGCATGGTATTACGTAGGCTATTAATGCATTACGGTGTGTTATCTCTGTGTCGTAGTCTGTGACCACAGAGCTCGTATCTTTCTAGGGTGAAGAATCAGCACGGACACTGGGCTTGCTGGATGTCGACGAGTAGAAGAACGGCTTAATGTGAAGAACACACACACACACACACATAATGTTACAGTCGTCCCACAGCCCCCACCACCTGCTAAGGCTGATTCAGACCATAACATCGTGTACATCAAGGCCCGACTTAGTGGTCACTTTTCGTCTAACCGAAGATTGCTGAAACCCCCAAACGCCGAGAATTCGACAGGCAGCTTTTCTTATCCGATGGAGAGAGTCGACACCGAATAGTCGAGAGGGTCGTTTCCACTCTTAACCAACCTACCCAGCCTCGTAACACGTCTGGCATGGTTGAGTTTTTCACCACAACTGTCATGAATGCTGTTGAGAAAGAGGTGCCACCTCCACCACGTGGCCACCACCGAAACGGTTGGTGTGAGACCCCCGAAACGGTGGCCGCTTTCAAAGTAGCATGGGCAGCGAGGGAGGATGCGAGACAGCTCTTGCGTGTCTACCCCCGAGATAGTACAACGTGGAAGAAGTTGAGATCCGCCTGTGTGAATCTGCAGGAAGTGGACGCCGCAGGAGTCAATGCGTATTTTGAAGAGTACCTCGCTGAAACCGAGAAATTCCTCGCGAGTTCCGATCAACGAGGGTTCTACAAGCACCTGAAGAATACGGTAGGGTTGCAAGGTACGAAAGCGAGGAGTGAACAGTTTATCATGGACGAGGATGGCACGCTGTTGCGGGATCAAGCGCGAATTCGTGAAAGATGGGCGGGGCATTACCACAAACTATTGAACACGAAATCGCTGAAACTTGACCCCACGATCATCGACCTAGTGCCACCACGACCGCTGAAACTATCCCTTGGAAATGAACCATCCATTGACGAGATGATGGAAGCAGTGAAGGGTATGTCAAACTGGAAAGCCGTTGGACCAGATGGTCTCCCGGTCGAAGTACTGAAACTTGACCACCCCGCTTTCGTGCAGTATTTTCACAGTATCCTTGTAAACGTTTGGGTAACGGGAGAAGTCCCCCAGCAATGGAAAGATGCGATCATAAAAACCCTTCATAAAAAGAAGGACAGAACTGATTGCAACAACTACAGAGGTATTTCGCTTGTTGCTCACGCAGGCAAGGTGTTGCTGAAAATCGTTGCGTCCCGTCTAAGCAGCTACTGCGAGACCGAGCATATACTCCCTGAAGAACAGTGCGGCTTCCGCCCCGCACGGTCAACAGTCGATATGCTGTTTGTCGTGCGCCGCTTGCAGCAGCTCGGGCGGCAGAAGAAAATCCCCCTGTACATGTGCTTCATCGACTTGCAGAAAGCGTACGACTCTGTCGACCGAGAACTGTTGTGGGAGGTACTCACACGCCTTGGTGTACCAACCAAGATGCTCACAATCATTCGCAATTTTCACCAAGGCATGCGGGCTCGCGTGCGTGCGGATGACGGTGAACACTCGGACTGGTTCAATGTAACCCAGGGACTGCGGCAAGGCTGCGTACTATCGCCGTTACTGTTCAACGTGTTCTTCGCCGCTGCGATACACATCGTGCTGGTACGCCTCATCAAAGACGAATGCATCGTAAGGGATTTGGTTCATCTCGAAGAGGACAGGGTTGTCGGAAACGAGGAACCGTTGGCATGCGTGCAAAGGGCTGTGTGGGGCATGTTGTATGCAGACGATGCAGGAATAGTCTCAAAGTCGGCGGAAGGCCTTGCAAGAATGATGACAGTCATCGTGACTGTCTTCGAAGCAGTAGGTCTCACGGTATCCGAGAAGAAGACAGAGACGATGCTCCTACGAACACCGGATCAGACGTTTACCACCTGACCGCTCGCGATCGAAGCTGCAGGCCAAAAGTATAAACAGACGACCCAGTTTTTGTACCTAGGAGGCATTATCCACGAGAACGCTGACCTCTCCTTCGAAATCGAGCGACGAATCCGTCTGATGCGGGCATGCCTCAAACGGTATGGTCCGGAACTGTACGATAGGACGAACGCACCGCTTAGTCTGAAAGTCCGGATGCTGAAGGCCGAGGTGATTGAGACCATGCTGTACGGTTGCGTGACGTGGACCCTCAATGCGGACCACTTCGCCAAGCTTCGATCAGCCCACCACGAAGTCCTTCTGCGAGTCATTGGTTTCCAGCGCCGACTACGCACCGACCACACCACCCTCTCGTATGCGAAGGCGCTCAGGATACCACGATGCGAAAGTATCGAAACGACCATCCGTAAACGGCGACTCTTCTTTGCGGGGGCTGTGGTGCGGCAACACGAGGGGCGATTGCCCAGTCGGTTGATGTTCGGGACGATCGCTGGTGGGGGGAGCCCGAAACCAGGCGGGCAGCCCAAGACTTGGCCTAGGGCAATTGCTGAGGATCTTAGAGTGTTCAAAGCCACCGAGGGATCAACGGAAGACTCCCCCTTAGTCTTTGGAGTTGGGACCGCACTGTGGCCCACTGCAGCAAAACAGACGGGAAAGTGGTACCGGGGAATCCTCGAAGCAGCTGAACAGTTCATGGGCAGGTGGCACGAGGCTGAGGCAAAGCTGAGTAGACAGCGCCGTGCATCCGCTGCAGGTAGTGTTAGAGGGAATGGGGGGAGGGGTAACAGCAGGAGGGGTAGAGGGAACACCGTACAAGTGTATGGGGGCAGGGGGGAGAACAGGAGGAGTAGAAGGGAAACCGCGGTAGAAGAGAGCAGCAGAGAGACCGCAGATAGGGTAGCAAGGTACCAGGCCGACTAATAGGTTGGACTTTTCTTTGCTACTCGTACCGCCAACTGCTGCGGCCGTTCGGTATGCATTTTGATTTGTTTCCCTTCTTATCCTTATGAAAGAAGTACTACATAGTGGGTGGGTGACGAGCGTATTTTGACCGACTCACTATTGCTCTTTTTACTTAGTTAAGTGTTCACCGGGATGCATAGTTCCCTTTTTCCTTCTCGTATCTTTCCCCTTGCACGTCCCTTTTGGCTCATGCTCATGCTCGGGGTAAGTATGTATGTGTCTGAGCTTTGGCTTCCCATTTTATTTATTTATTTGGGATTCTTTTCCTTTTCTTTTTCTTTTTCTTGTTCTTTTTCCGGTTTGGTTTTTTTTCGTTGCTTCTCTTTCTTTATGGTGTATTTTGGTTGCTGGCGTATGTATGTATGTTGTGTCGGCCGCACCTAGTGCGAAGGCATGGTATTACGTAGGCTATTAATGCATTACGGTGTGTTATCTCTGTGTCGTAGTCTGTGACCACAGAGCTCGTATCTTTCTAGGGTGAAGAATCAGCACGGACACTGGGCTTGCTGGATGTCGACGAGTAGAAGAACGGTTTAATGTGAAGAACACACACACATAATAAAATATCTTATTTATTGCTCATCAACGTTCCATGCCTAACTGGCTTGGTGGGTGGTCCGCGAGCCTGTCAGGACCAATTTCGTGAGTTCGAGTCTCACCGAGTGCATGCTCGTACGACGTAGGGACTTTTTCCTGCATAAAATTGATTAGCGGAAAGCGCGAGAGCGTGAGTCAGCTGTACATTCGATGAAAATCGACGAGCAGTGGGAACGCTGAACCCTATGCGCGATAAAAACTAAAGGAAAGTACCGAGGGGGAGAAGGGACGACACCTGTGACCACGGCTTGTCCAGAAGATCGCTGAGGGTAAATCCTCCTACGATTTAGGCTGGAAAGTAAAAATGATGATTGAAAAAAAAAAGGTCATTGGCCGCATTCCTCTGGCTTCTTCGTCCATTCCCCTAGCGGCCTGGCGGTCCCTCAAAGCTAGGTTATATTTATGCACTCGGCGCGCAACCGCAACCTGGGTGGTCACCACCGAGATGATCTGGAAGAGGTGTTCTTTCTTTGTGGGTGCCTTTCCGCGCCAGGGACAGCTGTATTGATGTGAGAACAGCAACAACGCAG
The DNA here is from genome assembly GCA_031763025.1 of Macrocystis pyrifera. NCBI lineage: Eukaryota > Phaeophyceae > Laminariales > Laminariaceae > Macrocystis > Macrocystis pyrifera. Next base: position 8,520,798 of record JASSKH010000008.1, on the reverse strand, counting down.
CGTACTTGCGTAAAATTAATAATTCGGCAAGTATTTTTATCTAGAATTCGTGACGTTCTCAGAACGTTGCTCGTGGTGGGCACACAACACCACCAACAACAGCTGCTAGTACGAGGGTCCATTTTTTTTTTTTTTTTTTTTTTTTTTTTTTTTTTATCCATCACTTTTACTTCCCAGCCCACTCGTAGGAGGTTTTACCCTCGACGATCTTCTGGACAAGCCGTGGTCACAGGTGTCGTCCCTTCTCCCCCCCGGTACGTGCCTTTATTTTTGTCGCGCATAGGGTTCAGCATTCCCACTGCTCGTCGATTTTCATCGAATGTAGCCAACTCACGCTTTCGCGCTTTCCGCTTATCAATTTTTTATGCAAGAAAAAGTCCCTATGAGCATGTACTCGGTGGGACTTGAACCCACGAAATTGATCTTGACAGACACGCAGACCACCTACCAAGCCACTGGGGACGCCGGCTATTTTTTTTTTTGTTTTTTTTTTTTTTTTTTTTTTTTTTTTTTATCCATCACTTTTACTTCCCAGCCCACTCGTAGGAGGTTTTACCCTCGACGATCTTCTGGACAAGCCGTGGTCACAGGTGTCGTCCCTTCTCCCCCCCGGTACGTGCCTTTATTTTTTGTCGCGCATAGGGTTCAGCATTCCCACTGCTCGTCGATTTTCATCGAATGTAGCCAACTCACGCTTTCGTGCTCCTATCGTATACATAAAAACCGTATATATATATATATTCACCAATTTTCACTAACAATATCTGGTCCTGTTCACTGCTGTGTGTGTGTGTTCTTCACATTAAACCGTTCTTCTACTCGTCGACATCCAGCAAGCCCAGTGTCCGTGCTGATTCTTCACCCTAGAAAGATACGAGCTCTGTGGTCACAGACTACGCCAGAGAGATAACACACCGTAACGCATTAATAGCCTACGCAATACCATGCCTTCGCACTAGGTGCGGCCGACACAACATACATACATACGCCAGCAACCAAAATACACATGCAAAGAAAGAGAAGCAACGAAGAAACCAAACCGGAAAAGAACAAGAAAAAGAAAAAGAAAAGGAGAAGAATCCCAAATAAATAAATAAAATGGGAAGCCAAAGCTCAGACACATACATACTTACCCCGAGCATGAGCCAAAAGGGACGTGCAAGGGGAAAGATACGAGAAGGAAAAAGGGGACTATGCATCCCGGTGAACACTTAACTAAGTAAAAAGAGCAATAGTGAGTGGTCACCCGTAATAGCAGTATTCACATTGCGTCGAACCGACCGTTTTGAAAATGAGGACCTTTCTTGAATATTGTATACCTACCTGTGTATATTTTCTTTTTTGTTGTTGTGATTTCGATTCACATTTCGTCGAACCGACCATTTTGAAGTCAGGACTTTTCTTGAATACAAAATACCAGAATGTTCATTTATTTGTTGTTGTGAATTCGTGTGGTGCCCAAACAAAAGGACGTTAAATATTTGAATAATTCGTACTGGGAATAGAAGCTCATATTTTTTTTCGGTCTTCGGGAACACGAAATCACAACAATAAAAAAAAGAGAAATGAGCATACTGACTGTTGTTGTTGTTTTCTTCACATTAAACCGTTCTTTCTACGCATCGACATCCAGCACAACCAGTGTCCGTGCCGATTCTTCAATCCTAGAGAGATACAAGTTATGTGGTCACAAAGCTACGCCACAGAGATACTACGTTGCCACGTATGCAATGCAATGCCATGTCATCATACTGCGTACGACAGGCACGACATACCCATTCCATGACCTAGAGAAACAAAAACGAAACAAAGAGAAAAAACAAAAACAAAAACAAAGACAATTCGAAACAGAAAAGAAACAAAAAAAGAAACAAAAATATACCTGGTATATGTAAATACTTCAGTATAGCAACCAAGAATCGTACCCCCTCGTAGGGGACGTGGCAGACACTTGAAAAGAACGAGCTGGAAAAAAAAGAAAAAGGAGGAAACACCACTATTACGGGGGTACATAGTTAACGGGACCAAATTTTGTTAGTAGAAATATGTAATTATATAGGTTTTTATCTATACCATAGGTCCTGTTAACTATGTACCCCCGTAATAGTCGTCAACAGAGTAAGACTAAGAACCAAGGGAAAAATAACAGGCAAACCAAACAAAACACAAAGCATGCTCCAGGTAGCGGCAGCAGTTTATGGTACGAGTAGCACAACCAGGGTCTCCCTGCTGGCCCGCCTGGTACCTTGCTACCCTGTCTGCCACCATCGTCCAGCGTTCGTCAACTATGCCCGCCCCCTCGGCGTCAGACAGTACGAAACAAGCAAAGCAGGGTCGTCATTCACCCACGCCACACGACTCCTTAAACAAGGCTTACTGACTGGTATATATATACTATTCCGGGGGACCACAGTAGTAAATATGACCTACGCTAAACACAAACACCTATATATTTCCCTATTTTTACCATCAATAACAATATATGGTCCTATTTACCATCACATGGTCCCCCGTAATATTAATACTGCTGTTACATATTCAAGAAAGGTCCTGACATCATAAATGGTATGTTCGACGCAATATGGATCTACTCTTTGTTGTGCCCACCGCGAGCAACGTTCGGAGAACGTCACGAATTATGCTGTAAATAGAAATAATCACCAAAATTATTAAATGGACGCAAGCAAGTTGCTGTTGTTCTCACATTAAGTCATCGCCACACCGTCTGATGCGGGCATGCCTCAAACGGTATGGTCCGGAACTGTACGATAGGACGAACGCACCGCTTAGTCTGAAAGTCCGGATGCTGAAGGCCGAGATGATTGAGACCTTGCTGTACGGTTGCGTGACGTGGACCCTCAATGCGGACCACTTCGCCAAGCTTCGATCAGCCCACCACGAAGTCCTTCTGCGAGTCATTGGTTTCCAGCGCCGACTACGCACCGACCACACCACCCTCTCGTATGCGAAGGCGCTCAGGATACCACGATGCGAAAGTATCGAAACGACCATCCGTAAACGGCGACTCTTCTTTGCGGGGGCTGTGGTGCGGCAACACGAGGGGCGATTGCCCAGTCGGTTGATGTTCGGGACGATCGCTGGTGGGGGGAGCCCGAAACCAGGCGGGCAGCCCAGGACTTGGCCTATAGGGCAATTGCTGAGGACCTTAGAGTGTTCAAAGCCACCGAGGGATCAACGGAAGACTCCCCCTTAGTCTTTGGAGTTGGGACCGCACTGTGGCCCACTGCAGCAAAACAGACGGGAAAGTGGTACCGGGGAATCCTCGAAGCAGCTGAACAGTTCATGGGCAGGTGGCACGAGGCTGAGGCAAAGCTGAGTAGACAGCGCCGTGCATCCGCTGCAGGTAGTGTTAGAGGGAATGGGGGGAGGGGTAACAGCAGGAGGGGTAGAGGGAACACCGTACAAGTGTATGGGGGCAGGGGGGAACAGGTGGAGTAGAAGGGAAACCGCGGTAGAAGAGAGCAGCAGAGAGACCGCAGATAGGGTAGCAAGGTACCAGGCCGACTAATAGGTTGGACTTTTCTTTGCTACTCGTACCGCCAACTGCTGCGGCCGTTCGGTATGCATTTTGATTTGTTTCCCTTCTTATCCTTATGAAAGAAGTACTACATAGTGGGTGGGTGACGAGCGTAATTTGACCGACTCACTATTGCTCTTTTTACTTAGTTAAGTGTTCACCGGGATGCATAGTCCCCTTTTTCCTTCTCGTATCTTTCCCCTTGCACGTCCCTTTTGGCTCATGCTCGGGGTATGTATGTATGTGTCTGAGCTTTGGCTTCCCATTTTATTTATTTATTTGGGATTCTTCTCCTTTTCTTTTTCTTTTTCTTGTTCTTTTTCCGGTTTGGTTTTTTCGTTGCTTCTCTTTCTCTATGGTGTATTTTGGTTGCTGGCGATGTATGTATGTTGTGTCGGCCGCACCTAGTGCGAAGGCATGGTATTACGTAGGCTATTAATGCATTACGGTGTGTTATCTCTGTGTCGTAGTCTGTGACCACAGAGCTCGTATCTTTCTAGGGTGAAGAATCAGCACGGACACTGGGCTTGCTGGATGTCGACGAGCAGAAGAACGGTTTAATGTGAAGAACACACACGCACACACACGACACTGCAGTCGGTCGTAGTCTCAGGACAGGCTCCCATAACTCTGGAGTGACTCGGTCTCTGAAGTAAAAGAATACCCGGAGAAAAAAAGGAAAAAAATAAGGAAAAGAAAGTATTAATAATACGTCTATGAAGACGGTGATAATGTTGTCACGGTTCGTACACTCTTTGACTTCTTCGTGTCATATGACATGTTGTGGAAGGAAGAGGCCGCGGAAGGTTTTGCCGCAGGTGATGCCACGGCATGCCACGGCATGCAGGGTTCTACACTATTTGGTTGTGTCTGCAAAGGAAGGATGGGGGGGACGTGCCGTTCACCGTCACCGCAGCTGGCCAAGTGTACAAACACTCGAGTTTGCGTAGTTATGCGGGGCATACTTGTAATATTCAAGGAGTGAGTTTCATGCATCTCGAAGGCGGCCCTGGTATGCTACGTTGTTGTTGTCTCACACTAACTCTCAAACGAAGGAATCCGTGGTCACACAAAGGTGCTAGATCCCTAGGAAGATCAGAAAATTCATAAAAATCGAAGTTCGGCAGCCTAAAAAATACACGAGACGAAGAAGGCACGCAAAAGATGAAATCAATGTGCAAACTTGACTAAAATGGCCGCGGGTATGTCCGTTCAACTACAACATACCAGGTACTAAGGTAATAGTAGAGCTCCGGCTGTTCCCACCACTAACCAACTCGTGGCTGCTGACTACAGCGGCTGCTGTCTGGAGTGCTGCCTGCACCATACGAAACGTACGGTAGTCGTGAACACAGAGAGGAACACGCCTGCTGTTTGGGGTGTTGTCAAAGTGACGACTCGCGGAACATGCTGTAAACAAGGAGCAATCGAACCTCAAACCACCAATAAACGCCATCTCTTCCCGGACTGTCTGACACAAAAGGTGCAGCACAGCTATGAGACCACGTCCCTGATAATTCTGGGTCATTCCTCGTGAAGGGTATACAACTGGACAACACTACAAAGACCAGAGACGTTAATAACAAGTACATACGAGTACTACTGCCTCGTGAAAAACAACTCCAGCAAAAAAACGATGCCTGCTTCCCTCGTGATGGTGTGCGCGCCGGTCATGGGTCTCCGTGTGCCGTCAATATGCCGTTGTTCATGGCCGCCTCATCGCCTTAGCCCAATCCGCCCCCTCCATTGCACGTGTTCTCGTCGCTACTCCCTTCCCGTCAGTTCCCCTTCTCCCCCGTCCCGAAAAACTAAAGGCTCCTCGCACTTGCGGTTCTGATCTGAAAAACACAGATTCTCGCGCAGGGTGAGTGCAATCCGTCTCTTCCCCGCTCGTCGACGCTCTGTCTCCCTCCTCTTTCGTCGTCGAATCCAGCGTCCTACGGGCGTAGTAGACTGTGCCGTACTTTGGCCTGTGGTGGCGCCTGCCTCCTCGCACGGACATCCCGATTGGGCATTGGTTGCTGCTCTGCCGCTGCTGCCTGAAAAGGACGCGCGAATCGTAGGTCTCCGTGCCTGACGCACCACTCTACTGCCGCCTGAGCCTCGCGGCCACACGCAGCAGCAAGAAGGTATCACTCCTTGAGGGTGGGTCCGGCATTACACCCGTCAGAAACACCTACCCCACTCGCTACAAGCCTGATAGGGCATGCTTCGCAGCATGCCTTGCCGAGGCAGCGAGGGGAACGGAGAATATATACCAGGCACTATGTATATATATGTGGTAGGAGCGCCATACCTGGTGTGTTATTATTGTATTTACCCCTGGAGCAACGTTTTACTCGTACCCTCGGTAGTGTGGGCTGATTAGTACCGATTGCACCCTTAAGACTTAGTGCTTAGTGCCTGTGGCTTCGCTTGGCATGAAGAGATGGTATTAACACCAGTGTGAGAGTATACGGAGTGGTGCTGGTTGCCGCTACGAGCTGGGCCAGCCGAGGTGCTGATTTTGCGGTTGATCCGCGATGCCCCGCTCAATGATACATATTGGAATGTGATTTTTTTACACGGTGTTCAACATGCACCAACCAACAAACGGAAGACTCACTATTTTGTTTTATTCAGTTGTTCGAGGGATATGACCAAAACAACGATCCGAAAAATATGAAAACGGCCATAAGTTGTCTGAAAAACACAAGACAGGAAGAAGAAAGGCGACCTCTCCGTTTGTTTGAACGTGCGATTCAAATATGAGGTTCAACTTTCGGATGGAAACTCGTAAAATTGAGAACGGGGCATCGAAGAAAAACTATTATTTCTCGTAATGTTTTTTTTTATGTGTGAAAATCGTGTTTTGGCAATATCTAGATTCTCTTGATGGGTGGCGAAACGGCCAATGAAAGTAATATCGATCTTCTCTTACTAATAATAGGGTTTCAGCTACGCCTCCAGCAATTTTCACCATGATTGGGAACGAACGACGATTTTGTGGCGAATGTCGTGTTGGAAAATCGGCATTTTTGAGTTTTCGCCGACAACTATTTATAGTCGAGATCGAGTCGAAATGTAAAAATGTCTTGTTTTTTTTTCTTTTTCCTATCTGTTGTTTCTGTTTGGGTCGCTTCGTCGTCGTCCTTTTCGTGTTCGTTTCTTTTGTCTAATAGTTTTTGCTCCTCCTCTGGTTTTCTTATTAACGCAGTAAGTATGACTATGTTTGTTTTTCATTCTTATCTCTTTTCTACACACCACGCAAAGCTTACGAGCCTGCAATCCGCGAAAATCTGCGCCTTCTCTTGTTGTGTGTTTTCCTTTCTTGTTTTCTTGTATTCTTGCTTGAATCGTTTTTGTTTTTAATATATCTCTTCCCTTTTGTATTTTATTATTTTCGACTTCTTTTTCGAATTTTCGACGTCGAATTTTGTGCTGTCTATATTTTTCTGGGTAGTATGCGGTCTTCTCGGTCCTTGTGGCGACTTGTACAGCGTACCGCGTTTACCTGATACGCACGAGCGCGGACCTCACTTACTTTTAATTTTTGTGTCAGGTGTAGATGTGCTATTAATAGGGTTATCATGTGTATTATTGTTATTTTTTGCTTGTTTCTTATTTCTACCGAGCTATTCTTCCAATCCAGAGTTATTGGAGCCTGTCCTGCGATCACACAAGGCATTGCATTGTTGTGGCGATGAATAAATAAATGTGAGAACAACAACTAAACTGTACCAGCTGCTACTACTACTGCTAGAGACTCACTGCTGTACGTTCAGCGAACCGCAGCAACTAGAGTAACTGTTCAAGAACAACATCTCCGACAAACGAAACGATCAACCAATGGTTCGTTTGGGAGCAAAACAACGTTTAGCTGTACGGATTCTAGGAATATTTTCAGCCCAGACAATCAGGTCTCCCCAGCCACGGGGAAAAGGCAGAAATCCCGAAGAAACACTTCAAATTTGTTTTTCGGACCAACTTTATGCGAGCACCGAAGTCGATTGATCCAGGTGCATCCTTCTTCGTGCAGTTGCCTTGGTACTGCGTCCCTTTCCCAGGGCGGGAACAAAACTCTGCTTTGACCTCATTGGGTTTTAGACGGCCGCCGACGCATCCAATTTAATTACTATTATTAATAATAGTGCTGAAGCATTGACGAAACCATTAATTATTTGCGGTAGGACGGGAGAAAGGTATGTAGTTAGACGTAAGGTTGTACTATATATTTCCCCTTCTTATCCTTATGAAAGAAGTGCTACATAGTGGGTGGGTGACGAGCGTATTTTGGCCCACTCATTATTTCACCGGGAAGCACAGTCCCCTTCTTCCTTCTCGTTTCCCCCCCTTGCACGTCCCTTTTGGCTCATGCTCGGGGTATGTATTTGTCTGAGCTTTGACTTCCCATTTTATTTATTTATTTGGGATTCTTCTCCTTTTCTGTTTCTTTTTCTTTTTCGGTTTGGTTTCTTTGTTGCTTCTCTTTCTTTATGGTGTATTTTGGTTGCTGACGTATGTATGTATGTTGTGTCGGCCGCACCTAGTGCGAAGGCATGGTATTACGTAGGCTATTAATGCATTACGGTGTGTTATCTCTGTGTCGTAGTCTGTGACCACAGAGCTCGTATCTTTCTAGGGTGAAGAATCAGCACGGACACTTTTGTTTTTTTGTTTTTTTGTTTTTTTTTTTTTTTTTTTTTCATCACTTTTACTTTCCAGCCCACTCGTAGGAGGTTTTACCCTAGACGATCTTCTGGACAAGCCGTGGTCACAGGTGTCGTCCCTTCTCCCCCCCGGTACGTGCCTTTAGTTTTTATCGCGCATAGGGTTCAGCATTCCCACTGCTCGTCGATTTTCATCGAATGAATGTACAGCTAACTCACGCTCTCGCGCTTTCCGCTTTTAATCAATTTTATGCAAGAAAAAGTCCCTACGAGCATGCACTCGGTGAGACTCGAACTCACGAAATTGTTATCTTGATAAGCTCGCGGACCACCTACCAAGCCACCGGGGACGCCGGTCATTGCATACTGGGCTTGCTGGATGTTGACGAGTACAAGAACGGTTTAATGTGAGGAACACACACACATGACGTTTGCTTGAGCAGTTGATTTGTTGAAATATACGTTCTTGGAGGATTTCACAAAACGAAATGCATGTACTACACGTATTTCAAGCATACAAGCTCTTTTAACTCGCCGACCTCATACCCAGTGCCAGACCCCAGCTGGTTCGCACCGACCCACGCACGAGTAGAGCTCCGTACCATGTACTTCTTCCTTTCGATCTCAACCCTCCCCTGCTTTGCCTGTTGAACCAACTGAACCCGTCGTTAACGCTATGAACGTCTTGCCCGCGCCCTCTTTTCAACGATTCAAAATGTCTTCACAAACCCTAGCAGCGTAGATTTCCTCCGTTCAATCTACATGTTGTATGTATTATATTTGTAGATGCGACATAAAATACCACAATAATAATCACGTACGTCATACGACGTAGGTCGGTGATATGAGAATAAAAAAGCGTACGAACCCGTATTTTTACACCTGTAATTTCCATACAAAGAACGGGGGTCGTCAGTCGCATGCAAACTCGCCGAGGATCCGCCTGGGTAATTGAAATTCAAGGAGAAGCCAAATAGAGAAGAAGGGTTTCCTGTCACAGGACGGCGTTGTGTGTTTGCATTGGAGAGCAAAACCCGACGTGCATGCATGCACCCATCAGTTAGTTCCAGTTTCTGCGAAAGAAAGTTTATAATCAGAATGTTTCTGGAATCCTTCACTCCCCGATCGGCTTTACTCTGCTTGAGTGTTATTCTACCGACTCTACAAGGTGAGATTCAAAGCACGTTGTGAGCGATTCGTTAGGGTTTACCAACTTCAAAGACGGTTTACAAAATATTGCATACAGGTAAGGGTTGTCCTGCATGCTGAAATAGGCCATCGGTGCGCACGAAGGAAGCAAAGCGCCGTTGGCGCTGTTGGTTGCGCAAAGGGAGGAGGAATGACTTCGTGATTTGACGAGCATACAGACCACCTGCAACAGCAGTGGGGTCGCTCGTTCCCTAAATATCTGCGATTGGCCGGTAAATCAGTAAGTAAGTAGTTCTTTCAGCCAGGATCAGGATAGTACAACAAAGCAAGCAGTAGTAGTAAGTAGGTGCGTCTCTTCCTTGCCTCGAATATGTGGGATCCAGGATGTGAGAATCGCACGTTCTATTTTTAGTACACCAAAACTGAAATAGGGAGTACTTTACAAGTACATGGTACGTGGGTGACACAGTAGTCGCCCGAGCCTTAACCATTAGGCACAGCATACTCATACCCATATTATTTTTATCGTGGTGAACTATGTACTCATGCCTCGACGTTGTGGTGGTGCACCACAGCACTCTTTTTCGCGTTACTGCATATTTCTCTGCACAACACAAGGAGCCTATCGTGATGAGCTAGCTCTCACACAGGGTGCAGCATAATATATTCATGATACAAGGCACATTTCAGCGCGTCAGGGCTACGTATAAAATACGAAAACTGATTTTACGTTATTATTGGTGGCAGCTGGTACCAATATTGATGATACATAGTGAGTCGAACAGTCTGTCTTACTCTTGTTGTCATTGAGTCTTTTAGCTTTGGAGTCGAATCTAGCGGAGATTCAGATCCTGCCCGCACAATCGGATTGATTTCCGTACTAACTACGGCCCGTCTCGCTTGCGCACTGACTGGTTCGTTGTGTGGTCTGGGAAGACAAGCATCCCCTGTGTTTGAAATAGACATGGTAGCGGTGGTTTGTGGTTTTGTGTTTCGATGGTAGTCCACCCCACGCCTTCACGCCTTACTCCTGCTCAATACCGGCTGGGCCACTCGATCTACCAACGACATTAATAAGGCGACTCGTCCTATGGTATGCCGGCGTCCCCGGTGACTTGGTAGGTGGTCCGCGTGCCTGTCAAGATCAATTTCGTGGGTTCAAGTCTCACCGAGTGCATGCTCATCATAGGGACTTTTTCTTGCATAAAAACTTGATAAGCGGAAAGCGCGAGAGCGTGAGTTGGCTACATTCGATGAAAATCGACGAGCAGTGGGAATGCTGAACTCTATGCGCGACAAAAAATAAAGGCACGTGCCGGGGGGGAGAAGGGACGACACGTGTGACCACGGCTTGTCCAGAAGATCGTCGAGGGTAAATCCTCCTACGAGTGGGCTGGAAAGTAAAAGTGATGAATAAAATCAGGTACCAGGTGGTACTTTGTTTAACGAAGGTGCGTATACATAACACGTTCATAAAAAAATGCGGATCTCAGAGTTTGTGTATTATTTATTATTAATATAAATAGTGCGTACCAGACATATATATATATAAGGCACCGGCGTCCCCGGTGGCTTGGTAGGTGGTCCGCGTGCCTGTCAAGATCAATTTAGTGGGTTCAAGTCCCACCGAGTGCATGCTCATAGGGACTTTTTCTTGGATAAAATATTGATAAGCGGAAAGCGCGAAAGCGTGAGTTGGCTACATTCGATGAAAATCGACGAGCAGCGGGAATGCTGAACCCTATGCGCGACAAAAAATAAAGGCACGTACCGGGGGGGAGAAGGGACGACACCTGTGACCACGGCTTGTCCAGAAGATCGTCGAGGGTAAAACCTCCTACGAGTGGGCTGGGAAGTAAAAGTGATGGATAAAAAATATATATATATATATATATATGTCCCCGGTGGCTTGGTAGGTGGTCCGCGTGCCTATCAAGATCAATGCCGTGGGTTCAAGTCTCACCGAGTGCATGCTCTTAGGGGCTTATTCTTGCATAAAAGAGATTGATTAGGGGAAAAAAGCGCGAGAGCGTGAGTTAGCTAAATGTAACCACAGAGCTCGTTACTTTCTAGGGTGAAGAATCAGCACGGACACTGGGCTTGCTGGATGTCGACGAGTAGAAGAACGGTTGAATGTGAAGAACACACACACACATTCGATGAAAATCGACGAGCAGTGGGAATGCTGAACCCTATGCGCGATAAAAAATAAAGGCACGCACCGGGGGGGAGAAGGGAAGACACCTGTGACCACGGCTTGTCCAGAAGGTTGTCGAGGGTAAAACTTCTTATGAATTAGGCTGTTGTTGTTGTTGTTTTCTTCACATTAAACCGTTACTTCTACGCGTCGACATCCAGCACAACCAGTGTCCGTGCCGATTCTTCAATCCTAGAGAGATACAAGCTCTTTGGCCACAAAGCTACGCCACAGATGCTTATGCAAACGCCAGACCAGAAACCCCTCGCACCACCGCTCGTCATCGAAGCAGCAGGCCAGAGGTATAAGCAGACGGCCCAGTTCTTGTACCTAGGCTACGTTATCCACGAAAATGCTGACCTCTCGCTCGAAATCGACCGACGGATCCGTCTCACGCGAGCATGCCTCAAACGGTTCGGCCCGGAGCTGTATGATAGGACGACCGCCCCCCTTAGCCTGAAAGTCCGAATGCTGAAGGCCGAGGTGATTGAGACCCTGCTGTACGGGTGTGTGACGTGGACCCTCAGAGCGGAACACTTTGCCAAGCTTCGAATGGCTCACTACCAAGTCCTGTTGCGAGTCATTGGCTTCCAGCGCCGACTTCGTACTGACCATGCCACCCTCTCGTACGCGAAGGCCCTCAAGATGATACGTTGCGAGAGCATCGAAACGACCATCCGCAAACGGCGTCTCTTCTTCGCGGGGGGGGTGGCACGGCAAAGCAAGGATCGATTACCCAGCCGGGTGATGTTCGGGACGATTGCTGGTGGGGAGAACCCGAGACCTGGCGGACAGGTTAAGACTTGGCACAGATGCGTAGTCGAAGACCTTAGGGAGTTCCGTGCTACCGAAGGGTCAACGGAACTTGCTCCCTTGGTGTTTGGAGTTGAGACAGCACTGTGGCCCATTGCTGCAAAAAAGGCGGGGAAGTGGTACCGGGGGATCCTGGAAGCAGCCGAACGGTTCATGGTGAGGTGGCACGAGGCTGAGGCTGAGCTGAGCAGGCAGCGCCGCGCATCCGCCGTGGGTGGGTCCAAGGGAATGGGGGGAGGAGGGGCAACAAGAGGAGTAGCAGAAAACCCGACCAAGGGAATGCGCAGAGGGGGGCGAAGAGGAGTAGAAGGGAAACTGCAGGGGACGAAAGTAGGAATGAGATGGCAGAAAGGGTAGCCAGGTACCGGGCAGACTAAGAAGTAGAACATGCCTATACTACTCGTACCACCAACTGGTGCAGCTGGTTCGAACGTCGTCTTCCTTTGTCTTCCTGTTGTTTTTGATTATTTTTATTTCATTTTATTGTCTTCTTTGCGGTGACCCTATGTGATTTTCATTGCGGTGACCCTATGTGATTTTCATTTCTCTTCCTTTCTCCGATTGATAAGCCTTATTGAAGGAGTCGTATGGCGTGGGTGGATGACGAGCCTGCTTTGCTCCTGTCGTACTGTCTGACGCCGAGGGGCCGGGCATAGTGGACGAACGCTGGACGATGGCGGCAGACAGGGTAGCAAGGTACCAGGTGGGCCAGCAGGGAGACCTTGGCTGTGCTACTCGTACCATAAACTGCTGCCGCTACCTGGAGCATGCCTTGTGCTTTGTTTGGTTTGCCTGTTGTTTTTCCCTTGGTTCTTAGTCTTACTCTGTTGACCACTAGTGGTGTCTTCTTCTTTTTCTTTTTTTTTCCAGCTCGTTCTTTTCAAGTGTCTGCCACGTCCCTTACACGAGGGTACGATGGTTTGTTGCTATACTGAAGTATATACATATACCGGGTATATTTTTGTTTCTTTTTTTTTTTTTCTTTTCTCTTTCGAATTGTCTTTGTTTTTGTTTTTGTTTTTTCTCTTTGTTTCGTTTTTGTTTCTCTAGGTCATGGAATGGGTATGTCGTGCCTGTCGTACGCAGTATGAGGACATGGCATTGCATTGCATACGTGGCAACGTAGTATCTCTGTGGCGTAGCTTTGTGACCACAGAACTTGTGTCTCTCTAGGTGTGAAGAATCGGCACGGACACTGGTTGTGCTGGATGTCGACGCGTAGAAAGAACGGTTTAATGTGAAGAAAACAACAACAACAACAACAACAGAGATATTACGTTGCCACGTATGCAATGCAATGCCATGTCATCATACTGCGTACGACAGGCACGACATGCCCATTCCATGACCTAGAGAAACGAAAACGAAACAAAGAGAAAAAACAAAAACAAAAACAAAGACAATTCGAAAGAGAAAAGAAACAAAAAAAGAAACAAAAATATACCTGGTATATGTATATACTTCAGTATAGCAACAAACCATCGTACCCCCCCGTAGGGAACGTGACAGACACTTGAAAAAAACGAGCTGAAAAAAAAAAGAAAAAGAAGAAAACACCACTAGTCGTCAACAGAGTAAGACTAAGAACCAAGGGAAAAATAACTGGCAAACCAAACAAAGCACAAGGCATGCTCCAGGTAGCGGCAGCAGTTTATGGTACGAGTAGCACAGCCAGGGTCTCCCTGCTGGCCCGCCTGGTACCTTGCTACCCTGTCTGCCACCATCGTCCAGCGTTCGTCCACTATGCCCGGCCCCTCGGCGTAAGACAGTACGAAACAAGCAAAGCAGGGTCGTCATCCACCCACGCCACACGACTCCTTCAAAAAGAAAGGAAGAGAAATGAAAACCACATAGGGTCACCGCAAAGAAGACAATAAAATGAAATAAACACGAACAAAAACAACAGGAAGACAAAGGAAGACCACGTTCGAACCAGCTGCACCAGTTGGTGGTACGAGTAGTATAGGCATGTTCTACTTCTTAGTCTGCCCGGTACCTGGCTACCCTATCTGCCATCTCATTCCTACTTTCGTCCCCTGCAGTTTCCCTTCTACTCCTCTTCGCCCCCCTCTGCGCATTCCCTTGGTCGGGTTTTCTGCTACTCCTCTTGTTGCCCCTCCTCCCCCCATTCCCTTGGACACCACCCACGGCGGATGCGCGGCGCTGCCTGCTCAGCTCAGCCTCAGCCTCGTTCCACCTCACCATGAACCGTTCGGCTGCTTCCAGGATCCCCCGGTACCACTTCCCCGCCTTTTTTGCAGCAATGGGCCACAGTGCTGTCTCAACTCCAAACACCAAGGGAGCAAGTTCCGTTGACCCTTCGGTGGCGCGGAACTCCCTAAGGTCTTCGACTACGCATCTGTGCCAAGTCTTAACCTGTCCGCCAGGTCTCGGGTTCTCCCCACCAGCAATCGTCCCGAACATCACCCGGCTGGGTAATCGATCCTTGCTTTGCCGTGCCACCCCCCCCGCGAAGAAGAGACGCCGTTTGCGGATGGTCGTTTCGATGCTCTCGCAACGTATCATCTTGAGGGCCTTCGCGTACGAGAGGGTGGCATGGTCAGTACGAAGTCGGCGCTGGAAGCCAATGACTCACAACAGGACTTGGTAGTGAGCCGTTCGAAGCTTGGCAAAGTGTTCCGCTCTGAGGGTCCACGTCACACACCCGTACAGCAGGGTCTCAATCACCTCGGCCTTCAGCATTCGGACTTTCAGGCTAAGGGGGGCGGTCGTCCTATCATACAGCTCCGGGCCGAACCGTTTGAGGCATGCTCGCGTGAGACGGATCCGTCGGTCGATTTCGAGCGAGAGGTCAGCATTTTCGTGGATAACGTAGCCTAGGTACAAGAACTGGGCCGTCTGCTTATACCTCTGGCCTGCTGCTTCGATGACGAGCGGTGGTGCGAGGGGTTCCTGGTCTGCGCTTGTAGAAGCGTAGTCTCTGTCTTCTTTTCTGACACCGTAAGGCCTGCTGCTTCAAAGACAGTCACGATGACTGCCATCATTTTCGCTAGCCCTTCAGCCGACTTCGAGACAATCCCTGCGTCATCGGCGTACAACATGCCCCATACAGCCCTTCGCACGCACGCCAACGGCTCCTGCTCCTTCGTTCCGCCTACTCCAGCATCACTGAGTTGGACCAAATCCCTTACGATGGCTTCGTCATGGCTAAAGCGTACTAGTACGACGTGCAACGCAGCAGCGAAAAATACGTTGAACAGTAACGGTGACAGCACACAGCCTTGCCGCAGCCCCTGCGTGACATCAAACCATTCCGAGTGCTCGCCGTCATCCGTACGCACGCGAGCCCGCATGCCTGGAAAGTGAAAGTGACGAGTAAAATATATACCACCAGGTATATAAAGTATATATCCAATGATTCCCGACGCCTGAGAGCGCAGCATTCGCTTCCGATTTCGTCTTGAGTTTAGGCTCGGATTCCACACGCCTTCGCTTTCCTGGCTTCGTGCTTGCTTTTTCGACCGCTTTCCTCGACGGTCGCGCGAGCGGGCCTCCGACCGGTGTTCTCCCGTGCGCGCGTCTCGGAGTCTCGCGCCGCCGACGAGCGCGGTGACCCCGAACTCGAGGGATATTTACTGCAGAGAGGAGACACGGACGTTCTATTTTCTTCCCTCCTGGAATTTGAGTTCCCTATCGTTCTAAAAGGTCCGAGGGTGGCACGCATGAACGCGTGAACAGCAGTCGTGTACTCAGGATCTGAACGATTTTTTATTGGTTCAAACTGACAGTCCCGTTTTCCACCACGAACTCGAATAATATGGAGAGGAGAGAGGAGACACGGACGTTCTGTTTTTCGCGGTCCTGGAGATTTGTTTCGTTGTTGTTGCTCCGCAAAGAGAGACAGACTTGATTTTATTGTATTGTAGTTCTTTCCTATCCGAGGTTCGATTCTCGGCCTTGCTGATGCTACCGCTTTATACTCCCGACTCCTTTATTCTCCTGACTCCTTTGGTTTGCGGGCCGCCATCGGCCTGTTCGATCCCCTCGGTCTTGCCATACTCGGTGGCTGTCTTCTCTTACCCCTCTCTCTTCGCGAGTCGACTACACGCGCCTTCCCGGGGTATCGCGCCGCTCTTGCTACCAGATCGTTGGATAAAAATCGGCACGTCATTTAGTTGTTTTCGCCGGAGGAATGGGATGGAGGTTGTTGGAGAGAGTATGAATTCGACCGAGTGTGGTCGATAAGAAAAACCGACCAATCACATCGGAGGATATCATACAGGTGGTCGTACATGCCCGGACTGTCTACTGCTGCTGCTGCAAGGTCTGATCTCTGGAGGCGCATTGAAATACGAGTACTACTACGGCAGCAACAGTACAGCAGTAGTATACTGTAGTAGTTCAGAGGTATTCTACTCGGAAGATGTACAAAGCAAAAAAACAAAATATCCATAACAAGCGCGCCCGATGAGCGTGTCTGACGTATCACGCAATAACGCAGCTTCCAAACTTGAGTTTCAACCACGTACTGGTAAAAATGGAATATATAGACGAGGCGTATTACGCAGCTTGCAAAGTTGAGTATCAACTATTTAATCAGTCGAACTCACAGCTGACGTATCATTTCAAAAATTATAAGATCATATCCAGCTGCCAGGTATCTACTACTGTTGTTACTAAATAAAGAAATTTAAGATACTATTTCATACAGCAGTCCCGCTTTAAGATACGATCCTTCGTTACCAGGTACCGGTATATGACAATTAATACTGCAAGATAAGATGTTCGCCTCACCATTTTCTGGTGAAAACACGTCAAGTTATTTCGGCGAGCACTACTACTGGAGGTAATCGAGGGTTCGAGACTGTTTGCTTCCACTGCGAGTACTGGCAGTATATCGGGGTTGTGTGGTGCTGCGGATATTGTGCTGCGTGTGCTTCACGTGTATCCGACCTGAATTCGGGGTTCACACTGAGAATTCAGCCCATGTTAGCAGTGTATTTTGCGGTTGTCAGGTTGTTCTGTATTGCCGATCGATATCACGTACCAAGTATCAGGTATCATCAGGTGGTGTTTGATACTAAAAATAATAATGCAAGTTAGACAAAGCTGAGAACTGAAAACTCGGCATTGCCTTTTTCCTGCATCACTTGGCATTGACCTGATCAGGTCATCATGTTCGTACTATTTATAAGATCGAATGGCGTAGTTATACTGCTAAAAAAAGTAATCACGAATTAATTGGCACTGAGGTATACTTCCCTATCCGGAGCATGGGTGCCGGCCGGCACCCATGCGAAGCTCTTGTATATATATTTTATAAGAAAATATAAATACAACTATAATTACGATTTTTGAGGTCGTTGTCACTTGCTAGCTCTTGGCAGACAGACCGACTGATAGACAGCTCTTCGCAAACAGCCCTTCTTCTTTGAAACAGCCGAACAGCCAAACAACCTTTTTCTTCTTTCTTCTTCCGCAAACTGCCAACCAATAGACAGCTAGCTCTTCGTACGGCGCCTAAAAGAGGCGTCTCGCCTTCGACGAACGGCATAGATAGGTAGGTGCAGCTGTCGGCGGCCAAGCTGCTGCTGTCGGTGGCGACCCTGCTGGTGCTGCAACCCCCGCCTCTCCCTTCTCCACGCCCCCTAAGCTCACCTCCCCCTCGTCGAGAGGCGCGTGGTCCTCGCCCTCTGGCAAGAGAGCGGCAACGACAAAGACCGACCTGGTGCCGGCTGTTGTTTGCGACCAGTGCACGGACCAGCACTTGGTCAAGAACTCCGCGCCTGGTGGCAAAAACGTGGCCTTCGCCACCTGCAAGGATCTCACGTGCGCTGGTGGCGGGATCATCCTGAAAGGGCAACCGACTGCGAGTTCTGTGCTCGCCCGATCAAGGAAGGGATTCTCTTGTACTCCCTCGAGACTGCTGACAGTGGTGAGTGTCTTATGTCTATTGTGCATGCTGTATGTTGCCAGTACGTTTTTTGGGGGTTTTCAATTGCCTTTTTGCATACAAAATTACGTCAAAGCGTTTTTTTTTTTTTTTTTTGACTCATCCATGCTCGTTCTTTCCCCTTCGTGCGTTGCGTCGGCTCCTCTTTACACACGGTGCACGCGAATGCGCACATGCACAACTGTTTGCGGGACGTGAACGAAGGAATGGAGGATTCAGCTGTCGCCGTCACCGCTGCACCGAACGACGTGAGTGCTGCTGCTACTGTGGTGCATTTTCGGTGCATGCACACGATTTCTGTGTGTACATGTTTGGGTGACCCCACATGCTCATTTTGCTCGTTTTCGGCTGCCGCTGCTGCTGCTGCTGCTGTCAGCGCCACGCCATGAGTGCTGCTGCTGCTGTGCACCTGCTTCTCCTTTGCACTCGCTGCGGCTGTAGTGCTGCTGCGTTGTTGCCGTGCTGTGCACCTGCTGCTCCTGTGTAATTGCTGCTGCTGTATGTAGCGCTGCTGCGTTGTTGCCGTGCATCATGCTGGAAGCGTACATATTTTCGGATCGTCAATTCCGTAGGTTTTGCGATGGCGGCATACCAGGGTACATGCTTTTTTTCTTCCTTATTTTCATATCGTTGCTATGCTGCTACTGCTGCTGCTGCTGCTGCCAGCGCTGCTGCCAACGCTGCGGCGATTCGATGCAGCTGCTGCCGCTGCTAATGCTGTAGCAGCTTCTGCTGCTGCTGCTGCTAATGTGCTGCCGCAATATCCACTGAATGTTCGTATGTACTCGGACTACTGTTTTTCTTGGTCGTTTATGTACCCAAATGGTTCCTTTTGATACGTGAAAAAATATTTTTGTCGTTTTAAAATTTGCTCCTGCATTTTGCGTACGTACTGCAATTTCTCGTTTTTGGCTTGGTTATTTTCATATATATCGTTGCTGTGCTGCTGCTGTGGTGCTGCTGCGTTGTTGCCGTACATCATGCTGCACTTGTGTGTGTACATATTTCGGTATCGTCAATGAAATTCCGTAGGTTTTGCGATTGCGGCATACCAGGGTACACACTTTTTTTCTTCCTTATTTTCATGTCGTCGCTATATGCCGCTGCTGCCAACGCGGATTATTGTTTTTATTGGCCATTTTTGTACCCAAATGGTTTATTTGATACGTAAAAAAAATATTTTGATCGTTTTGCTCCTGTATTTTGCGTACGTACTACTTTTCTCGTACCTGGTATTTCGTATTGTTGCTATGCTGCTGCGTTGTTGCCGTACAGCATGCGGAGGTGGGTCTATAGTGAGTTACCAAAAATACTTTTCGGACGGCCTCGGGGTACATACTTTTTTTCTCCCTTCTTTTCATACCGTTGCTATGCTGCTGCTGCCAACGCTGTGGCGATCCGTTGCTGCTTCTTCTGCTGCTGCTGCTGCTGCTCTGCTTTTAGTGCTGCCGCAATATTCACTGAATGTTTGTATGTACTCGGATAATTGTGTTCCCTGGTCGTTTTGTGGCGATGCTGCGTTGTTGCCGTACATCATGCTGGACATGATTTGTGTGTCTATTATTACACTTAAACTTGTGCGTGTGTACATATTTCTGTATCGTCAATGATTTTTTTTGTGGTGCTGCTGCGTTGTTGCCGTACATCATCATGCTGGACGTGATTTGTGTGTGTACTGTACTACACTTGTGTGTGTACATATTTCTGTATCGTCAATGAAATTACGTACTTGCTGCTTCTGCTGCTGCTGCTGCCGTCGTATAGCAAGCGATTACGTACTGCTGTTGTGCCGCTGTAGAGTAGTACAAAATTTAATAATGAACTCTGCCCCCCCCCCCCCCCCCTTCCCCCCCCCGGCCATTCCCTGCACGCCACTCCCGCCCCGCGCACCCTATGTTTACTTCGACCAGGTCCGTGGCAAGTGCTACAACTGCCGCCTGACGGACCCCACCATCAAAGACGGAGACATCATCAAGCGCAAAAAGACTCCCTTCCCTTTCGCCTGCTCCAGGGCTTCGCGGAATTCCGAAGCAGTCCGCCAAGCAGATTGTCGCCATCCAGGACGAACGAAAGGAAACAAATTGTTTCCCACATTTCCCAAAATCACGATTATTTCTTCCTACACATATCCAACGGGTTCAACAGCGAATATATCCACATTCTGGGCCTCCCGCCTCGTTACTACAGCAGCCTGGCAGACTATTTACATATCATGTCTCATCCAAACTCCTATGTGTGATATGGGTGGAGTATTCATGGGCTATAAATATAGATAATACGTTGCAGTCTTGTAGTCTCACGAATACGAGAATAATCCAAAGAATGGATTATTCCGGCGGATATTCCATTAGTCGAGAGTAACGTTCTTTTAGGAATGTTCCCTAGGGCGGATACCCCGTTAGACGAGAGTAATGTTCCTTAACGCAGATAGGACCACGAAGTGAGAAGTTCTTATATTAGCAGAAGAACGATCGGTAGCCATAGGAAAGTTCTGTAGGCGTAAATCAGATAAGAGGAATTTAGGAGAGCTTGTGGCATGGGGTGGGACGAGTATATCTGGGCGTCGAGTCCCGCCCCCCTACCTCTCACTTCTCTACCAGAGCACCTCCTCAGCTCTCGCCATCAATAAGAAGATCTAAATCAGAAGAAGCGAAGCACTGCTTTCCAGCTGCCAGAACAACCTGCGTTCCTTACCACTACCCTAGAGCGGTCTCCGCTTCACATATGCTGGCTACATCGAAATCGCGGCCGCCCAGCAACTATACAACATTTCCGTAACCGTTGTTGTTGCCGGCACTGCTGCTTTCTCTCCTGTCCCAAACTTTCCTTTAAACAACAGCCTGTATGCTGTATATCATCCACATGCCAAGCACTACTCCACTCTCTCCCCACACTGATGAAATATGTTTATTCTTATTATTAGACGAAATTCATTCTTACTCTTGCGTCACCCGATCTTACGTTTCACATTACATTCATAAATAAACGCGATTATCACATCCTTCACCGTTTCTTACACAAATACATTTAGTTTGGTTAGCTTTGGGCTATGACGCCAATTAATTGCAGTTATATGTACAAGAAACGACGGAATACCCACTCCGAAGGAAAACCTTGTATAATATATATATACGTGTTACACAAACTTCACTGTATGTACCAGGTACGTGTTATCTCAAAAAGCAACGAATAGTAGCGTTTATCGATACGTTTAGTTTTAATATACTTGAAGCAGGTATATGCTGTATCATATAAGTAAGTGATGACCTGTGGTGTCATAATAAATAATTATAAAAGCTGCGTTTTCTTCTATCGTAGTATTCCGGGGGCGGAATGTGCAAATCTGGTTTTGTACGTGGTAGAAGGATAGAAATTCTCAGCGGGAACTGGTGGCGGCCATACCAACATATTGCAGCATCAATGTGCGGGATTGCGGAGTAACTGGTACTGCGCGGTACTGCGGAGGCTTCAACATCTATCTGTCGTCAGCACCTCGGCTGGTGTATGAAAACGTGCGTGTTTACCTTCATCCCCCCAAAAATACTGCGGCATTTATGTTGATAGTGGTGCACGACTCTAACATCTCGTTCAAAAAATGACACCGTCGAAACAACCCTGCCCCCCCATCACATTTCGCGCGTATCTGTGCCATCGCCACGACTGGCTTTTAATAGGAGGAGAAAGCTTCCTCGGCGGGGGCCTACCCGTCGGCAGGAGCTTGAAGACCAGCGCAAGGAGCTTGTCGATGAGCGGAATCGACGAGTACCGCGGGAGCAAACACTGGGAGGGGCTCATCCCTTCCGCAAAGGCGCCGAGGGTGTGGAACGATGGCTTCCAAACTTTTCTCGTCAAGTACGTGCAATCATATACGTAGCGGTTCTGTGTTTTGGATTTTGAACCTGTTCAATTAGAACTAGAGAGCACCATCGGTACGATAACGAGTACCTGTAATGCGACAGACCGTTTACTCCGCATTTTCTACTTATTGCCTGTACAAGGGTATATATATGTAAATAAACGTCAACAACCCGCGACCCGAAGATGTGAGATATCAAATTCGCTCAACATATCTTTGCGATATACCTGATAGTATATGTATGTATGTATCAACGTATTTATGTACCGAGTATATTTTTGGAGGGCAGGCATATCGCAACGATACCTCTTTATTTTTGAAGCCTTGACTTGCCAACCGTTTACGAATCGTAGGGGGTAGGTTTAAAGAGGAGTAGTAAAGATATTGTCGAAGATGTCAGCAGAGACGGCACTTACTTTCGTCCCTTGAGAGAGAACAACTTTGCCATGACATACCTTCACTGACACCAAGCTACTACGTTTTAGTGTTGGGCACTTGACCCTACACCCTCCACAGCGCACAGTTTGGTTTGCGTGGCTTGACATGTCCCCTGACATCGTTGATTATTATAGGGGGCTCAGCCATGTACGCCGGTGTTTAGGTTGTTCACCGATCAGGTCTTCAGAGGAGACCCATGCGTGACAATGTTGGCTGAAGTCGACAGGTCGTGCCCTCTCACTCGGCCAAGGACCGTTAAAAGGCTTAGATTGAGTAGTTGATTGGTTAACTTGTTTCCAGTATTAGTAGACCAAAACGGACTAAGACCTTAACAGGAACCGAAGACCGCACTCGTTTGTTCATTCTGTAGTTTATCGTAATATCTTGTTTCCTTCCAAATCATTATCGTCGACTTTTTTCTCTTTCTTTCCTATCATGTAATAGTCACAACTCAGACCCGGGGCCACGTAGCAGCAGTGTTGTTGTGAACCGAACACCGATGGTTGTTTTTTCGGTCGGTTTTTCTCTGTTTTCAAACCGCAAACCGATTTTTTTGTCAGGTTTTGGGTTCGCCGAAAAGTCGGCCGCATTCTTATGGTCTTGCCCGATCGCCCATAAATATATGGTCGCAAATATAAGGATCGCTTAGTATCGATTTTAATATTTAAGCGTTCCTTATGTGTACGTCCAGAGTATAAATTTAATTGCCAAGTACCTAAACAACCTGATTGGGTGCTCCCATAAGGCTCCCATAAGGTTTGGCTAATCAGCAGCACTATACGCGCGGCGAGATCAGTATATGCGTGGCGCGATTAGGCTGGCATGCTGCATGCTGCCCCACCATCCTCGCCCTGTAAGCCTGAAACAAGGCGCAGGTACGATACAACCTCAGACGCTTGTAGCAACTCAAAGGCGAAGAGGCGCTGGGCGAGCTGCTGGTGGTTGAGGTACTTCTTCGCAATGTGGGTATTAAGCTGGCACCACCGGTGGTGCTGGTGGGGACGCAAAACTTCGGCGTGGCGGGATGAAAACCTATAGTCACCAGGGAGCGCTTCCAGACTCCCTGCAAGAAGGCCTGCACGGCAGAGGGGGAGGCTTCTATGTAGCAGGTGCGCGTAGATGTTGTCGTGTTGTGTCAAATGCTGCTTGTGTGCTCCCTGACGATACGAGTAATCTACCGCCTACGAGTGCCGCCTGCTGGTACGGCAGTTTTGTACCTGGTACCTAAAAGAGTACTGCACCACGACAAAACTTCAGCTGTTGTATACTCGTACCTACCTGCTGTCCGAGTATCACAGGAGCTCCTCCAGCAGATCTCTAAGAATGTATGTGCCGTACGGGCTTCACAAGGGCATCTGTGCTCGTACCGTCTACCACAACAGCAGCAGTTGCCTGAAGTTTTCGAGCCTCCCGTACTGACTTCACGTATATACTTGTACCAGTGTGCGCAGGAGAGGTACTGCACTGCTGTTACACTAGGTACTGACTGCTGTAAGAGAATATTGCCTACGAGGGAGGCGCCTGTTTGGTGCGTCACAATTTGCACGGCTGCCGTGTGACGTTCGCAATCTGCGCAGCAATCCCTCCAGTAGATGGCTATCGCCTGCACCCCACGAGCTCTCTCTACACTTTACCTACTACTACTCAAGGCAGCAACCGTGGTCTGCACTATTTTCTACGGTTAGGGGATGCGTTTTTATGAAGAAAGCGCAGAGGAATTCGAGGCAGTGGAGTACGCCCTCCGCCACAAGATCAGGAGTCAAGGCAATGTAGACATGAAAAACGAGTGGGAGTGGCATCGCTTCATTCATACGTACCGAAGGTTAGCTTCATCGGTATACGTGAAATTCACGTCGGGTGCGAGACTTGATCCCATTGAAGCTCGTCGAGTGCCGTGTTGCCGAGTGAATATACGGCCGCAACGTGGCAAGGATTTTAACTGGGTTTCCCCTCAAGTAAGATTTTCACTGTTCAGCACAACATATGACGTTGTCACTGCTGTTTTGTCCTACTCTTGTTCGTTGCCACCTCTATCAGGATGATCCCGTCATCATGAGCATGATAATATCTTCTTCTGAGCTATAATAGCATCGGCGGCCCATTTGGTGGGTCAATCTGCTCAAAGACCCAGCAATCTTTGCTGAGGGAAGAGGCGAGGAAGGCTGCACGTCAAGGCTGACTGAAAGACTGACTGATTCCGATCGCCTGCCAATATAATACCCAGGCAAGGGAGTATTCTGCGGCTGGCTTTCTAATGTATCAACGTGCTTGCAGTACAAATGGTGCAGAAGAGTGTATATTCATCTGCTCGCATGCAGGGAGATTCGATGGCCAACTGTTGATCACCACGATCTTGATATTGCTGTCGTAGGGAGTGGGGGGGTGTACTATTACGGGGGGCCATAATAGATAGGACCTAATATTGCTATTAAAAACCGCAAAATATATAGGTTTTGTGTGTACAGTAGGTCCTATTTGATATGGTCCCCCGTAATAGATATCATGAATGGTCGTAGTCGTGCGATCATGGACCCTCGCATGCCTAGCATCACTTTCAAGGGGGGGGTACGAGCAGCTGGTACACGGGGCCATGCTGGGATAGTTTGATCGAGTGCTGGATACGGTGCCACTGACTTAGTCAGTGTTTTTGTTCCGACATTGAAACGCAATATTTGCTGTTGCCTTCATAGGTTGTACTCGCTCGTGTGAAACAATCTTCTTCGTTCTGTTGGGCAACGCGAAGTATCCGAACTGGATTTCCACGATATATTACTCTGACGTTGGGGTCCAATCCAGTTATCGTAGCAGGATGGTAACCGCGCGGGAGGTATTGGATGTCGAACATGCGGGGGGTATTCAGGAGTTATGTCACGATAGAACCAACGCTACTACGCAGTCCTGGAGCTTGATGCATTCCCCTCGAGCAGGGCTGTTTCGCTTCGGATTTGTTCGGGTCGTCTGCCACCCTAGTAAAACCTACCGACCACCCCTCCAAGCTTAGCGCTACTTTAATGACGCTCGTCGTACCGACGAAGCGCTGTGCATTTTCCTAATCTATCATTGAAGTGTACGATGTCGTCGCGGATATGGAAGCAGAAAATATTGCCGTTGTCTCGATTTTGAGCAACAAGGCCGGCCACCTTAAAGCGTACTGTTAAAAGATTGAACAAAACCTTTCCCGCTTTTTTTCAGTTCTGGGTGCTCGATCGAGACCCTATACCGTTCTGGTAATGTATTTACTGCTTTTGGGCTCGCATGACCCGTGCTACCCACATCCCGCGCCCCACTGGTGGTGACGCAGGCATCGGAAGCGCTAAGGCCCGTTCGAGAGAAATATGAGCCCATCAGGAAACACTGCGCGCTCACGTGGATAGTGGAGGTCCTGCAGGCGCCACGCGTGGTAGAGTGAATCGACGAGGACCTTCAGTTTGAACAGATAGTATGCAGAACATCAAGCTGTTCGAGACTAGGGGGCACCAGAGTATTGCTGTGCAGTCGTTAATAGCATCGGTGTTTTCGCACGTTTGCCCGTACGTCGTATCAACTGGGTATTATATCACAGTGGGGGCATAAAAATAACACCGGAATAAGTTGTTTGGATCACAAGATGCGAGGGCACATTAACTGCTGTGTACTAGACGAGCGTTGCCGCGACTTCAAACAGTTGACGGAGAAGAACGGCATTCGTAAATTCAGTCGGCGGTGCGAGTTGGATGCGCCTTAGAAGAAATACATCAGGCGGGCTTCAATTCTTGCTGGTCGCACAAGCAAGAGTAGTGGGTGTCAAGTGCAGGCAATTTGGACAGTACTACTCAGATCAAACTGTATGATGTACGACTCGTGCAGCGTGTACATTGACTCCATATGTTTCAAGCAGATAACATAGGTTTTAGCCGACCTTATTACCCCTTTGAGAACAAGTGTTTTGTTGTGTTGCGCATTCTGCCATTCCACGTTTTCACGTGCCTTGATTGCTTCGAACGAATTGTAGGTATACTCTCCATGCAACTACTCCCGACACTTTCGGTCGGTGCACAGCGTCCAAGAGCGTGGTGCGCTGGAGCTATATGTGAAGAGCATTTTTTTGTTTGTATGCTTCGGGGGGCTGTGGGAACAGTGATCAACGAAGACTGCTTCTGCGCGGTTCCACCAAATAGGATTCACGACGCTACTATACTGTCGAGGGGCAAACCATCAACAATGCGTCAAGTCCATCGACAAAGCGCATTGCTCTCAGCCGGCAAGAATTCAACCGAACTGATCGACAAGTTCGGCAAAAAACGAAAAGCCGACCGAGCTCTGCTTACTTTCGATTTCTCGCCGTAATATAAATATGTGCACAACTAACCTTTCGAAATGTTACCTTTGGTCTGGTTATGTCGAGAAACTGATAGAGAAACTGACCGAGAAATGTTCGGTTTCGCCTTCGTTTTTGTTCGGGTGCGATAGACAAAAGGGGCCTATTCGATTGACGTCTCGGTGAACAACCGAACACCGGCCCAGGCCAATGCCATTTTCGGTTCACAACGCTGCATAGAAAGCTCTCCGCCCCCATTCTCACTGCTGTCTATTCCTTCGTTTTTATCTCGAGAAGACTTCTACTTCCATCTTCGAATCTCATCGAACTTCGCCTGTGATGCGCACGCTACACGCTCTCAGCAGTTGATTCCTTGGTGTTTTTGACAAAAAACACGAAAACTCTCCCCACCATGGGACTTGGACTCACGGAATTAACGCAGAATTCCAGCGTATCACTAGACCACCGGGGCTACATTACCTTCACGTAAAACGGAAGCAATGAATGGGGGTCGTTTCCTCTATAAAGTACCAACTGCCCAAAGTATCTATTCGTAGATATGCGCTGTTCAACGTGAGGGGACGCGGGAAGAACGTGCTACAAGCGCGCATGAACCATTTTAGCGAAAAGAGTCATGGAGCGTACGGGATTGAGGGAGGCGTCGATATTACTGTGTTTATAGTACATATATTCTAATGGTTATATCTGCCAAATACATCATCTTCACCCTCCTTTTCTCCACTCATCCTGCTAGTAGTAGTCGTAACTCAGACCCGGGGTCATATACTGCTGGAGTACCGGTGGGCTCACCTCCCCCCTCCCCTTTCGACTGTTGTTCGCGCCTTCAGTTTTATCCCGAAAATCCTTCTGTTCGGCCCTTTCTTGCCTCTTCTCGCGTCGGCTGGCATCGAATATACAATACGACGCACTTGGAACATGCGTGTGACCCCGCATTTGAGGTGGTAACGCCACAACAGTCTACCCAATATAAAGTCGTGTCTCGTCGTATATCGTATTAATATGTTCGTATGGTATGTATAAATAGAAGCACGCTATTACTGTTGGCCTTGTGCTCTTTTAGCGCTCCTCAGCGTTTCCTCGAAGTATTTTTTATGCGTTCGTGCTAGCGCGGAATGAGGTTCATCTTATTACGGGGGTCCATAGTTAACGGGACCAATTGTTTTTATTAAAAATAGGTAAATATATAGGTTTTTATGTATACAATAGGTCCTATTAACTATGGACCCCCCCGTAATAGTAGACGAAACTGCCCCATCGTGAACCCCGACCCCGATCGTGTCGAGGGCGGCCTCAAGCGTGCTTGCGCCGTGCCCTGGCTGTCGGTTGACCGGGTGTGCTCCGCTCGATTTCTACAGAAACATTTCGAATACGTCAGCTGTAGGTGGGGCCAGTTGAGCGGTCGATCCATAGTTTATCACACTCTCGTGGCCAAAGAGTTTAGTTGACGCCTTATCTTTGCCCCGTCCGGCATATCGTTAGTCCGTCAAACCTAATTTTTATGTATGATAGTTTTGAGCATTGGGCTGTCCTTCACGGCTCCCCGTGGAGGGGAAATTTGCCGTCAACCGACGTGACGATACCAATATTCTGTTTTCGATGCCAGCACCCAGAGTGGACCTATTTCCCTTTGGCCGAAACGGGAGAGGCCGAAGCCTACGCGGCTTTCGACAGCTCATGGCGGCAAAAGTGTGGGGAATATGAGCTGGGGTGGCATGTCTCATGCTCCGTCGTTGCATGCTCGCAGAGGGTTGGGCGTTCCTGAAACGAGTGTGAAAATTCCGATTCGGACAATTTTACGTGTGGAAGCGCGAGCTTGCACAACAATGTTGAGATAGGCGAGCATATTGTCGAGAAACGAGCCTTTTCGACTGCTGTGCGCCGGGCGACCAGACTCCGTAAGGCATAGAGGACAGGGTCTTTTTGTGTAGACCTAATCGGATAGGCCTACGCCGTGTGAGGGGCGGTACGGCACAGACGGTGTGTGTACGATTTTGTCAGCACGCAGTGTCATATGTTACTAGCATCGTGGAGTGTTTCCTGTGTTGTGAAGGCGTTCTTTTGCTCATGTAACCCAAAACAAATGTATATATATATATATGTACTCGTACGACGATGACGTTGTGTTCTACACCCTCTCGCAGCTCCCCTCACGGAGCAGCTCACCCTGCATAATGTTTCGTTGCTGGTACTGTAATACATTTCCTCGTCGTGCCTATTGCTGTAGCGACGACTGGAGTGCATGTTGATGATTTCCTCCTTCGCTTTTGTAGAGACGAATGGAGTGCATGTTGATGATTTCTTCCCTGCTCCACCTACTACTATAGAGACGAATCGAGGGCATGTTGATGACTTCCTCCCGCCCTCGCTTAACACTGCATTGACGGAGTGCATAATGACGATTTCCTCTCGCCCCCGCCTGCAGTACGGGTAGAGTCAAATGCAAAAAAAAGATGAGGGTTTTGGTCCCGCCTCCGCGTGCAAGGAAAACGAAGTGAATATTTCCGATCTCAGGGCGAGTTTCCCCCCACGCCCACCGTAGAACGGTGCGAGGAGCCTACGATATTGGTTCCCTCCTCGATCAATGTGCTTCCCTGCCCCGACTGCTGTGTCGCGGCGGCTTCGGGCGTGCGTGATGTACTCCCTTGCTGCTGCTGCTGCTGCTGCCGCCGTCGCTGCTGCTGCTGCTGCTGCTACGTACCACCGCTGCTGTGCTTTTATCTGTTGCCACTCACGCAGCTCCGGTCATGGAGTAGGTCAGCCTGCGGTATGTCTCGTTGCTGAACCTCGACGGTGTGGCTCTTTAGTATTTTTTTTTCATGTTATCAATCTCACATTTGTTGTTCATAGGCTTAGGCGGAATGTTTGCGGAGGGAACCCCAAGCATTATGGAAGGCTCACCAACATCCCGCAACGCCAGCAGATTGTGCGCACTAACCCACCCCACTCAAATCATGCGTAGTCTCTTATTACGGGGGTCCATAGTTAACAGGACCAAATATTGTTAGTAAAAAAAGGTAAATATATAGGTTTTATGTATGCCATAGGTCCTGTTAACTATAGACCCCCGTAATAGTCCAGCTACGCAGTCAATTCCGGATTATTTTGGATGCCCTGTGCACTGGTCGGCGAGGCAGTCTGATCGGTTATGTATAGTTTTCGCACTCCTGGCCTATCGTATTTGTGTACGTGTAGTATGCAGCATTGGTATCGGCCCCCTCGGGAGAAAGCTGAAATGGGGCTCAACCCGTCTTGAACAATGTAGACGCGCGAGAATGAATTGTGCCTTAGGCCTAGGTAAGATACCGCAGTAGAAAGGTTCAAATTTCGGAAACTATGGCACTGCCTAGATACGAGCTTTCCTGTGTTTTGAAAATAATTTCAGGCCGTCTTTCCTGTCAGCGGGGCAGTACTGCTGCACACAGAAGGAATGCAGACGAGGTATTTTATTTTCCCGTCAGTATTTCAGTATCCATACACGCGCGATCGAAATATCACGCACAGCTTGCAAAGAGGAGTTCCGACGAAATTCTTGATCTCACACCACCTGTTGTGTTTTTTTGAGTTTCAGCTAAAAATCATTTATATACTAAAGCACAAAACCAAGAACAAATCACACACAAGGAGCCCTGCTTTTGGCCAGTCTGACATCGTAACTAATTTTGGCTCGGGTTGGCCAGGGTATGCCTTACTCTCTGTCTAGCTTTCAACTGACGTTCTGATTTTGTCCATTTTTTAACTAATCAGAGAGGCCTTACGTACACTGGCTTTGTCCGTGTTGTTGTCGTTGTCGTTGTTGTTGTTCTCACATTAACTCATCGCCACAATGCAGTGCGTCCTGTGGTCCTCCAAAATCTCTGGAGTAGAAGAATACCTCTCGGTAGAAATAAAAAACAAGCAAAGATTAAGACACATGATAGTCCTATCAATAGCAAATCCACACCTCACACAAAAATACAAAAGTGAGGTCGGCGCTCGTTCGTATCAGGTAAATGCGGTACGCTGACGAAGTTGCCACAGAAACCGAGAAGATTGCATACTACCTGGGGAAAAAAAAGACAGCAAGAATAAAAAATCAAGAAGGGAAGAGAGAGAATAGAATATTTCAAAAATCGATTCAAGCAAGGAACCAAGTAACCAAGAAAGGAAAACACAGAAGAGAATGCGCAGATATTCGCAGGTTGCAGGCTCGCAAGCTCGCTCGTGAGGGGTGTAGAACAGAGATAAGAATAAAAAATCAAACATACTTGCTCCGGTATTAAGAACACTAGAGGAGCAAAAAAGAAGCTAAAGTACATAAAAAAACAAAAACGAAAATTAAGACGACGATACAAAACAAAACGAAACAACGGATAGCAACAAGAAAGAAGGGACAGAGACACAGAGAGAGAGAAAGCAAACGGGAAAAAAAGAGAAAGAGGGAAAAAAGTAGAAAAAGGGACAAAAAAGGAGGCGGGGGGGACAGGTAATATGAAAGACACGCTCGGGTGCATACAGACACGCACAGTGGCCCGGGTGGCATGATGTTAGTTACTTGGGTTCCAACGAAGGGAGCGCATCGCGACGATGATGGTTATACCCAGGCGTCACTCTGTTGGGCAGACCGCCTCCCCCCCCGACCCCCTTCCGCCCCTGCCATCCTGCGCACGTGCGTTGGCGATAACGGTTGTAGTCGCGGATGTAGCCATCCTGTGCCGTTCTGCCGATCCCTCCTCCTCCTCCTTATGCCATGTCCGCATGAAGACCTCCGCCCCTTCCTCGACCCGTCGAAACCATCTGCCGGCTTTCTGTGCTTCCACGCGCCACCCTTCGAGCTTGATGTTAATCTCCTCGAGGTCCTCCTCAAGGTGTCTCATCCAGTCCCACTCCTGTACTTCAGAATAGCCCTTACCCCCGACCATCTCGCCAAACCAGTAATGGACAAAGCATAAGAGTAGATCTTCCTGATGTAGCTGATTAGGCACTCTGATTGGCTAGGGGTATGTTTTTCGCGACTTAATCAACTTCGAGTCTTTCCTAGCCACAGCATCCCGAGTTATCCCGAGTCCACCTAGAGTCTTCCCAAGCTCAGCATACAGGCCGGCCGAGCCAACCTAGAGTCTTAACAAGCGCAGCATCCCAGCACTGACCACTGGCATAGGGTTCGGGTTCGGAGGGTCGGATTCAGGCGTCCAACACAAAACTCCCATAAAGATCTACTAGCAAGGTCTGTCCACACCTCCGCCAAACATCATCGTCTTCGGCAGACCTTCCTCCCCCATTCGTGTTACAAAGCCCGCAAACAATAGTGCACGCCTGCGTACCGTCGTCTCTACGCTCTCGGAGTATATCCAGAGAAGCGCGCTGGCATAAGATAGAATGTGGTCTTCGCGCTTTCGTTTTGACCAGTCGAGGCATCGGAGGGGCATCTTGTGATGGACCTCTCGTAGCCTGCCGCGATCAGTCTTGCTCGAGCTCCGAGGTCCTGCGGTTGCCCAATTACCGTGTACGCGCGTAGAAACTCTGCAATCGTACTTACATACGCATTTATGAA
The DNA here is from genome assembly GCA_031763025.1 of Macrocystis pyrifera. Lineage (NCBI taxonomy): Eukaryota > Phaeophyceae > Laminariales > Laminariaceae > Macrocystis > Macrocystis pyrifera. The sequence goes on along the minus strand of JASSKH010000008.1, from coordinate 8,488,396 downwards.
TACATACGTACGCTTTGTACTTGTACGTACGTGTACATGCGTACTTAGGTAATGTGATTTCACTTCTTCTTTGAGACGTACGACAAAGATGTCAGGCGACGGCATTTTCACCCCTTGACAGACAGCCACTTGGCCTTGACGAGCCTCGAGTCACACAAAACTACTGGGTTTCAGTGTTGAACACTCGCCCCTACACCCTTGACAGCGCACCTTTCGCCTCGCTTGACTTGTCTCTTGATACGTATCTTTGGTGTACGATGTACGATGTACTTCACATGATGTGCTTCAGTTGTCATGGTGTGTACTTTGTTGTTTTCTATGACCTAAAGAAAACAAAACAATCAGATTATGGAGGCCACACGCTCTGTTCAGGCGCAGGTTTTTGTAAAGTAGATTTTCATGTACGAAACGCCGCTTTTTACTTGGTTTTAGTATTTACCGATTGTGCCCAAAAGGGGCCAGGTATACCTGAGTTTGGCCACAGCCCATCACAAAGAAATTCAATGAAGGGTTTTGCACATCTTACTTATGTTGTGTGTACTTCGATCATAAGCGGGAAGGTAAATTTTGCCCCTGTTCTCGCCGCTCTTTTGCGACAAAAGTCCATAAACATGTTGCCTTTAATCGCAATACGCGTAAGCACGGCGTAGTTCAGCCGAAATCCGACATTACAGATTGTCTTACTGCTTTTATGCAGGGTGGTATTGATATGTTCGCATGTATTAGGTTTGGTCTGCTGCATCTTCAGGGGGGCATGAGACTTTTCCACTACGTTTTTTCCGATTTGTTTTCCTTTGTTTCGAAATTTCTTTATTCCACAGAATGTGCAAGCCGGCTTGTCGTATCCAGTACGATGACATGGCATTGCGTTGTCTGCTTTGACTGCTGTATAGCATCGTAGTATTTCTGTGTGGTACTTTTGTGACCACAGAGCTCTTTAGGATTGATCAGTCGGCACGAACACTGGTCGTGCTAGATGTCGACCGGTAAGTGGTTTATTGTGCAGAACACATACATACATCAAAAGGTCACAGCTGATCCCTGTTTCGCGGAGTTAGTGAATACACGTGCTATACCTGGTATGTTACACGATATCCATCTGCATTCTGCATATACATCATAGGGATATGTTAAAAGAGCCCCCGGGGGCAATCTTGTTTACGACGCCCCCGGGAACACTTCAGCATTTAAGTTCCCGTAATTGGGGGCACATTAAACTAAGGTACCCCCGCCAAGAGAACGCTGGCACCGCGCGCGATAACAGGGACTGTGGGATACCAGGCCTGCGTAGAAGTAGTCTACGGCATCTACTGCATGTAGCGATGAATGCAGCACTTCCGGCGCTGATTGCTTTTCGCTCGTATACAAAAATCGGGGTTGATTTCTTCGGGATTTTTAGGTGGGGGCTTTGAGCTAAACGTGCCTCTGTAAGAAGACACCTTCAAGCACGCCACTACGAGCGGTCAGCCCGACCGTAGGATGCTAGGGCCTATCTGGGGGTCGTCAAAGGTATCGACTGCCGTGCTATGTGCAGTAGTTCCGCCGGTCATCGCTCCTCGCCGCAAATACTGACGGGTTTGTGCTCTCAATACTACCTGTCACTCCAGTCATTGTTTGGGGGCACGCCAATAAAAAAAAACGTTCCTCCGGAAGTAGGTGACATTAGGAACACCACCACGAGCGATCATCAAGTACTAAACCTCTCTGGGGGTTGTTTACGGGATCTACTGCCTACCGTGATGTGTCCGGTAGCTCCTCTAGTCATCGCCCCTCGCTCGACATGCAGACGGGTTCGATTTCTCGTCGGCTCTCGAGGCCTATTTTACAGGCACATTGAGCTGAAATACCTCAGGAAATAAACTGCATGAAGACCAGCATCATTCGCGAACACGATGGCCACAGCATACTAGTGCTGACCGGCGGTTGTCTATGATTTCTACTGGCGCAGGGGGTGCAATAATTCCGGCGGTCATCTTTTCTCGCTTGATGCACATGCGTTATCGTGTCTTGAACAATCATGATATCTGCTGAATACATGTAATTTTTACGGGTATACTGTATTTGCATGAAGAGATCCTTGATGCAGATGGAAGTCACCGGGCCGCCAGGTCTACAGCAGTTCGTCTAGTTCGCACGAAATTCATGCCGTAGGCAAGTCTCAACCCCAGAGAGGTCTGATATCTTGCGGTCGTTGCCATCGCACGCTGTATAGAGTGGTTTATGTCCGAGGGCACTTTAGCTTGATGTGCCCCCAACTCAGGGGCACAATACGTCATTGTGCACCCGGGTGTGTCATGAACTAAAAAAAAAAACCAGAGGCCCTTGGGTCATCTCCCATATATATTCGACAACATAGTGCGGCCGCAGCTTACTGTATTTGTGCGCCCTATCCGAAGTGTATCTTAATTGACGCTTCTCAATATTTTCGCCCCGAAGCTCTGAGAACTACTGCTGCCGGCCGCCTTTCTGCGCGGTTTCTTCGCCGGGGCGAGCCCCAGCTTTGTGTGCACAAAGCCGGCACCGCCGATCTGGCCGCACGCGTTCCATGCACGACCTCGCAGACGAGATCTCCTCGAATGCTTTCCGTGGCGCGTGCTCGGCGACCTGGAATGATTCTTCCGGGTTCGAGCTCTCCATCCTCACATCGCCTGAGGGCGACGACTGCTCCGGCCGCGATCCTTTGTCGAGGCCCGTACAAACGTCCGTAGCAGGAATCACATCTGCCCCGGAAACATGCTGCATAACTTGTTGTGGAAAGACGGTAGACGCAAAATCGTGCCGTGTTCGGCCCACAACTGGAGGCTTGAACCAACGGGTACCATCAGTGCTGAATATAGAGGCCACTGGCATATTCATTCCACAAAGGATGCCGAAGAAGGATATATGACACCCAGACCCATATAGGTATAGCTGCATGGGTGTCCCGCGCGTTGCAAAGACGATATCCCCTCTTTGCTGCGCCAGACGATCGATGCAGGATTTAGTGATTCGAGGGTTTAAACGCAAGAAGTGTGTTTTTTCAACCGAGGGTTCCACAGCACCAACAGCAACGGAAACAATATCTTGCGAGTGTTGTGATTGGATACAAGCACCAAGTCTTGCCTCACGCCCGCGTCGCTGCGCTGGTGTACTGTTGCTGTTGCTGCTGCTGCGAACTTCGGCTAGCGTAGCAGCCAATCAGCAACTAAATCACACCCAACACGGAAAGTTTGACGGAGGCAACCTCCCTGACACCACCGAGACTGGCGAGGATACCCACAGTACAACTAGTGGTTGCAGTTGATGAGGTTACGTATTGATCAATGAAGTAAGGTACTAAAAAGAAAAGAAGTGCATACAAAGCGGCAGAGCGCGACAGACGGACAAGTGCCACAGATAAAAACTGCGACGACTTGTTGCTGCTGGTTGCTGCCGTTGTTATCGGGGCCGGAGCTCATCTCCCTCACAAAAAAAAGACATTGAATGACAAAGAGAAAAAAGGCGGGACGAAAATACTCGCACCACTGCCTGACTGCCTGGTGTAATGCCGGATGGATACAGAGTTACAGACGATGCGTACGTAGAGGTCAAGGAACAGAGGAAAATAGCTGACATTGGGGAAGAGTTTTGCTAACAACTCGCATACCTCCAACCCTTTTTACTTGTTTATCCAAAAACACTTATAAGCACCGTTTGCGTCTCATCCTAGCGCTCGTAGTGACGTAGAGCTACAGCTACTCGTATCGATATAAAATGCCTGCCGAAGCTCCTATGGGGAAATATATATACTTAGTATATATTTAATTATTTTTCCAGACGCCCATATCTGCTCACCTGTACAACGTGCAGCAGTCGTACAAGAGGAGCTGCACCTGCACGATACGCGCCGCCCATCGACGATGCATGTACATGGGGTATAATTTCTGTTCGGCATTCAGAATGCCCTTCGCACGTGTCTACGATACAGTGTTGGTCCCTCAATAGTGTCGGTTGCCCAATAAGTGCCTGTTACAGATCGGATTCACGAGAGTGGCGGTGTGCGGAGTAGTGTGGGTTTGCTGTTACAATGCCGGTATTGCTGGTTACCCCACGTACGCACTCTAGAGGGACCACTCCTGTTCTACGAACGCATGTCGACATTTCGCTGCAGATACTGATGATGTCGACGCATGACTGGTTTAATGTATAATACCATTAAACACAACCATGCCACCATTTCCTTAGCTTACGTGGCTCGTAGCGTACCGTAAGCCAAACACAGGTTGCGATTTAAAAAAGACGTCAACGGCCCAAGGTGAACCCAGTGTTTGACCGTGACGCCATCCGTGGGGACGTTTGTATAACTCGTTTTATATATGTTTCATGTTCGTGTGGAGGTAACTCTGGAACATTCTGTAATGAAGTGCATGCGAAGAAGGCAATCAAGCCACGATGATCATTAATATCTCACTTCCTGCCACAAACTGTGACCGCGCCGTAAATGTACACGTAGTACTGTACTGTGCGGTGGACCTGTCGCTCAACGCTTTGCCTGAAAGGTCGAGTTTTTCCTGTGTATGACACCCTGATGTCCTGGTGTTACACCCCAGCAGCCAGTTTTTTTTTCGGGCGCAATAATCGCATGAAATCAACCCTTTTCTCCTCTACGCATATACATTACTGAGGCCGTGACTTCTTTTTTTTTCAATCCTCCGGCGGATTGGTAAAAAACGTAAGCGCACCACACTTCCATGTTCAATTTTCGCAACGGACGTATGATGAATACTACGGTAGGTACGCGAGCTTTGCTTAACTGCGCCTTCGTTCTGTTGTTGGCGTCGTGGCTGTTTTTTTTTCTTCTAAGGTATGGGATGCTTACCCACGTGGTGTACGACGTGTTTATCATGGGCGACGAAGATGACGAAAACGCGCAAGGACTCCGCGGCACATCTCGCTTCAATAACGATATGGAAGCCTTCACTAAGGAAGGACTCAAGTTCAAGTAAGTCATGCCCCTGATATTTCCTCTTCGTAATATATGCCGTTCTCCCGATCTGTGTTGCAGCTCTTTCTCCAAAACATTTACGGCGCATACACCTGGTAGGTATGTCTGAATCATACATACCGCGGACATAGATATGTACGCAGATTTGGTTAATGTTGCTTTGCTATAGATGTTACGATTAGCTTCAAACATTATGTGCGCGTTTCTTTGTCCGTGTGATATTTTTTCATCCTGTAGATCTTGTTCTGTAAATACAGAGGCGATGTTGCCGCTGCTCTAATGTGATCTACTATACCAACAACAACAGCGAGGGTAGCGGGAAGGTCAGCGAGTGATTTAGACGACCTTAGGGTCTATATTTGTAACGTTTCACCAGCATGTCTTCATGAAAATGTCATAGGTGCATCGTGAAATAACGACTGGGGTAAGATTTTCATTCGCCAACAGTTTCATATAATCAAGTCCTAGTATCTCGGTCTTGAGTGCGGCGGTAAATGGTATCTTGTTCCACGCTGAGGGCCTGTTGTTGCGGTGGAGTCGTGCGTCGTACCTCAGGTCAGCAGTCCTGCTGGTTCCCTGGCAAGTTACTTAGAAAGGACTCATTTAAACAGGCGGCAAATAATCGCGCTTCAAAGATCTATTTTGGTCTTGTCCTCTTAAACTCAAACCGTATAGATACCGTCCCCGTTCTATTGTACGTTGTTGGTGGTGCGTTTTCTCGACTATGTGCCTGCCGCTGGTTGATCTAACTGCTGGTCTGGTTTGTGTCGCGTCATTACCGGCTGGCCGTGATCAGTTACGTGAACAAGGCCGGCAAGAGGAAAACGGAGTACGACTTCACCGACGAATACACCATAGTGAGTACCCAGTATACCTTTCTATGGGCATATACGGGCTACCACAACCTTCAGGAGTCCGGATCGATTATTGGACAGAGTATTACAGTAGATGAACATGCGTCATATATTTGGTCTCCCCGCCCTATGAAGACGATAGTATTCATACCATACCTTATCGTACAGCAGCACTGTACCTCTCTATCTATCAACAAAGAAAACCACACCACGGAGCGGCAACAAGCATTGGTCCGGGTGAAGTGTGCTGGGAGCCACCAGTTTCGTCTGACGACCGATTGGTCCGGCTACCGCACGGAATGACGTGGGGAGGGCGTCGTTTTGCCGGGTAGGGGCACTGCAACTGAACTAGCCGATTGCCTGCTTCTGTTCCGAAGACTGCACACCGCAAATATCTTGCAATCTTCGTGAACAAGGCTCGAACTGGGTATGTTTTCGTGTGCACCGTTTGGTCTACGCCGTTTACCCCCCCTCACTTTCCTCCCATGCTCAGTGTAGCGCCTCACTCACGTCTGCAGCACGTAGCTCGTATCACGTGTACTTTAGTCGGACGGCGAAGGTTATCTTTTGTCCATCGTTGAAGCGAGTGCTGGGCTGAGTTTGGAACAACCCTTCGCGTGGGTCCACCCGCATCTACCGAGTCGAAATACATTGTCGTTGACCAAATCTGATTATGGATATGTCCCCTGTTCGCACCTGGGTGCGTGGTGGTGACACGAGCAACAGCACTCTTGCATATGCGTTTCATTGATGAAGTATACTCATCGTATCGAGTTCAAGTCTACCCTCCGCTATGTGCCGCTGTCAAACCCGAAGAAGATCAGTAGACCCGCAGCAAAACCACCGCGATGTGCAAATCTCTGCCCCGCCCCCGGTGGCATTGATTCCGGTACCCTTCTGCCCCTCCCACCTGTCATTTGCGGCATGTGATCAATTGTTAAAGGTTGGCAACATCATTAGCAGCCCGCGATCGTTCTTCACCTCTGAAGACAACTGGTTTGGCTACGTCGCGCTCTCCAACGACACAAAGGAGGTAGGGGTAACAATACGAGATGGTCAATGGCGTATTGCACATGCTGAGCAAAATGCAGTGCGACCTTAAGGGGTTGTACTGTAGTACGAGCTTAATGGAGTACGCTGACGTTAGAGAGATGAGACACGAGCGTTGTGCAAGCCGGAACTGATCATGGCGCGCTGGGGGCTAGAAATCGCATGCGGCGACGACGCCCCCCGATATGTGAGGGGGATCTTGTTAGGTCCCACATGTAGCGAGTTGGCTGGGGAGCAGGAGAAGGATTATCATCATGGGGCGATGACTTGAGGGATTCGAAGTAGAAGACAGAGTCCGGATCCACCGTGTTTTTTCACATCCCAAACTAGGGCAATAGCGTGAACGCGGTTACTCTACATGCGAATCTTTTCACGGTGTGGAGGCTGTTCAGGGTACATGCCGTTTAAAACGGTGTTCGTGCGGTCACACGAACCTTCTGGACAGGGAGGTCGGTGTGATTTTTTTCGGTTCAAGACTCCGTTGCTGGCGATATGTATTGACACGAAACCTAGCCGTTCTTTCCCCTCCCCCCCCCATACGACCGGTATGTGCCAACTGTTGGGACAGCTATTGATCGTATTCCGTGGGACTCAGACGACCAAGGAGTGGCAGGAGAATGCCACTGGGGTCATGTCTCAGCTCGAAGGCGAGCCGGAGGTGTCCGGATTGGGGCTCCTATTTAACCGTGAGGTGGGGTTAACGATGATATTCTCATTAGATTATAATTTTTTGTTCACCTGTTCGGACGCGCCTCGCTACTGTAGAAGTTCTGCCACCGTCCCCGCTTTGGTCGTGTTGATTTGCCGTGAAAGCTTGGTTTAAGATGATATCTTTGCTTGCTTTCTACTGTCGAACATACCTGCTTACCATCGGGCCTGTTGTGCTGGTAGGTGCCGAGGGAGGCTTTCGTGGTGACATCGTCTGTAGGCGTTTTTGCTCGGCGCTGAGCGAACGCAGGATCTCTGTTTCCTGAGCATCCGAAAAACGTTCTGTTAGGGCAGCCATACTGACCGACGTACTATTTGATAACACTTTCTACGTAGTATGATGAGGTTTGGTACAGAGGCCTGTTCAAGTCGCCTTGAGGCTCAAGTCGGTTTTGTTTTGCAAAGACAAGAGGCACGGATTTATGCTTCTTTGTCCTATACCTCGTATTGGGGAGGAAACAGAAGAAACAAGTGAAAAGGAAGGGTGCGCTCAAACGCTACGTCTTGGACGGCAAAGTACAGTGGGCTAATGCCTATAGTCGCAATTGAGCAAACACGCAGCGGCATTATTCTCTATCGAGGGCACCCGGGCTTTGGAATGTGTTTAACGCAGTATCGTCGAACGCATAGCCTCATGTTGCCCGCGGTAAATGTCTTCGTTTATCAACGTTGTCGGAAACCGACTTCCAACTTGGTCTTTTTTGCAGCGTTTCTCTACTCCTGTGTACGAACGCACAAAACAATATACGGTAGTTAATCATCTTTGAGCAGTGCCTGGTCAATGAACTGTCTTTTCTGTCTTGTTTTCGTCGCGTTTTACGGTGTTTGTCACCGGCAGCTGCTAATGTGTCACCTGGGATTCCAGCAACTGTACGAGCAGCAGTCGGTGCAGGGCCTCGAGTCACCCAGGCAAACCGTCAATCGGCTGGTCCAGGAGCACAAGGGAACTATTGAGAAAGTTACCGTCGTGGGACACAGCCTTGGCGCCGGTGAGAATTTTTCAGGAAGAGCGCGTTCACTCCTGTCTGCGGTTGGGGTTAACACACTGACTTTCTAGAACTAGATGCTAACCGTGCGCTTTTGCACGCCTGCTTATTGAGTCTCGGATGGGTACCGTCACCCATTCATTCAACGTACCCAACGCATCTGATGACAACGGATCTGACCATCATAATGAAGGACAGCGTCGCGCTATCACAGGAACGGAACAGTCAGAGTACTCGTGCTTAGTTTTGTTTCCCACGCGTGTGCGCACTACATCATAGCTATACGGACCCCTGAAGGTTCCACGGATGCCATCATAGGCAGCCACTGTACCCGCGTACTCCTCTCAACGAACGCCCGCCAGCGACGTTGCAGTGGGTTTGGCTGATAGTCTACACACAGTGAAAAAGTACGAGCCTGATTTGGTGCTGCAAGGGCCTCGTGGAAACGATCCGTAGCTGCAGCGCACACGCGTATACACTGTATTAAAATCTCCTCCGCCCGCTGCTGTTATCCCTAAACGTTGCATTGTACGTGACCGCAGCCATGGCTCAACTGTGCGCGGTTCACTTGGCGCGCGAAAAGGTGCTTGGGGACGTTCCCATCCTCGGTATTGGATGGGCATCGCCCAAGCTCGGCAACGAGCACCTGGCCAATTGGGTAGCGAAACAAGAAAACTTGCGCATCTTGAGGCTCAGGGTTCCCGTCGACACCGTTGCCAACAGTAAGTCCGAGACCGCCAGCTAAGGCCCGTTAGTATCACAGAACAGGATTTGCTACTGTTGTTGACTTTCCTATTTTACATTCGCACAAGAGACATACTACGTAAGCGTTCCTGTCTCTTTGCCTTCTTCTTTGGTTCCCGTATCCGGGCTGTCGCTCTTGTTTTTCCTGTTGCTCTTCTTCTTAAATATATTCGAGCAATATATAGGAAACGCGCTTCAACAATAGTCGTCGCGACGAACGCTGTAATTTATGTTTTAACCTTCTTGGGACATGAGAGGAGCGAACTGACGATACGAGCGACAATTTTGAGTAACGGCCATCGCATGATATGGGTGGCGGTTGAGATTGGTCGGTTTCGAAGGCGGTCGATGACACCACGTGTATCCTGGCTTTGGACGATGTACTCGTGTTAACAGCCACAGGGGTCAAAAAGGCTTATCAGCAACGTAGCTCACCCCATTTGGTTATGCAAGTACCATCTCAGGCCACTCGAACGCTCAATGTAACTACAGTACAGTTGCGCCGGAGCAAGCGTTTCGACGCTTTCTCGAATCGGGAGAATACACATCACACTTATTATCTTCTGGTACACCTCACGCGGTGTAGCTGGATGTGCTAGATGTGTAAAATGCTCTTGTGCCATTCCAGCTCACCTAGGTCCCCCGTCCGCGACCTGCTGCCCCTTGCGACGCGTCAAGCTCCTCCTGAGTGGGTGCTTGGATTTTTGACCGGCGGATACAGAAACTTTGGCACAGAGATCACCCTGGACAACACCAATCTGCAGGACGAGGGTCTTGTCCGGACTGACTGTGAGTCTGAGATAGAGCAGTCTTAGGATTGCGGGGTTTGGAAGTTGAAGAATGAACAGGTGTATCTCGGGCCCCTGCATACGCAGGGCTAGGCGCTTCCGGCGACGACCGGGCTTTAGGCATAGCATAACTTCCCAAGCGTGTGACTCCGTTCTCGTCGTTTATTTTTGGTGGGGACTGCAGCACCAACAGTATCGTTTCATAAGCTGGTTCAGCCCTGAAAAGTTATTTTTCACTCGATTGGAATTTTCGCGCCCGTTTAGAAGTATTGGGACTCAAAACTGTACTGCAGTGTTTTTGAGCTCGCAGCGCATTCGCAGAAATTGTAGGCAGGGCTGTTCGCCCGTAAGGGGTTCTTCAAAATGTCACGGATCGGCTCGGGTCGAGTCAAGAGGTTTTCAAATCTCGCGGCTAGGGTCCGGTCGGGTCATACCTTCTTCAAATCTCACTGGCGGGGTCAAGTCGGATCGAGAGGTGATAAGACGATCACGGGTCAGGTCAGGTCATAACGCGTGAACAACGGGTCACTCGCGGGTCGGGCCAGCATGACCCGCGAATTGATTACTGCTGACAAGCGGGTCGGACCCGCGCATCTAGCTGGTGGATTCGACACTTCAACAATTCCCGCTCTCTTACCTGAACACATCTCTGGCACTAATACCCCAAAATTACTCCTGTGGTATCACTTTCAAACATGAAAACCCCACCAAATCGATGTACGCATACCCACAAATCCATACCCACTACAGCCAGGCCACATTTCGCTGCGGCGCACAAAAATCCAAACTGAATTGTTTTTGAAGTGTCGACCCAAAGGCCAGATCCGCGTGTGGAAGCCGCTGGTCAAATAAAATTGCGCCGCGGGTGAAGTTGACCAGACGCGCATGAAAATCGTGTCTCACGGGTCAAGCGGAAGGTGGCTGGTCGGGTCGGGTCAGGAGATTTTCAACGCTCACAGGTAGGGTCTACAACTATGTTTACTCGGCAGTCTGCTTGGGTTAGGCCGGGTCAAGAGGCTCAAAAACATTCGCGGGTCGGGTCGGATCGAGTCAACACGCCTCAAACGCTTTACGGGTCGGGTCGGCTCAGCGGACCTCATCAGACCCGACTCATGAGGTTTGACCGGACCCGCGAAGCGCTCTGGATGTATGTCTTCGAGTCCGACATGTTTTCGTGAATAAACGTCATGTCAAGTACATCCTCGGGATCTCTACAAGGAAATCAATACGAAAGTCCGAAAAATGTGCGCTGCGGATGACGCTGATTCTCGGTGTCAACATTCTTTGAAGCATGACACAACCATCGATATCTTCATGATCACCTAATTCGTTGTCGATGAAGAAATGTGGCGTGCATACTCTCCGCATTACAACGCCAAGAGAATACGATGAGGAACCCAAATTCTTATCTTCCCAACTCACGTAATCGAATGTTCGTCTGAAGTTCCTACACGTGATCTGCATCGCACTCGTCTACTGTACACGTTACGTTTGTGATGATTTCTCCGATTTTTCCTCCCCGTGATTTGTGGTCAAAAGGTCAACAGGGTTTTTTCGAAACGGTTATAAAGCTCCCCCCCTTGTCTTTGTCAATACGACTACGACCATGTGTGATATGGAGTACCCCTCTCCCTGAACAAAGAACTAAGTGCCAACAGCAACCATTTCTTTAAATCTGAAGAAAGTCTACACGTTCGTCAAATTGATCATTGCAAACTGGGTGCAGAAAACGCAGGCACGTACCACCTCGTGATTACCTCGTAGCGTTTCCCAGTATCTACTATAAAGGCTGTGGTTGAAATTGGTTCCAAAGATTTGTACAAAGACAATAGCTTTGTGTTATTTGTAACGACTTGACAATAAGTGCGATTTCAACTGAACCTCGCGTCGGTCGCACAAGACGCGTTGGCGAAGTGTAGGGGATAAGGATGTTATCATAAGATGGGCAGCGCAAAAGGGGGTAAAACGTCAAGTGCCGCAGTTGCGAGTTACCTCGACTGCGAGTGCCATTGGTTGTTGTCGGCCCCACGCCACAGGTCAATACGAGACTGCCCGTTGTCGTAATAGTTTCTTGTGAGTTCGGCACATCATCGTGGATTGCTCCTGGCTCGCGAGGTCGAAGCAGGCTCACATACTGATGCGTAAATCATGGGTTGCTCCTCATGCAACACACACCAATCGTTTACTTCAATGACTCTTTCCACAACCAAACGGTTGGCCTTGACATTCCCCCCCTGCCCGCTCCTCTATGGCCTTGAACACTGCTGCTGTTGCGGCTGCTTCGCACCTGTCCGAAATATTGGCTTTTCGTGAGCACAGCCGGAATCGGCCAGCACCACAACTTGGAGCAGTACATCCACAACGTCGACCCCTCGAGGGACCCTTCCCTCATGAACAAGGTAAGCATCGCCTGAAGGAAAATACAGTCGGCGTTTTACCCAGTATGTGCTGTTATTGGTATACCAATCGCTACTCGTACCGTAGTTCCGTTTTTCTCTTGTTCCTGGCGAACGGTGACTCCACGGGTTTGTCGAATGGACCTGCTGCGAATAGGTACCAACGTCTCCGGAGAAAAAGAGTCAAAACTACAGTACCGCCGCACCAATTTTACCGCATGTGCTATGCAGCGGTGTTTTTGCGGTCGTGACGTTTGAGTTTGGCTTTACTGAAAATTGTGTCTTTTCCGGATTACGTGGTTCTCGCTCTCATAGGCCAAGGCTTATTGTCCTGCAACACTACCCATACGAGTATTAGTTTGTATGTTTCCAAACCGTAAGGTAAAATCGGTACCAGAAATAACAGTGGACCGAAAGGTAATCATCGTTGGGTTTGGGGCTACGAAACACGTACGTTCAGGGTGATACGTGTTTTGTTCATCGTGAAGGAACCAAACCACAGGAGTCCTTGGCGTTAACTATACCCATGAAACAAAACAAACAGTACTTCAACATATATGGTCGGTTTAATAGCTGAACTTTTTCAGTCCTTTTGCTGTCCTTCCTCTACAAGAAAAACATCGCTGTGTACACTATCTCCTATCTATTACCTGTATGCCAGGAACAGTAGCATGCGACTCGTCGAGGTTTTGGTTACAACCTCAAGCACAAAATCCACGGTAGGGTGTTCTGGAGGATTGCCCGAACATACCCTTTTTCCTTACTCTTCCTGGATACTTATCTGTTCCTACTTCTTACCCTCGATTATACTTGTTGACGACCGCCGCGCACGTGCAGTTTGGGGATGGGCTGCCGGAGGAGTACATGAAAAAGAACAACGTATCGCCTATGTGGCACAGCCAATCGTGGCCGCGTACCGTTTACAACAAGAAGAATGCTTAAGCTGGCAGTTCAACAGGCCGTGCGAGTTCGACAAAAATTGCCGGGGCTATCGCGACTATGTGTCGCCGAACCACTTTTCGCGCACTGGGTTTGGGTTGATCACGGTCCCGGTGTCCCAAGACCTTGTTCACGGACGTATCATACTCGTTCACTTCATATTTGAGGCTGGCTGCCGTACTGTAGAGATTAAAAACCCCAACTTAGTCCGCGTGTGAGACTGGAATAGAAGGAGCCAGCACTTGCTTCGCAAGAGCATTTGGCTGGGAAAGAGATCCTTCATGCTTTGAGCGGTAGCTATTCAAGGGTTCTCTGTGGCGCCGAGGCTGCTCCCGGAACCCCATGGATTAATGGAATGCAGGAGCTATTAGAATTGAGCCCTGCCCAACTCCGCGGGAATATTTTATATTTGTACATTAAACGGACACTATATCTGGAGAGTTTACCACAGGTGTTGCCATGCAGAGTCTGAACACCAAATGTCTTCTTGATGGGTGTTGCAGTGTTTTTCCGGAACAAGAAAGGCACGTTTTGTTCGTCGGCAATATCATCCTCACACCGTTGATGTCGACTTTTTATCTAGAAACGAGAAGAGAGGAACGGGAAGCGAAAGTATGGTATGGTGTGAAACGAACAACATGGATTCCCGGCTACCTGCTGGGCGACCACGTCCTCGTTAGGACCAGTGCAATAGCGTAGCATGCGTATCATAGGTATGTTGTACGTTAGCGGCGAATCGACCAATGGTTTGCTGAATCTATCCCATTCCTGGCGATTTGGGTCGCACCGCTCGAGGTCCACTCGCGACTTGCGCTCGGCACGCGTTCGTCGGGACGTATTTTATTTTTCTAGAGGGTCAATTGTCACTCCATGGATATTACCGCTTCGGCCACATTCAGTCTATGCGCCTTGAGGTAGGAGTAAGTAGCCTTTCGTCGCCACATTGCAGATTGTTGCCGCATTATCGGTCGACACGTAGAATAGCTGTGGTCAAGAGATGATAGTAATACAGGGTAGCGGCGACTATATTATTATAGTATCGGCGAACCAGCAGCAATACATAACATGATTTATCCCTCCCCATGCCCCGCGCTGGCACACAAGCTTGGTCCGGTCGTGTATGTATCGGTGCTCTATCCTCGATGACGATCGAACCACCCGACGAGGGCGGCAAATAGCATCTGTCAGAATACACAGCCGTGTGTGTTTCGTACTGAAACCTGGTACGATCGAAGACCCGCAGAATATGCCACCGCGACACACTGGTGTTGGGTATCCCTGTTGGCGGGTACGTGGGTCGATTTTCTTCGAGTATCTTCGTGACGACAAAACGTGCGGGACAGTTGTCTGTGTATAGCGTACCCTCGAGCTCTCATACGTTGACACTGAACGGGGTTGACTGCGCCGGGTATGTTGAACCGACCATAAATAACGATATTCAAGTTTAAAGAGCTACTTGCGCTCCGTAGTGAGAATAGTAAGATGAATGCCTCCCCCCACCCCGTTCTCAGATGTAGAGGGAAATACTCTCAAATCATGTGGTGGACGTAGCAGACAGTATACAATTAAGCTATCGTCGCGTGTACCAGGTACCACTTATGGCAATTCTCTGCGGTAGAGTCGTACGTAGCACGGCGAAGACATCCCGGTGTATTATGCTCTGTACTCGGATCAAACAACAAAGTTGTGTTCGCCATGCTTCGTATTGTAGCTATTGGAACACAGATAAGGACCGTTGTTATCGGAAAGCTTTGTTCCAGAATTTATCACGATACGGAGGCTTCCTGTCACAAATAGTGAATTTTTACAGCGGGAAAGCCCCAGGAAAACTAAATTTCACGTTTGAAATACTAAATCTTGGAAATATGAAAGGTGAAGAAAATGCTCGAACCAAGAACCCTCACACTTCATTGCGTAAAAAAAAACGAACTCTCCGATAACAGCGGTCCTAAGCTTGGAGAGCTACAAGAAAGATGCACCAACCAACACACCCAGCAACCCATTCACCCACGAGCCCACATACACCTACACATACCCAGCTAAATAAAGGCTCTTGCGCTAGCGCACGTCGCGTAGGGGGACGCTGTCACCAAGCTTCCCCTGGTTCCCGTGTTTCCGGTCAATCTAATATCTAGATGTTTTATCGGAACAGAACATCACATCGCTAGGTTAACACGATGCGTGTACAGCTTTGGCTGGTTCGTGCTTACCAGAGAGCGACGGTGACTTGTACGAGGTTCATCACAGCAGCTTGTGTTTCTTTCGAGATTGGTCTCCCGCCCGTTCTCACCAGAGACCTACATCTCGACTTGATGGTGCTGCTGCAGTGGTCGAAATTGGTCGAAATTCAGCGTGCACAAACTGATAAAAAACGACCCCCAACTGAACGTTCGCACCTCACTTGCGGGCAGCTACAACTCTTTACAGGATACTACAGCCAGTAAAATTGAGGGATGCTTGGGGTGGGATATATGCGGGCATCGGGTGCGCCAGACGGCAGTCGTAGCCACCCAGAAGCGACTCACGAGATGTTTTCGTGTACTCGAAGTTGGGAGCGAGTAGCACAAACATCTCGAAAAAACGCTAAACTGTTTCATTTACGCAGGGGAGCATAGCACAATGGCTACATCAGCGATGAAGCAATGGCCTTCACTACAATGTTGCTGCTCTCCAGGTGGATGATATATCTCTTAGAGAGTCGTCGTCGAAGATGGGGCGGGGGAGGAAAAAATTCGTTACCATAATAGGTACTAATTTCTTGGGCCCAAAAAAGGGGAAAAAAGTCCAGGATTCTTGTATTTCTGCGTCAACGATCCTACAACTACGAAATACGGATCGTAGTTGCAAATCTTACTCTGATTCCAAGTCGTACGTATTTGCTGCCGAAACGCTTACGCGCGGGGGTTTGACGACGCATTCCTGAAGGTGCCAGCGTCTCTTCAAAGCGAGGAAAGCGATCCCAAGACTATTGTTGGAACGAAGTAAAAATAGAAGAACCACCAACAACGCAAAAGGATAATGCCGTTCGGACTTTGACTATTTCAAGGCGTCTACCACGCGCATAATTCCCATCCTGTATATACTGTGTCGCCGGTTGCCCAGCGGACTAGCGGACTGGACTTCGAAGCCCGCCGTGGTGATATTTCACGATGTTTTGTTTTGTAAGAATCGAAAGGAACCAATTAAAGCTGAAAGCACCTACGTTGCGTGCGTAGCCGCAATAAGATGGCAGTGCACAGGGGAAGAAAGGAATGGAGCCTTCACGCGATTAAAAGGGAAGGAACCAACCGTTGTGGAGGAGACAAGTGCCGACTATTTGACCCCGGATCTGAGCTACCACTCTAGGAAAGAGGGGGGAAATAAGGGTGAAGATAATCAATGGGATGAAGAACCAATAACTGCGAAATTGCCTCATAACGGAGGGAACAGGGATGTCGATGATGGCCAGGGCACGCTTCGTCTCGGCAAAGTGTTCCTTGTTGCTTGCCTCCTTGATAAATCAAATAGGGTAGGATTCAAGAACATATTGAGATCAATACGCGCCGGTTAAGTACCAGTTTCCCCCCTGAACCATGTACATCCATACGTGTACGATCTTCTGAGACCTTTCCCTTCTTAGCACGTCATGTGATCAAGTGTTTTCGTAGTACGCATTTGCCTTTATTCTCATACTGGTACGTACTGTACCCCCTCATAACCACGTGGTACCACCCCATTGGCCTAAACTGAATAGTCAACGATGCAGATCACACGACGATCAAAGAGAGATGGCCACATCATCCCCAAATTGGAAAGGGATGCCGAAGAAGCGGCTTTTCGAAATAAATTAATGAGCCTATGAAAACACCCCACACCTCGCATTGACGCTCGAAACTTCACGCGTGGGACAAACACGGGGGCACGAGCCAGCGGGATTTCATGTCGGAAACAGGTAGGCCAAGAAAGAGTGATCAAAAGAGAAGTCGTCGTATAGAAAAAAGCGAAGGAAACGAAAGCACGTGCACGCAAGTATACTGCAGAAACTGAAGCTATGTGCAGGGCGTTGGGACGGCTATTTCGGCGGACCATAGTAAATAGGACCAAATATTGTTAGTAAAAATAGATAAATATATAGTTTGTCATGTATACCATAGGTCCTATTAACTATGGACCCCCGTAATAGTCGATGAAAAGACGGTTATGCCAAGCCCATGAAGGTCAAGAACGCAGAGTCAAGAACGCCTTGTACACTGCAGCAGAAGCGCGGAACAATAAATATATACTGTGCAAGTTCGCCTCAACGAGTACTACAGTATACAAGTCTAACAGAAGCTGATGACGAGGGCAACCAAGGAGTGGAAAGGCATCCCCTGGTGGGAATAAGGTAGAACCATAATTCAGCAGCCTTCATGAAGAGAGGCAGGCGGGAATCGTTATGGTAAGTTGAGGAAAGCCCGTAAAGCTCCCTAAACATCAATACCTCAGATCGACGGTGGTAGGCTCAAGTAGAACTCTAAACACTCCCGAAAATGCAACCATGGTTCGGCACGTCGCGAAATGAGTCAAGCGGAATCGGTAGTGATACGTTGGAGAAAACTAACAAACAAAATAATACTTAATTTAGAAGGACGAATACAAACCCGAAGATTGTGATTCACACACTGGAGTTCGACGGCCCTCACGAGCGGATGAAAAAGGGACCGGCAGAGGTAGATTGAGACACAACACTAATACGCCCGAAGAAGTGCCATTGATAGAAAGTCAAACAAACAAACACGCTCCAGAGCGATAATAATGGGAGCTGTAGCGTGCGACCTGACCGACTAGCGTAACGCCTTTTGTCGAGTCAGACAAAACGGAACGCTGGAGGTTTCCACAGCCTAGCCCTAAGCACGCGAAGAAAGACGAAACATAATTATGGTACATCAGGCGCAAGATGGAAGCTACACCGAAACGCTGAAGTGGGGGTTAACAAAGCAGGTAACCTGACGGTCTACCTTAGATAGGCTACAAAGAAAATCGTGTACGTTGGGGCCAATCGCTAAAAGCTTATACGCGAATAAAGCCGAAACCGGAAGGGCCCTAAGAAAGTTCGAATAAGTGCCAGCATGCTAGAGCACTATATTTGAACCAATAAAAAGTGAAAAAACAGCGGAGTCGTCGAGAAAACCGGTCGTGCCATCTTAGGGCAAGGCAGTAAGTCTCATCTTAATCGAGCACACGTTGACCAAAGACAAAACAGAATATCAGAAAACCCAAGATAGGTAGATGGCCTGAAATGGGACGTAGGATCCCGACACGAAAACGTCAAAAATCGACAAAGAAACATATGACACGTCGACAAGACTCACGTCGTAGTGAAGCGAAAAGCCATAGAGGGCAGTTATGCAGACAAATAAACTAAGGGGGGTCATAGGAAAAATTTCGTTATGAACCCAATGGTCAACGACGTGGTACTTGGAGACGCAAGCCGAAAATCACATATGATAACAGCTGATACGCGGGGAAGAATGTCAAAATTATATGAGTCAACAGAAAAAAAAAAAAAAAGATGCCAACAAGAGGAAGGACTCGTGCATCGGGAGGAGCACTGCGAGGAAAAATTAATACATGCGAAAGTCGTCGCGTTACACCATGGTAGCACGGCCTGTAAGAAGTTGAGTATACATAGCTGAGCGGTAACCGGTTGAAAAACAACAGAGTAGAACACGCTCACTCCTCGGAAGCAAAGTAGGGAAAATGAAAAACTAAAACCAACTTCAGAGTGTCAACACGACGATGACCACCGAACAAACACAGCTAACCTAATACCATGAAGAAGGGAAATAAGGGCGCTGGCATATCCTGTCAAGTTTTCAAGGCGGTTGAAAGGTCTACGACAATCGCGAGACTCGGTTGAATGGTCTACAATGATCACGGGGCCCGGTCTCGGCTGAGTGGTCTACACCGATCGTGGGACTCTACGAGGCTAGTCGCAGTGGGAAGTCGAGAGTAGCCGAAGCAATCTTAGCCGGCACGAGGCAACTGTGGGGGTAGTCCGGTCGAAAGCTGATACGCACAAACTATAGGTGGTTGGGAGTAAGTACGAAGATATGTACTAAGTCGAAATATACTACCAAAGCCGTGTGGAGTGAACGTGAAGAAAACGGGGGGAAAGCACGTTTTCATCATGCACATGGTGCAGGGAAAGGACAGGATGATAACGAATCAGGCATAACTATCACGGTTTTGGTAAGCAAACCGAGGTAAAAAGGGGGGGGAGAGGCGTTGACTGACGGAAGACCGGGGGATACCCGTCCTCAAAGTAAGTCTGAAACGGGGAGTCAGCGAATGAAGGGGGACTGACGAAATTTTGTTTCTCTACGTGTGGGGGCCGAGATCTGCCTCCGCTTGACGGCCGCGGCCGCGGAAGGAACTGAAAAAATGTAGGGTCCGGAAGACTCCGAAAGACAAGGTTTGAGCCGATAGTGCACGTGGAACAAATATAAGCCGGAAACTCACACGATTGCTAATATCATTTGAGAGGGGGTAATGTATTCCAAAACCCGAAACAGAAAAATAGACACCTCTCCAACAAGCACTTATTATGTGCTGCAAGAAAGGAGGTGAAGGAAATAAAAGCGCGAGGCGTTTTGCGGCCTGTTATGAAAAAGGGCGAAATGAACCGGGCAACCATGGGACATAACCAGGAGAGGTTCGCTTGCAACTGTGCTTTGGGAATGAGGCAAGCTAGACGGGTGGAAAACAGGAGGCGGAGCACGACAGTCCTTTGGCCTATATACCAAAGGAGACAAGTGAAACCAGTGCATCTAATGTCGGGGTAGACTACCAAAGCAAACCTCTGGCAGCCGTGTACACCAAAAACAGGGCAAACCTAAAAGCAAAAATATTTGAATAAGCGACACCCCCGAAAAACATTAAGAAACTAAAACGGAAACGTACTCGTGCTACTGAAGACTAGTCAAGGGGGGCGGTGGGGGCGAGGCGCGTCAGTGCGGTCATAACCCGCAAGCTAAGCTCCGTCGTGTGGCGACACAAGGGTGCATATACGTAGTTGGTCGTGCGTGAAGATTTGCGGTGCCCAGGACGAGGTTGAGTTTGATAGGGCCAAGGTCGGCGAGCAAACTGGTGATGTAGACTGGGTAGAGAAGGGACACCAGAGCCTTTCGCATACGCTCCTATTTAGAGAGCCATGAGCACACATTGACCATCGCCACACACAGCGGATATTTCATTCAAAATTGCTTATGTTGGTATCGTAGAGATACCAAACGGACCAAGGCATGGAACGTCAGTACGCCATCGGGTAAGATCTCGAGAGCGGTCGAGGGGTTCGAACCAGACCCAAACATCGTGTCCGAAGACGAAGATGGGATCCTTTCGGATGGTTCCGGTGCTAGCATGATAACACGGACACCGAGTTGTCGACAGAAGTGTTGACCGATGACGAAGAAGGGCAGGTGGTGCATATGGCGTGACCCGAGGTGATAGTGACGGACGCGGCGGAGATCAAGTGGTGGCGAAGCTCTAGTGGCTATGTGAGCGGACGCACGTCGGCAGCGAGGGTCGGCGATCTTGAAGACGCGTCTACAGGGTATCGAACGGCGACGGGAAGTCGGTGGTCGTAGAGGCGTGCCTTTAGGTGTGACACGGCGTCGGGCAGTAGACGCGTTTGGAGGCGTGGTCATAGTGTCGCACGGCGGCGGGGAGTCAGTATTCTTGGAAGCGCGACTGCAGGTGTCGCACGGCGACAGGGAGTCGATGATCTTGAAGGCGTGGCTGCAGGTGTCGCACATCGACGGACAGTCTGTGATCTTGGAGGCACGGCTGCAAGCGTCGCACGGGAACACCCAAACGCGGGGGTTTCCAGCGACCACTGCAGAGCGATGGTGGCTCAGGAAAGATACACAAATCCAACAAAATAAGCGGAGAGGCTCACGCTGAGCCGCCAATGGTTGATGATGAGGAGACGATGAGCGGTTTCCAAGCCAAGCCAAGAGAACGTCCAGTATCCACGATGCCTTTCCGCGAGCTGGAGAGCAATCCGGTGGCGATGTTGTCGATCGAAAACAAAATGTAGAAGGTTTCGGGTGGTCGACCGTGTCTACAGGTGGTATGTCACGATGAACGTCGACCACATGGTCGTCGGTGGAGGCAGTGGCGGAATAGTATCCCTGGGGTATACGGGAGGGAAAGGCAAGCCCACCCAGGTTAATACTCGGCGTAGCAGGTTCACGATATGCGCTTCAGTGGTGGGGGCGGGCGGTGGAAATGTGGTAGTTGTGCGGAATAGAGGGCGTCAAACACACCCAAACTGATACCCTAATCTGAAGGCGTCTGGATGGATAACCAACAAAACCGCTTGTTCAAAATAGGCTAGCAGCGAAAATGTCGTAGTGTCTCGGGAGGGAGGCCGTCAAGTCCATCCAAACCAATACCCGGTTCGGAATGCTCATAACGGGGAAAAATAGCAAAGCCACCGAAACGACAAGCGTGATAGACCGGGAGGGTGAAGCAAGGAGCCTGCCTAAATTAATGCAGACCCCGTAAGGCTCATTAGCAGAAACACCTAGCCGCAGGATCAGTATGTGTAAGTCAACAAGAAGGCTTTGGGCGGGACATTGGCGAAAGCGACTCTCTCAGCGGGTCCTCAACGACGAGAAGGGGACTATGAAATCATGAAGTAAGAGGATTACGTGTTTGGTGTTAAACGGCGACCCAGCGTTCCATGTCGGGGAATGGATAATGTCGCAAGGAAGCAGCCAACTGAGAGGCGAAATATGGAACACCGAGTAGCGCATCAAAGTGGAAAAAAGCAAATGTGGATTCGGTGGAAGCGGGCTTGCATGGGCCCTCATGAATCAGAGTGGGACGGTGTCATCGGTGGATTTGTTCATTATTGAGGAGATTCCGGGCGGCCATCGGTAGCTCGGATCCGGGAGAGTGGGACAGCACAGTTGAATAGACACATGGCGGTGGATGTACAGGCTACTCCAACGGGCAGGTTGTGCCCAGGGAGTCGTGGGGAAGGCGGTAGTGTCTCGAGTTTTTGTCGAAAACCGGTTCAACCGAATATTCGTGAGCGGAGTGGTTGCTATTTCCAAACTATCGGCGTCACCGAGAAGTAGGCGAACAGAAGGGTGAATGGTGGCTCGAGCTGTGTCGAGGGGCCAGGGACGTCTATACCCCCCAACATATAGGTATCGCCGAGCTTCACGGGGGTCACCGGAAGTGCCTTCGTAGCATGAATGGAAATTCGGTTGGCGGGGTCTACGCCGTGGTGTGAGGAGCGAGTCAGTGGCCCGTAGGCGGTGACGATGCCGTAATAGGGGGGGGGGACGGCTCTGCGTGGGTGTCGTTCCGAAGGGCCCGTGAGGGTCCAGATAGACGGTTCGGGGAACGTGAAGGAGGTGCGCGCTCAGCAGGGGTCGCGGTAGGTTGTTGTGGGAAGTTCCGGCGTTGTTGGGCTCGATGACGATGTCCCAGGTGAAGTGGGGGCGTCGGCTCCATTACGTCCAAGGCCTCAAGAAGCCAAAGTAGGCCGCTGAGACGCGATGTCTCTCACCCACTCGGTCTTGTGCGACACCGTAAAGTGTATGCAATCGTCCTACCATATGCCACTGGAATAGAATTTCGAAAGGTACCAATGCAAAAGATGGGGCGAAGGTGAAAAATTTCGAACTATAGTTTCGGACGTAGGCGTGGCCGTGGTGGGCTGCTGGGCAGTGATAGGACGGGACGGTCACCTGAACGTTTGAGTGGCGTTCACGGAAAAGAAGCTGGGTCATTGAGCCCGGCTGCACGCCCCATATAGCCGGGAAAAGGGTAGTCATGGACGCATTCCATGGAGGGTATACGTGTTTGGCGGAGATATCGTTGGGACCCTTGCTCGGGTCTCTGGCGACTGTGCAGCAAGGGTTAACTCGCTGAGGTGCATCATCTGTGGTCTGAGGCTTTCAGACTAGTATCGCGTTACACGGCGCCTGCCAGGCTGACGGAGCAGGCACGTCTATGAATATCCTGGTGAACTATGGTCACGAGTATTCCGACCTGTTGGTGGAGCTATCTCCTGGGCCCAGGGTTAAGAGTTCGGGTAGCACGGGGGGGTCATCTTTGCCCTTGTGTCCGTTGTCAGTACGGTGCACGCGGGTTTCCAAACGAGGGCTGCTATTTCACGGGGACGGTGCGCGTCGTGTGAAGGTCGCGAAGCGGACGAAGGACAACGTTGGTTAGAGATTTAGCGTCGTGCCCGGAACAGCACCCGCCGATAGATGTGTTCGTCGATAAGTACAGACTAAAGGCGTCTGCAGGAAAATCGGCAATGGTTGGCAGTCACAGGGTTGCTCATTCAACAAAAGAAAATATATCGAGGGGAGCATACTAGTAAGGCTCGACGATTGAACCTCTTCCCACCCACACCGTGAGGCAATCACTTAGACAAGGGGGAAATTATAGGTCAAGTGATCACGATTGAGATGGATGAGAAGGAAGTGGTCTTGTTGGCGGGCAAGGGTGATGAAGCTGATCCTAGTGAAGGTTAAGCTGATCCTGGGTCCCAAATATTTTAAGTTTCGCTGATGGCATGGTATCGGTAACAAACATCCGGCATCTGAAGATGTGGCACAAAACTCATGAATGGTTGTGCACGCTGCCCTTGGTATTACTGTGTTCGTCGTCGCAGCTGCTGTCCATCAGGCATGACAATTGCTGAACAACTCGAGTTTTGCCCTCAAGCCGTCACCCTGCCATCTAAGTCATTACTGTTGAGGCAGTGCTTACCGTGAGCATGTAGAGCTTGTGCGCGCGCGGAGCTATCGAGGAGAGACGAGAAACAGCAGTAGTACATTTGTTCAAGTATGTCATGAACACGGTATGAACGTCAAAAACGTCGGCGTCGCTAATAACCAGCCGTCAGGGCCGTCGCGCCGCAATTGTATGTCGATTTCAACCACCACAGTTCTGACTACGGGGGACAGATGCATATACCAGGGGCGTCGTAAGTTTAGAGGGGGTTGGAACTGTAATGGCCTTTTGTGGCGGAGTCAACACGTTTGGGTGGCCTCGCTGTCTTCCGCTGATGCGGTTGCTCTCGGGGATGTAGCTGGTAACCGTGGAATGGGGGCGGTAGTGTTTCTGGTAGTGAGTTGTGTTGTGGTAGTCGCGTGTTGCGTTGTTTGGTGCGGTAGGTTGTGGGCGGGGGTCTGATGGCGTATGCACGGTTGTAGGGTATTTATGTCGCTATTACTATGATTGCTCTGGGAGATGCAGCTAGCAGACGTGGAATAGCGGCGATGGTGGCTCGGGTGGTGGGTGATGTGGCGGTGGTCGTGTGCGGCGTTGTTTCGTCGTGTGGCGGGAGCGTTCTAACCCTTGTGGGTAAGAGCGAAGCCGTGGCCGCATGAGTGTGGAAGCCGGGATTGGCGTGTGCACCCAGTAGGAGCACAACAAGAGTCCCACATAAATTGGTAAATAAAACGGAGACGTGCAGTACGAGAGGGATGTGTGCTCTACATATTTGTAGGTCGTCGGGTGAGTAAAAGTCTTCCGAACGGTCGACAGAGCCTCGTGGAACGATCTTTACGCAGGTCTCACTATATGGTGTCGATAAAACCAGTTTGGGCAGTACTTCGTAAATGTTGTCGAAATTAATCAGTACGAAAGCAAGTTGCCCGAGACGAAGAACGTAGTCATCGTCTCTGAAGAAGAACCGTGCAAAAGAAAACACACTAAACATATATATATACAAACGAAATAATGAGCCTGCCGGTATATTTTAGTCGTGCACACAGAATAACAAGGCATTTCACGTAGGCGACCCAGCCAGAGGTAGGCAGATTTGCGATAAACTGCGCATCATGTCAATACACTATTGAAAGGACATGTGTCAAATTTGAATATATATATATTGGACCGATGTCAACATGTGTGTGAAACATACATACATCCCATCGGTACTCCTTTGGTGAAATATTTGTGCATCGTGTCGGTTCAGCAGTCAGTGTTGAAAGGGTAAGAAATACTCTAACGCGAGAAAAAAGCGAAGAAACGAACAAACAAACGAACCAAAAACGACCGTGCGTCGGCATGCGTTTTTTAAGAGTTGGGCAGCATATCGGTACATGTCCAGGTATGTGGGCAGCATGCATGCACTATTCTTAAGAGTTAAAGAGTATGCCGGTACGTTTGAGAGCACGAAATTGCATTTCAAGAATGGTATGCCGGTACGTGTGAGAGCACGAAATCGCATCTCAAGAATGGCAAGTTCTCAGTTGGACGTAGTGCCGGAATAAAGAATATAAGAAACAAGGTGCAAGATCACTAGCGGAACGAGTCACGGTCAGCGTTGTGTGCATATGTTTTCACCACGATAACTTTGCCAGTACGGCACACTGCCACTCACTGCTGCTCCAGTAGAGTGACGCTCTGAACCCATACTGCTATGTTGTTATGGTTTGGCTAGCTAATACCTTCCTACTAGGTGTGCACGTCCGACACAGCCGTTAAGTACTGCTGTACTATTCGTGCAGGCGATTGATGCCCTCTAAGGTCTCATAACAAGTATTGACCTATTATATGAGCACGATCACTACTACAGCTTGCTGTACCAGTACGAGTATGGTATATACGTACCAGTACGAACGAGTGTTCGAAATATTTTGTACGTTGCTACAAATCAATGTATTTTCTAGGACACATGCCAAAATCAGGTATACCTGATCCGTTTGAGCCAAAATCAGGTACATGCTAAAGTCAAGTAAAAAATGCACGCCACGAGCGGTGTGATGTCCATGATAATAATGCGCCTAGAGCATTAAGCGTGCCACATGGCCGCCAAAATCTGAATTGTTTTGTTTTCTTCAGGGTGTAGGTACCACGGGCTCCACTTGGACCCGCAAAGGGTCACTATTAATATGCTTCGTTTGTTTCGCCACGGCGGGAGCGCCAAGAGCGTTTACTCTGGCGCCCCCCCCCCCTTGACAGCTTTAAAGCTTCCACACCGTCCTCGCGGAACCGACTGTTCGGCACGAAATTATCTTGCCGAACCAAAGCTGAGACCACCTCGACGCGGGGTGGTGCAGACGAAACACCGAGTGTCCATGGTGCTGTAAAGACTGCTGTGAACATAAAAAAACAACAGAGTACACGCAACAACTAACTGGAGCACATCGCACACCCCAAAGAGAAAAAGTTAAACCAGCGTAAGCATGTATGCATGTATAATATACGTACTTTTACGTACGACGTACGAGCACAGAGTTTATACGTCAATACAGAAGAATTTCAACCGAGGGAGGGCAGAGGCATACCGAGAGAAAGCACAGTGTACGTATGGCCTTTCTGATTGGTTCAAAGTTGGCCAAAATCAGTTGAAAGCTAGACAGAGTAGAAAAAATCAGGTGTACCTTGGCCTTTTCGTGCCAAAATCAGTTACAATGTCAGCCTGGCCAATAGCAGGGCTTCTTGTGTGTGTTTGTACTTGATTTCAGTACGTAACTGTTTTTGGCACGAAAGTGGCCAGGTATACCTGATTTTGGCTAAAACCCAATTTTCTATGTTTCTTAATGTCTAAATTCAATAAATAGCTCGATGGGTCCCCCCCTCCAGAAAGGGAGCCTCCCTCCTGGACGGGTGGTTCTATATTTCTTAATGTCTAAATTCAATAAATAGCTCGATGGGTCCCCCCCTCCTGAAAGGGGGCCTCCCTCCTGGAAGGGTGGTGTGGTACAAGGAAGGCATGTAGACCACTACCTGGTATCTCGTATGCCGTGTATATCGAGTGCGACAGGCAACTTAGATTTTTCTCTCATCATCGACCACGGGCTTGGCATGCACTGTTCTCAATTGTGTGGACGCAAAGAGATGCAGCTGACACTTTGTCAGTCGACGGTCAACATTAGAACAGCGATAAGCCCCAGCCTGGGTACTGGCATCGAAGGTTATTTCCTGGTGTAAAAGACGGTCAAATGAATAAAAAATACTTGAAGAAAAGAGAGAACTCGGATGATACGACTCTGGCCTATGAAAATAAAAAAGGCACACGGTCAATAACACATGTGAAGAAAATGTTACTGTAGATCTGTAAAGATCTGAAGCCAGTCGTCTTGACGGGGTGTGTAGATACAGTAGGGTCGGCATATCGACGGCGTGGCCGTAGCCAGATGGTGAATCGTTACTAGTCGCCTCTCAAGCACGACATGAGCGTATGTTAGTTCTGGAAGAACCGCATGGAGACACGCCTCAACACTGCGTGCCGATTACAAGGTAAACGCGTTCCGGATGCCTCACACCGCAATCGCATACCTCAACGCCCTATCACCGTCGGAGGGGTATGGAAAATCGTACACGACGTTCCCACTGAACAACCAACGGTGGCAGAACCCCTAATCAACTAGGCTACAAGTTTGGGGACATTAATGAATAGAAGGAACGCGCAAAAAAAGACACGCACCAAACGAGCGATGGCATTGAGAAAAGAAAAGGGTCAACAATTATGGGTGTGGTCTCATGCTGCAGCAGAGAGAGGGCAAATTGATCCCAAACTTCATACGAATTAACGTACGACGCGATGTTACAACATAAATCTGGAACAGAAAAGAGGGGGCGCCAGCAGGGTGGATACCTTTTCGGGAAAGCCTCATTGTTGTATGGAGAGGCAGTGAGTATCACTCCGTGAGCGATATCGCAACTCTACAACAGCACGACAGAGTAGAAGAGGCTACGAAAAACCAGAACATTCCGCCCGCCCATCGTTCGTAGCGAGGTGTGCCGTGGACAACGACAGGAGTTTTGTTAGTGTTTATTTTACCGGGGTACCTACTCTCTGCGACGAGGTGCCGCGTTGATTGCCAGAAAATCATGGCGGGAGTAGTAGCCCTGGGTGAGAGCCTCCGGCTGGTCGCATTAGGAGGCCTCATTGATCCCAACCTATAAACGAATTAACGTACGACGCGATGTTTCAACAGAAAACTCAACCGAAAAGCAAACGGGTAGAAGAAAAATATATTGAAAAATGGAAAAAATGACCTACTCGGCAGTACATAGGTTATAGCTCTCGTGCTGCCACAGAGTCAGAGCCATCTTCGGAAGCCGGGTTTTCCAGGTGGACGATCACGAGGCCGTGGGAAGAGAGCAACCGCGTAAAACTTGCAGTGGTTCACTACGCTGCTTGGTAATTGAAGGCTAGCGATGTGCTGTTGCCGGTCCTATGCTTGAGGGGTACAAAAACAAGATCAACGTCTGTACTG
Source organism: Macrocystis pyrifera (assembly GCA_031763025.1). Taxonomy (NCBI): domain Eukaryota; class Phaeophyceae; order Laminariales; family Laminariaceae; genus Macrocystis; species Macrocystis pyrifera. Next base: position 8,459,744 of record JASSKH010000008.1, on the reverse strand, counting down.
CTAGAAAGCAATGCTCATGACGATGCTCGCAAGCTGAGCTGTTAGAGATTTACTTCGGGAAGATAACTTGGAATAAGGTTCGCTCGGCTCAGCGGTGACGTGGTCTTGCTGATGAGCCAAGTGTCAAGGTACCTCATAGAAGAGGAGAAAGGGATGATGATGCTAGGATAAGCTTCTTCTTGGTAAAGTTCTTTTTGCATGCTTATCTGATGGAGAGTACAATCAGGGTACAGGAACAGAGTGAGTTTGAGAGGGGACAGTTAAGTACAAGACTGTTTTCCCTTGAACCATTCATTTATACATGTACGATCTACCGAGACGTTTACGTTGCTACAGTATCAGTAGGGTACCAATACCTGGTACGGGTACCTGGAAATGCGGGGCGCTGACCTCGTCTGTGTACTACCTTGCTGGTGGTGCGCTAGCGTCGTCGCGCTGACGGGAGTGCACCCCAACAATCGTGGATTAGGTTCTCCGCGGCCTTTCAGGCCTTCGGCAACGATGGGGCCCCGTCGCGGAACGTGTGGGCTCCGCAGTATGGAGAGTAGAACTGACAGGAAATTTCACGTGGGAAAGCAACCAACAGGACAAGATGTAGGCGGATGTGGCGGGTCGAGAGTGCTGCACCCGACATGTTGGAAGCAACGCAAGAACAAAACCAGACAAAAAATCAATTGGTTGAAAGCTGGAAAGAAAAGGGAAGGAGGAACCAAAAAAACGCGGCGAGTTTATCGAGGGATGCGAAGGCCCTCTCGATTGAAGACTCGCGAGGGCGAGATGACCATGGGCACACTTTACGTCCGTACTCTCGCCGTCAACGGCAAGAACGGTCGTGACCATGCCGAGGATATAATGGAAGTCTGCACGTAAACCCTGTGTGATATTGGTGGGTTCCAGAAGACATGACGAGATGAGCAGGATGGGTTCACAGCAGCAGGTTTTACTGTGTACTGCGGTAAAACTGGCGGACGTGGTACGGGGGCCAAGAGTCAACACGCAGTACGGCTAGCCATCAAGGATTCGACCCTGCAGGATGTCGAGAAGGGTGGACTGGTTGTGAACTACATCCGTTCTCGGCTCATGAAGGTGCGACTAACTTTCAAGGGAAAACGAATGTTCTTTCCTTCGTGGTTGTGTACGCTCTTGATAGTCACAAATCAGTCCGTGACAAAGACCTCGTGTTAGCCAAACTGGGCAGCAATGTTGCTGAAGTGCCTAAAGGAAAACAACTCCTTATCATGAAGGATGCTAACGCTCGCACTGGCGCAAGGAGAGAAGGTTGCGTCGATGACAATGTGCTGGGTGCATGCGGGCGGGATACGCTGAATGACAACGGGTTGCGTATGTTGGCATTCTCGGCAGAAACCCAACTTGCTCTTGTCAACACGTTTTTCAGCACACCCCATCGTGGCATCTCTTACACCTTCCAAAATCCAAGTCGCGGGAAAGGCCGTTACTGCCTTGTTTTTATCACCAGGCGGCCGGAGAGACAGATGTGGATGTTATGGCAATGGTGTTCGCTGAGACGATGCTGTCGACTGCCGCTGACATCGCGCCACGTGCAAAGCGCAGCCAAGGACCAGCGGAGTGGTGTCCTAGAAAGGAAACGAGGCGGATATTCTTCCGGCGTGACAAGAGAGGAAAACCACGAGAGAACTACTGCGCTCGGATCTAAGAAACAGCAGCTTCGGGAAGTCCCAAACGCAACTTGAAAACATCCAAAGTGCGTGAGGGTAAAGGTAATTCAGATATTCTTCGATGAATTCGTCAGTCAACTTGATGTGCGCATTGAAGATGGCCATCAATCTGGTTTCCACAAGCACCCCAAAGGGGTAGATTTCGCAGGGAAGAAATCGTGCAGTTCTCAGTACATCCAGGACACAGAGGGCAGTCTGGTTCGTGAAATGGGACTCGTTCGCGATCGGTGGGCACAGTGGTTCAGCTCTCTGCTCGACACTCAATCGCCAACGCTCTACCCGAATACCGTCAAAGAGCTCAAGGTATGGCCTCCGCGCACACCTTTTGATGATTTACCTTCGATCTTTGAGATGGAGGAAACCATCAAGAGCATGTCGATTCGAAAGGCTGTCGGACTCGACTAGCTTCCCACTGAATTGCTTAAAATCGCCTTATATGGAGACCGCGACGGTAACCGTCGAATATTAAACAGTTCCACGCCATTGTGATGATTATATGGCAGGGCGGGGGCGTACCGCAGCAGTGGAAAGATGCCTCGATCATAGTGCTGCACACGAAGAAGGACCGAACTGAGTGAGGTAACTATAAAGACATGTCGCTCGCGGCACACGGTGGCAAGGTTCTTCCCAAGGTAGTGGTTCATTGCCTCAGCAATTACTGTGAACGGTAGGATATCTTACCAAAAGAGTGGCGCGGCTTCAGACTGCAACGGTCGACGATTGATCCGATCTTCGTGGTTCGGCGACTTCACCAACTCGGACGAAAAAGAAGAGCACCCTTATTTACATGTGTTTCGCCGACCTCGCCAAGGCGTATGATTCAGTCGACCGAGCTCTCCTGTGGACCGTGCTTCGCTCGGTTCGGCGTACCGCCAAAGATTCTCGCCGTTATTTTACCACTTCCAGGGTAGAATGCGTGCGCACATTAGGACGGATGATGGTGAATATTCAGATTGGTTCGGAGTGGGGCAGGGCCTACGACAAAGATGCGTGCTCCCACCACTGTTGTGCAACATGTTCTTTGCTGCCGTACTGCTTGTGGCGACTAGCGCCAATGCAGATGTGGCGAAGGATATGGTGTGCACCAAGGTGAAAATGGGGAGAGGGAGGAAGGGGGGAACGAGGAGGGCCAGAGGAAGGGGGAGATAAATCCCCGGAGGTCTGGCGGAGCCGCGAACGAGTTGGCGAATGTTGTATACCGACGATGGGGACATCGTTTCCAGATCGAGCAACAGCCTTGCGAAGGAGATGGCAGACATCGTTGCAGTGTACGGTTAATTCGAATTGACAGTTTCGGAAGCCAAGACGTAGACCATGTGCCCGATGACGAAACGTATGGACAAAATCACGTCCGTTGCTGAGGCAGCCGGCCAGGTGTAAAACCAACCACTACGTTTGTGTACTTCAGGGCAACTGTATGCGAGAACGCCGAGTTTACTGCTCAAATCCATCGGCGTGTGGTGCTAGCCAACCTACGGTTTGGACGGTAAAGTTTGCCACTGTACGACCAGCCCACCGCACTGATCCGGATCAAAGTACCAATGCTCGAAGTCGTGGCAATGGAGACCACGCCATACGGGTGTGTCACGTGGATTCCCACCGTGGCCCTTCTACCCACAATGTGGAGAGCTCTCCACCGATTTCTCCTCGGCTTCATCGGATGGAAAAGAAAACCTCGCGACGGCTACGATATGCTTTATTTCGTCGTCTCACTGGCCAAGACGGGCTGTGAGAACGGAGAGACGACGGTGCGAAAGCGGAGGATAGTTTTGGCGGGGTTCGTGGTTCTTATGGATATTGAAAGACTACCTAAATAAGTGGTGTTTGGGGAACTGCAGGGGGGCAAAGAATACTTGGCGGGGCAAGGACTGGATGTATTGTCTCGAACGCAACCTATTGTTGTTTGACCTGCCCATCGAAGAGAAACAATCGACACTGGCAGCGAACAAATTGGGCAAGTAGTTCAGACGTATCGAAGAAGCGGCAGAGCAGTACAAGAAGCGGTGGATCGTCTAGGAGAAGAAGCATGTAGCAAAACGATAAGCGCTTGAGGTATAAAATGCATCAACTTAACTAAGACGAGGTTGGGCCAAGGGCCAGGAGGGGGAGGGCTAGGAGAAACTCTGAAGGAGGCGTAGCAACAACAGCAACCAGGCCGGATAATAAAGTGAAGGCGCCCGCCGAAACTTGGCACTGGCCATCGGTTTAGCTGACACGCCCAGTGAGTACTGCCTGAAGCTGTGATACAATCCCTGCTTAAGTTGATGTTGTTTTGTTTTGTTTGTCGCTATGCCTTATTCCCTGCCAAGTCGATGGTTCCCCACCCCCCCGTACTCTGTCATTCCGCATCGGAAGCGTCACCTAGTTGTTTTATTTGTGTGACCCTTTTCGATCACTCCTTTTTTCGATTATGTTAACAATTTCCTCGGTCCGTCTGTCTCTGTCCTCTTCGTCTCGGCTGTATCGTCCATATCCCACCAGCTGGACGTAAGCCTCTGCTCGTTATTTTTGGTTGTTAGATCTTTGTCTCTACCTTCGTTTTTGTCTGCTTGCCTTCCGTCTGGTTTCCTTGTGGCGTCCTTACGTTGGTCTATCAGCTGGACATATCATACGAATGGTCGTACCAGCAAGCAGCAACCTTGTCCTCGGGACTCGGTTTGGGCCTTGAGCGCATGTTTGGCTCGTGTTTCTCTATTTACTTGTTCTTTTTCGTTATTCCTTTCATTCACCTTTCTTGTCTCTCTTCGTGTTGTTCTTTTTATTTTTTTCCTTGTTGTTCGAGTGTGCATATACCACGGATATGTTCCTGGTGTTATTTATTTATAGTCGAAAGTGATATGGGATGGTATACCACAGTTCGTTAATACCGTTTTCCTTAAAATCTGGTATGATACGGCCGTGCGCGCTCCTTGGTACCTTTTTGTTTTCTCCCGTCGAAAGGCATTTTTGCTACAACCTGTTTTCGTGACCACAGGCAGGATTTCAGGGAAGTGAGCTAATGTGAGAACAACCTCATCACCAGTATTGTTATTAATAGTACGTCACCTTATCTCATACGCATATTACGCATTTCCTATCTTCTCATACTGCAACGTACTGTACCCCCTCATAGCTACGTGATACCATCACACACACCGTCATACGTTGTAGCGGGTTCCCGCCGTTAAGGCCACGCTGGCACCCGAACGTCAGCTAGCTACTTGCTGTTCTCCAGGCGGATGATACATCTCTCTGGGAGTCGTCGTCGAAGATGCCGCCGAAGGAAAACTACCTTCCCATGATGGGTAATAAGTTATTGGGAGAACGTCACGGACAGCTACAGCTTCTCACACGAGCCTACAACCGGCGAAATTGAGGATGCTCCTTATGGGGCGTGTGAGGGCGTCGGGTGCACCAGATGGCAGTCGTAGGCACCCAAAAACGACTCACAGGTGTTTTCGTGTGTTTGAAGTTGCGAGCGAGGAACGCAAAAACCTCACAACGACACCAAAAGTTTTAGTTTACGCAGGAGGGCATAGCACAATGACTACATCACTGATGAAAAAGGTCTTCACGAGAAGATTGCGGTTCTCCAGGCGGATGATATATCTCTCTGGGATTCGTCGTCGAAAATGCCGCGGAAGGAAAACCTACCTTCCCATGATGGGTAGTAAGTTATAGGGCCCAACAAAGTGCTAAAAATGACTAAAAATCCCAGGATTCTCGTATACTTGCACCACCTATTCTACAACCACAAAATACGAGTCTTGGTTGCAAATTTCTCGCTCTAACTCCAAGTCGTACGTATATGTTGCCGAAACGCCTACGCACGGGGACTGGACGACCCATTCCTGGGAGTGCTAGCGTCCCCCTGCGTGACATTATGTAAAGAAACAAAAGGCTCAGATCGGCACGAACATTAAGAAAACTGCGCTGAGAAACACAGCTCAACATCATTGGGACTAAGTCTAAAACCTACAGGGATACATACCCGCACACAGGGTATTTGGCATTAATAGGGAACACTGCAGACACCTGGACGGATGGCATACATGCTGAACGAGTGCATACCAGAGTTTTTTCTTTTCCTCGCGGACATGCCGTACAGAGGAATGGGAACACCATACTCGCACGTACCGGCACATACTTGGTGTGTACCTGGTATCCTCCAATTTCACACCTGACGTTGTTATGCATTTTATAATGCATATGAACAACGCTGTGCCAGTAACGTCAGCCCTTGGCCGTGTCCGTCGATAACGATACGGATCATACACGTCACGAGACGCAGCATACTGCTGTATATACCAACAATGCTGTGCCGGTGCACGAAAGGCGGTTGATGGCGAGGGACGTTGGGCCGGTGCAGGTCTCGTGGCCGGCGCCAATGCGTCGGCCCTTGGCCCGTCCCTCACTAACGATAAATGAAATAAACGTCGCGGTACACAATGAATGGTTTATGTTTATGTAACAACACCACTGTGCCGGCACACTAGAAGGCGGTCGATGATGAAAGACTTTGTGCCAGTGCACGACTTGGGGCCAGCGCTGATGCGTCGACCCTTGGACCCTGCCCTCACTAACGATACTTATCATGCACGTCGCGACACACAACAACGATGCCGTGCCCGTGCGTTATAAGGCGGTTGATAGTGACGGTATATGCGCCGGTCCACGTCTCATGACCGGCGCACCAGCTTGCAGTCGAGAATGAGCGGAATGCATGCCGGTGCATGCTTCACCCCCCCCTCGTACCAAAGACACAGGAGCGTGTCACCACAAGGAACGCTCTCGGCCGGTGCACGAGATAGGCGGTGCGAAGCACCAGATAGCGAATCTGTCGATAGGAAGATGCCGGTGCATGTCAACAACCGCGGCTATAAACAACGACGGCGCGTACTACTGGTGTGCCGGCGCACACCAGCACGGAGACAACCAAGCCCCACCCTCGTCCAGGCCAGTCTCTCGTCCAGGCCGGTGCATGTATAGTGTTCACCGTCGCCACTATCTAGTATCGTTCTCGTCTCGTTGCTCCGTTTCGCTTCCGTGCCATCTCGTCGCGTCCGCTGTTACCGTCGTTTCGTTCTGTTTCACATCCGCGTCGTCAGTTGTTGCCGTTGCTGTGTTCTGTTTCGCATCCCCGCCGTCTCGCCGGGTTCAAATTTCGAAGAGACCCGGCGAAAACGACGGCGGAGGGGGAACTCGGAACACTTACGGGCAGGGACGGCGACGAATAGGCCTCCGCGTCGCTGGCCAACTTTTCAACCTTCAAGCAGGAGACGGCGCGCGAAGTCGCCCAGCTCCAACCGGCGCTCCAGAGATCGATAAACGACATCATCGAACCCTCTTGCCGTCCCGCCCCCAGAGGAGAGGGGGTGTGGCGCCATCAGGTCTGAAACGCAGCCCGGAAGGTCTGCTGCCGGAGCCTCTCTGCTGGATCACTCCTCCAGCAGCATGCTGCTCGGACTACCGGCCGGACAACCGTTCGGGAGCCCCATCGCCGGAGTCCTCTCACCGACTCCCAGCATCGCCGGCCAACCTATTGATGAAGCCATGGGCGCCCACGCGGGTCTGCATGGGTCCGCCAACGTCGAATACGGCAGGCTCGCCGTAGGGCCGGGGGGGGCGTTCGGCTGATGCGGTACTCCGGGCGGCGCCAGAGTCGCCGGCGCTCCTCTCGGACAGGCAGATCCGCTCAACGTGGGCCCGCGAGGGCGGGGCTACGGTAGTGCTTTCGGCGTTGGCCCAGCGAGAGGGGTCGCCTACGGTGGCGCTTTGGCCGGTACCGGAACCGCCCGCGTCCAACTCGGCAAGGCGGGCGGGCTTACAATGGGTCTGGGGGAGGAGGGTTCGGCTACGGGGTTATGTGGACGGCGCCGGTGGCGCCGGCGCCTTTTGCGGGCAGGTGGAAGGGACCGCCGCCGACTCGGCACGATGGCTCGGCTACGCCCCGGGCGGGGCAGAAGCCAACAGCACGTGAACGGTTTCACTCGGCCACGTGGCCGACGACGGGCCGGGCGGAGCTGAGGTTCGCTCGGACAGTTACGGGGATAGCAGCGCCGGCAACGCGTTTACCGTCTTGCGCCGGCAGGTGAACAAGATTATGACCACCCATGCAGTGGCATCTTGGGCCAACCCCACGACTCGGCTATGGCAGATTCATCTGCGGCAGCCGCCCGGCGTCGATGCACAGGGCGGCGTCCAGGGGTACGTGGGGGCCACGGTCAACATTTCGGCCGGCACCCATGGCATATTGGAAGCGCTGGACGACCTCGACTTTCTGGCCTTCACACTGCGCGGCAAGGCGGGCATCGCCCTTTCATTGGCACAACACCTGAGCATTTTGGGGCACGCAATCGTCACGGTCGCGCCCGGCGGGCTCTCACCAGATGGCGAGGACCTCGATGTGGCGCGTTCTTGCTTGGAGGCGTTCGGCTGAGCCTTCAACGCGGGGGCTACGATCTCCAACGATGGAGCACTTTGCGGTCGCCGATCGTCCGGGAAAGCGGGCCAGGATGGCGGCTCTGGCCACCAAAGACCTCGAGACCTTCATGCTCGACCCGCGCGGTGTCTCCGACTCTTGCGGCCACGCTTGGGCCTACTCCTCGCCGGTGAAGTCCTTTCCCATCATTGCGGGGCCGCACTGGCCCTGCCGTTCCGGCTAATGGCCCTCGGCGGCCTTATTCACGCCGAAGTCCAGCAACCTCTCCTTACCTCGACCTTGGCGGCCGTGGCCGGGGGTAGTGAAGGCCGGCAGTGGGGGAATACCGGCAAGTGCCGCTTCGATGACACCTGTTTGTTCACCCAAGTCGTCCCGCTCGCAAGGCGGGAAGCGACAATAAGAGCAAGGCGACTGCCAGCGGGGGGTCGGCCGATAGCAGCATCGAAGACAGTGGCGCTGTATCCGGGGAACCCCCGACCTAGAGGGTTAAGGGCAAGGGCAAGGCGAGGGCTGGGGGGCGCGGTGCAAGTGACGGCAGCGGTGGAAGTGACGGCAGTTGCAGCGGTAGCGGCAGCGGCAGCGACAACGTGGCGTCAAGTGGGGGGAGGGTGTACTCATTATCATGCATGGCCGTAGTCGTATGACCATAGACCCTCCCATCCCTACAATGCCGGGACGGAGCACGTCGAGTTTTCACCGACCATGCAGACATTGCAAGCGCGAAGTGCCGTGAGGTGTTGGGCGAGTCGCATGAAGGGTGAGTTGCATCCTGCTAATAACCGTTTTAGAGGCGGATATTCTTGCATATGGATGACAGCATCAATAAATTGATTCAACGTCTGGTGTGGCCACTTCCAGAGACAGCAATGGGTTTACTTTGTAACTGCCACGTGGGTGCCTCACCATGTACACACTACGTGATACGACCACCCCCCTTGTAAAGGTTCTCCTCGCACTAAAATGATCTAATTTGACCGCCAGCCGTGGTAACCGCCAAACAAACAAAAAAAAACGGCACCCTGGGTGTCTAGCTCACGCGGTGAGAGACTTGTTTTACAGCGTCGTCGCCAGCCGACACCAACCGAACCTATGTACCAGGTATATAATCTAGGGCGTCGAGTGGGGGGGGGGCTTCACTCGCTCGGCGTCGAGCAAGTCAACGAATAGGTGGACGGGCCTAGCCCCTCAGACCGATCGCAGGGCGTACGGAAGCAGCAGCGCGAGATGCACAGCTTGTACGGTCGGGGTCGACGTCCGTTGGGGGCCCAGGTGTGACAAGTATGCTTGACCGCTGTGGGGTGTTGTTAGGCGACATGCAGCAGGTAGTATCGTTCACTAGTGCTTCTCGGTCAGACACTGTGGGCCATGTAGCTCAGAGGTATGTACAGTACTTTCGAATGAGTGGTAGGGCGCTTTGGGTGTGTGCAGGCCATCGACACAGCCCTGCTCCTTCCGCGTGTGAAAGCTGCTAGGATTCGGTTTTGGTTCGGACGACAGAACGAGTTCTCTGGGGTAGAGCAGCTGGCGGATATTGCCGAACACGGCGCGCCCATCTACGTGGACGGGGGCGCGGACATCGGCGCGGCCTTGGCATACTCAAAGCATAGCAGTTTAGCCCTACACTTTGAAATTATACTTGCGAGATTTTGACGACGTACGGTTTGGGCCGGCAGTAAGTCATCCGCGCAGAGAAGCGCACACCATTCCCGGCCTGTGGTTGTCCCCGCTGGCCGTGGTTTTATCCCCATGTAGAATTCGGATCATCCACGATTTGACGTTTTCGTCGTCGAAGTACGCACACAGTGTCAACGCGGATACTGGCATCGAGCAAGGCTCTCCCGTGGCGTTGACTCAAGTGTTGCGATTTGATATTTCGCGGATTCTGTACTTGCGTCGGCGGTTCGGGCCGAGCGTGCGTGTTGTGTTGAGTAAAATCGATTTCACTGAGGTGTTTCGACAGATTAGTGAACAGGGGGGAGAGGCGCTCGTATTAGGATACGGCTTTCGCGAATGGATCGTGACCGACCGTCGGCTGCAGTTTGGTTGGCGCAGTTCGCCGAAGTCATATTGTATGTTTTCAGCAACTCTCGAAAACGTTCGTCGTCACACGTCATACGAGGACGCCGTGGTGATGGAACAGGGGCGAATTTCGACGCAGCATGTCACGGTCATCCCGCCGAGAGCAACCGACCGGGCGACTCTCTTGCCACCTGGTCGCCGAGTCCCCGTCGGGCAAAGGTGGGACAGGCGTGGCCAATGTTTTGTGCGGTAATACCTAGATAAAGGGATATTAGCGGAGGTGCGGTGGTGACCCGATGGTCGGCGCTGTCGACGGGCGTCCACATCTCGGCGTGGGACCATTTCCGACGTTTTCGGGCAGACATCCTCACGGGATCCCCCTCTGCTGTCTCTTCTTACGATATCACCGTGGGACACCGTGTTGTGCTTGCTTGGGTGGGAGATTGATACCGTGGCAGTGACCATTTCCGTTCCCGTACCAAAGCTGGAGAAACTTTGCGACACGCTGAGCGAGCGGCCTTCGGACCGCACGTTCGCGTCTCAGGCGGAGCTGCGCTTTCTCATCGGTCGGCTACTGCACCTGCGTGAAGTCGTGTGCGACCAAGAATATACTTTGTTCGACGCATGGTCAACCAAGTAGGCTTGGCCCCTGATCGCGTGGGGCGCGAAGTTGCACGTCCCGCACGCACGCGCGGCGTTGTCTTCACGGAACCGATTGGATCCTGAATTCCACGCCGATGTGTCCTTTTCCCGTCGGTTGGTAGCAGGAGGGTTGGCTCCGCAAAGGGTCACCTCTCCACCCACCTGTACAGTAGTTACAGACAGCCGCCGGCCTTTATACTGTGGTCAGACGCCTCCGTCTACGCCACGGGGGGGATATTTCATTGGGGTCCGTTCCAGGGGCCGGCGTGTGGTGGCGTGTCGAGTTTAAAGCCGACGTTCGCGCTTGCCTGCGCGGGAAGAGTTTGGGGTCAGCGGGCGTCGCGCTTTGCTCAGGAGTTCTGGCAGCCAGCTCGTCAGCCAGTTGGCTGCACCGTCGGCAAACGGAGCTTATACGTCAGGTTTCCGGTCTTGGACCGCTTTTCGGGGGATGATAAAAAGGCTCCGTAATTTGCCACGCCGGCCTCCAGTACGGATAAGATTCAGTCGCTACATGCGCTCGTGGCGTGGTGTACGTCGGAGGGCAACCAAGCCGGTACTATACCCGGTGAACTATCAGCCGTGTTACACTTCCACCCCATAAATTTGCGAACGGAGTTGCCCACGTCGTCGCAGCTTGTTAAAAACGCACTGAGAGGGGTGGCACGGTCGACCGTTGCCGCCGGTATGCCAAAAATAATTCGTCGGCTTATTTCGTGGGGCACGTTTTAGGGAGCACACGGCCTAGCCTTGCGGTGGGGCCTGGGTGGTCGTGCTCTTTGGCTGTCGTCGGCGTCGGGCTTTTTTTTCATTGCTTGGCCTGAAGAAATGTTCACTATTTCGTCCAGAGTTGAGAGTTGTACACTCCGTGTATTGCTTGACGAGAGGTGACATAGCGTTATTGGCAGGGGAGAGGCGGTTGACCTCGTTGCAGTGGCATCAGGCCACCACCATCGAGGTTCGGTTTCGAGGTCGTAAAGTCGACCAGGCTCAGCAAGGATCGGTTATCGTGCGCACACGCGACGACGCCTTCGGGGCGCGTTTCGGGGGTGCCGTCGCTCTCATGGTGGAGTTGTTATCGGGATACCCGACGCTGCCAGAAAGCGCCCCCCTGTCGTCGTAGGGTATTGAGGTCAGAGTGCCGGGGTACACGGAGACCCTCCGGCACTTCGCGAAATGGCAACGGAACAAGAGACGATTCCAGCGAATTTGACCTCCACTCATTGCGTATCGGCGCTATTATAATACGCTGGCGGTCGATGGGGAAGCGCCGCAGAGAGTGATCCAGACAGAAGGAAGATGTAAGTCTTCAGAGTCTTCTAAGACGTACATCCGCAATAACCGAAAGGACTCGGGTATTGTATATAGTAATCTAGCAGAAACGGGAATTATAGGGCAGAGGCGGCCAGGCCAGGGTACTGTTTGGGGCCGAACACCGTAGTATCGACGCGATCTCGGAACTGGGGTATGACAACGGTTTACGACCATTGGGGGTCTCGGTCGCCCGAGATTGCGTTTGTTAGAGCCCCGACCAGTCGGCTGGGGGGGGGTACTCCCGGGTACTGGCAGCACGATAGGCAACGAGAGTTAGCGGCCGGTGTCGCAGCTCTCGTACCACGCCAGTGGACTCCCCCCCGAGGTCGCAGAGAATATCAATATGACAATTCGAAGGATATACGACAAATCGTAGTATCTCTTAAGTTCACGAGAGATCCCTGTTTTGTACACAACCGAGAAAATTATTTTTCCGAGTCATGGGCTCTACCGACGAAAAATAACTGGCTTAATTTGTTCAGAAGCAGAGAGAAGAGATTAACAGCCACACTCTGTCCCCTCCTAGCTTCTCGTGGTAGGTGCACGAGTAGAGCAAGACACTGCTCGCTGCAGTTTGATAGGCGTCGAGGCTAGGCCTACTGCTGTGGTTTCTCCCGCCAACCCGCTCATTTCCTCTTTCGAAGGTGGGTGGAACGGAGCGGCCACATGGTGCTGGCCACAACGTATTATACTTCATGTTTGTTTGTGATTAACTGGTATCGATTCGGGGCTCTCACTAGGAGAGTGGTTTACTCGGTAAACTACCGTTGGGGGTCTCTGTCGTCCGACACTGCGTTTGTCAGAGCCCCGGCCAGTCGGCTGGGGGGGGGGGGGGGGCAGTGGACCCCCCCCCCCAACGTCGCAGAGAATAATAACATGACAATTCGAAGGATATACAACAAACCTATCAACAATACACGTGTACACGTGCACGCGTATGCATACGATGCTGTTCGGTCAAAAGGCATAGCTTTATTGCATATAATCAATCGAAATTCAGAGAGAAGTACAACTGCGCAGGGCTTCCGGTATTGTCATTTAAACACGGAACACATAGTACACCAGATTGTTCGTAATCAGGAAGACAAATTATCGGTGTATACTGGGAATTAAATCAGGGATGATATCCGGGCATTCCCTGGACACTCCCAACCTTTTTTCCTCCCCCCTTCCCACCCCCCCCCCCTATTATATACTGGTATATATATTATTTTGGGTTGGGTTGGCGTCGGTTGGCAACGACACTGTAAAACATGCCGCTCACTACGTTAACTAGACAACCAGGGTACCGTTTTTTTTTTTTTTTTTGCCGGTCGCCCACAGCTGGTCGTCAAGTTAGATCTTTGTGCGAAGTAAAGAACCTTTACTCTGCACAAGGAAATTGATCGTATCACGTAATGTTCAAGCTAAGGCACCCAAGAGGCAGTTACATAGTACTCCCATTGCTGTCTCTGGAAGTGGCCACACGGGAAATTAAACTAACTCATTGATGCTGGCATCCATATGCAAGAAAGTCCGCCTCACGGGCGGTCTTTAGTAGGATGCAGCTCACCCTTCATGCCACTCGCCGGACACCTCACGGCGCTTCGCGCTTGGTGCAAGCAATGTCTGCCTGGTCGGTGAAAACCCGACATGTTCCGTCCCGGCATTGTAGGGATGCGAGGGTCCATGGTCATACGACTACGGCCATGCATGAGATCGAGTACATCTCTCCTATCGAGTACACCCCCCCCCCTTCCCACCGCCCTACTGCTGCACAATGAAAGTGGCATTGTATCTCCCTGTTATAGCTCCATAATCTCCTATCACGCCTTTTCCGTAAACACATTACATCGGGGAACGGCATGCTGTTCTGAATCAGCCTGATATATTTTATCACGTGATGTCTTGACAAAGTGTACTCCTTTCTACCACTGCATCGGCCTAATGTCTTAAGTAAACCCCCCAACGCGGAAGCGCAGACGGCCAATTCTGGCGAAGATCACAAGATGATCCATATATAATACAAAGCTCAAACACTTGCGCTTCGCTAGGGTACAAACCAGCCAAAACTCCAGACGTAGCATGTCCAAGGTGCGGAGCTCTTCAATACAGCGACAGAACAAAGGAGCAAGTCACTCCGGAAGTGCGGGACAGCGGGTGAAATGGAGTCTCCGTGGTCTTGAAACCCGGCTAGGGCGTAGTACTCGTGCCGCCAGCAGCCTGAGTTTTGTTCAACGTACAAATGTGGCCATTCGGGTTCCCACACGAAAACGATACGGACATGTCGCCAATTTCCCAAATCTGTTCAACAGGCCCGTAAACCAAGGTCCAAGGTGCTGACCGTGGTCGGACGTCGGCACCCGCAGCACATTATGAAGATCGTCATATACTTCGAAGTGTATAAGTACGCATGCATGCATGATGCATGGGGCTATGGTACTGGTGCAACGGTACACGCACGCATGTATGAATCTGTTGCTCACCACAAAAATGTATCGTTCCAGTTGATGTACGTGTATGCGTGGCTACCGTATGAATCAATCAACTAAATATAGGGTGCATCATCGGAGGGTGAGCTCGCGAGGTCCACTTTTCTTTCGGGAAATCACATTTACCACAGATATTTAGAATAACGGTTCTCCGTACGTTTTTAGCCTACTGCTCGTACATTTGTCAACCCACCCAGAACTGGAGTCCAACTAGGCATGGCACGGCCGGCATATAGAGCTAAATTTAGGCATATCTTCGTCGGGTCTACTGCCAAGATATCCCCCCACAGCCACAAGTCCCGAAACCATCTTGAACAACTGCATAACTGCCAAGAACATCCCAGTTGGAAAGTTTCCGTCCCACTCCGACCCCACCAACAGATGATCGTAGCCAGAAAACAAGAATATTAGAGATAACAACTTTGCGTTCAAGTAAAGGACTGTCACAACATACGAGGATCGGTTCGTTTCAAGGTACGTCCAGCCCACTATAGCCTCGACGAGAGCCAAGACACCCAGGACTGATGGTGTGACTAACGTGTAGCCCGGCGTGTCGGGATGGGAACCCCATCCCCATACTGGGTACAGAGGTATCAAAATCAGGACGGGAAGACCGCTGATGAGCACTCCCGCCCATGCATATGCAGCGAAATCGCGCCTGCCGGTGCGAATCGATGGAAATAATACGCGGAAGAGGTCGACGTTAGATTGAAGCGAACGCCGCACATGCAATGGCTACGTCTTGTTGGCCGTTGTTTTCGTAGCATCGATGCTCCTCTGTAGTATGTTACAGCATTTGCCAAACAAGAGGGAGCACGCAAAGGGGCAGTGAACACCGTACGGTACAACGATGAATCCCCTAACCTACTTACTCGTTAACCAGGGGAGTACCCATGATGAAAATGATGTCGGAAAGATGTCGATGAGATACTTCCTAATACGCATCGCTCGGCGGCTGCACTCTTCTCGTTTTCTGAGAAACTCAGCACCGAAAATCGTCCGAGGGTGTGTGTGATATTTAGTGTTGTACGGTATACCCCTTACCGGTAATCACCGCACACGCTCCTAGAGTTAGAGCCTCAAAGGTACTTTCCCCGCATGCACGGGATGTCTGGTATCGTCCATGCGAGTGTCGTTTCGTTTTGTTTTATATATATACTTGAAATACTCTGCGAACGCTCCGTACCTCACGGGGGAGCCTGGCGCCGAGCGAGGGTACACAAGATTGTGAAGAACATCCCGTGAAACGGTTTTCGCATTGTCATGACTGTCCAAGCTTGTTGGTCCCCTGTCGCATAGTATACGACGCCACGACAGAAGCATTACTCCGTACCCGGCGAGTTCAAACCTCGCCAATAGCCTGAAAAGCATCTGCCACAGCGGCAATTTCAGCGGAGAAGTTGTGAAAAGCAGACCCTTCCAGCAGGGTGTGTTGTTGAGTACGAACTATTTGTTTTTTCCGCCCCAGCAACCAACTCAATTGCTTCGTTTTCTCCAGGGTCTAAGAAATCGCACGCAAGTCAGTCAAAGGTTGACAGACATTATCAGGCCTTCTTATGGTACACCCTTGAGCTACGTACTGGGCAGTTTTACGGCGTTTCTCTATGTCCTATCACTGCTTCTTGACAGGGTGGGAATCTAGCATCCAAATACCTTAACGAAACACTTTCTGTGACTCTCTGCGTTTTTCCCTCTCCTGTGGGCCGCACCATCACCGCCGTGTTCTTGCGATTAGATGTTTTTGTGGATAGACACACCTACCCGAACGCTGATTTTGAAATGCGATTCACTTGCAATACAGTTGATTACCCCAACTCAATGAGACAAAAACACAACACGCACGGACATCAACCTGACGAACTAACCAAAGGTTCAACGATCGTGGATGCCGCTGTTTCGGATTTATGGCGGGATGAACGCTGTGCTCGATAAGCCCCATGGTTGACATCACGCACAACCTGGCAACAGGCATTTTTCAGCTCAACAAACAAGGGACCCGCACAGCGAGAGACCTTTCTGAACCCCGAAGTTAGGTTGAAACAAAAAATCCGAAGTTGGACGAAACGAGCACACTGATCAGTTCCTTTCGATATAGCTATACAGTAAACAGGCACACAAGCGTTGAACACGAAGCATAAAGCACGGCTGGAAACACTCGTCAAAGTCTCTGGCGGCCCAAGTCATGCAACGCGTCGGCCACATCCACTCGAAACGGCCCTTTAGTGCGCCCCACAAATGTCGAGCTTCCGGTGCGTTTCCGTAACGTCGATAACGACGTTTCTGCCGACAATTACACAAATAGACACATCGTAGGATGCAATTGGAGTTGGTGAAATACCAACATCGTCGTGGCCGCAGCGAGGGCTACTCCGACACGGTTTGCCAGCAAAAATATCTCAGCCGTGGATGGATTCGAAAAGGTGCCTTCGTTGGGGCGTGGCATACATCGGTGAAGTCAAGTCTTTTGCGCTTCACATTATCGAAGCATGCACCAATCCATCAACCGGCTCAGACGTTCCGACTTCACACCAGGTATATATGGTCAGCACCCGAAGCTTGCCAAGCCCGGTATCCTTACATTTTCAAAAGATGTGAGCGGCCCCAACGATCCGAGCCCGTAGACGACAAGAAGCCAGGTCTCGACGAGACCAAGAGTCCCCATCGTTTGTTCACAGATGGCCATCTCCCCGTCCTGCACACATTCCATGGCCGCAGGCGCGTAAGTGAAACGTAAACGTCAGCTAACCCTAACCGTTGTCGTATCAGAAACTTAAGTATGGCCGTTGGACAGATTGAGTGCCCGCAATGGCCAGGTCTAACACTAGGAACAATGCGTTTTGTTTTGACGAGCGTTGTTCAGAAAAGCACTGTAGGTATCCGCCGCGTTTATCCGACGGGCAGAGATCTTGCGAATGATAGGTGGTACGGTAAAGATGTCCATTGTATACCCTTTCTGTTGAGGTGCTATCCGCCACTGCTGGGCCTAGTGACTACAACCCTATTTGTATGCAGTGTTCAGCATTTAGGCGTTTTGGTTTCGCGTTATGCCCCGCCCACACAAGAAATTGTTTGGCACGCTGCGTCGACGACGTATTCGCAAGTACAAGTTTGAGTAGGCACATAGTGCCCCTCGTCCGGGTGGCCGAATCGCTGCAGTAAAGCCGGCTACCATAGCATACGTCGAAGGTAGGGTTTGGCTGCAAGGTGAGGTTCCATTGTAACAGCAAGCATCTACCCTGAGGTGGGTATTCACGCAGTATTCGTGCTGCCTTGACATTCATGCACTGAAGGCCGCCATTTTTACCCGCATGTCTCCATTGCCCCTGTATCGACAACAGCGCTGCGTAACACTCTAAGCTGTGCGACATCAGGCACGATAAATGATCCTCTCGACGTACGCTGGTGAGTGGAATACGCCCAGGTATCCGTTCGGGGTAGCGCTAAAAGGAGATATCACCGTCGTGTTAGGTCATCCGGTGCCCCAAAAGTCAACAGTCATTCTGCTGTGAAACGCTCAGAATACCATATTCCGTGCATCGGCTGCAGGCTAAACAATTCGTACACTACGGCCAACCTACGGTAAAACATCCCACACAAAAGCTGCTAACTATTGACATTTTTTGGTTTTCCCATGACATAGCTAACACACTTGCCCTATTCTGCGGCTTCCTTCCTCGCTTATCTCTAGTCTGGGTTAACACAACGGGGGAACCCCCCGGTACGGTGCTTGTCGTCAAATATTTTGCGAGAAGACCTCAGAACGTTCTTGCATCGGCGACTCTCGTCAAGTTGTGGGGAAATACGCTAAGCACTTTCTGCGAAGGGGGATTGCCAAAGGGGGGTATACCCCCCGGAAGGTTTAGCCATACGGGGGTATAGGCAAAACACGTCCGCCGGAGGCGTTCCCACGTGCCCAAACCTGCTCCGAATTTGTTTCTGAGGAGCTGGCAAGGTGCTCGTAGCCCATGCCGAGCACGCCCGCTTTTGGTTTCTTTTTTCGGGCACATTGTCGGGGCTAACAGCACCACAGTGCAGGAGGGGTCAAAGTATTCCCCCCTTTTGACCAAAGGAGTATGCCCCCGCAACTCTACTGAAGTTTGTAGCACCCCCACGTGACTATCATTGTCGCCCCCATTGACCGAGTCACTGCCTCGCGATGACTACTTATCACAGCCCCTGAAACAGCCCAAGGGCGGAACATCCAGCAGTTGCGCGCAGTCTCCATCAACCTTTGCGGGACAACACACGGGGATACATATAACGCGCAAAATCGAAACAATATACTATATACGTGTACGTTCCAATCTTTGCAAAGTACCAAATCAGAATCGGTGGGTGGGTGGGTGATGATGGGAGCAGGTCGTGTGTACCAGGTTTACAATGAAACACGGAGTACTCTCAGTAGAGAGCAACAGACCAGACATAAAGCAACACAGCCAAGTCGCGCACCCGGCAGACGCGAACAGCACACGGGTTCTCAGCGGCTACGAGTGTGTCTGGTGGAGAGCAGTCAGCGTCTCATTGTAGACCTGGTATCACCCACACACCCACTCACCCACCCGTTTTTGCTTCCGATTTGATTTGGTACGTGCAAAGATTGGTATGTTCATGTAGAATTTGAAATTTGGATTTTTAATGTCATTTGTTGTCCCGTGTGTTTTCCTGCAATTTGCGGTAGAGACTACCAGGTACTCCCAACAGATAGCAACAGACCAGAATCCAGGCAACACAGGGAACTCGCACACCTGGCAACAGCGAACAACACTCCGGTACCCAGCGGCTTCGAGCGTGAACGTAAGCCGGCCATCTCCGCAACATGTCTAGCCAGATTGGTATGGATACGACATCCCCTAGAAGTGCGCTGAGAGCAGTCAGTGTCTCATTGTAGACCTGGTACACACGACCCACCCCCATCATCACTCACCCACCGACCCCCCTTTTTCTTCTGATTTGATTTGGTACGTTGCATTGATTGGTACGTTTATGTATAGCATGAAATATTTCATTTTGCATGTTTTTTGTCCCTTGTGTTCTTCCGCAAAATTCGATGGAGACTACTCGCAACTGCTGGATTTTCCGCTCTTGGGCGGTTCGGGCTGTTGTAAAGGGTGACGTGTACAAGTGTGTATATGTGTTTCTGGGGCTGTGATAAGTGGTCATCGGGGGGTAGTGACTCGGTCAAAGGGGGGGAAGATGATGATCACGCGGAGGTACCACATAAACTTAGTAGAGTTAGCCTCTGCCCCCATATGGCTAACAAGCCCGTGGTATACCCCGCTCTGACGATTTTCCTGCTGCAAATCAAAACCCAAGGTAAATTTGGTCCACTCGGTGGGTATCGATCTCGCGGAAGCGGCACTAGTAGTTACAAAGGCAAAACGCCAGACTCCCAGAGGCGCTGGCTCTATAACGTAGATGATACCGGAATTATTGTAATGAGGGGATTGTGTTTCCCTAAGACGAGCACGTCGGTGCCTACAGCGACGGAGGCGTGTATAACGTCCGCAGGATGTCCCTCGAGGGATCAGATCTACCACATTCCCCGTAAGGTGTGTCTCGTCCACACGGCTGCCGTTTTCCGCCAAATGTCGCCGGCATCCTTGCCCTACATGCGGAACAGGGCTACATTCATGTATCTTTCAAAATGAAAAATGCAATACCGCACTTCGAAAAACGAGCTAGGAACTCTGCCTCGTGAGCAGGTAGGTAGTCGCGTAGGGCATAGTGGTGTCAGTCACATTGACACCAGGCACAGTCGTCGCAAGGACCGGTGCGAAAGTATAGTTGACGAACCCAAAGAGGCTTGAACCACCGTGGCGTCCAGGGAAGGCTTTTTGTTTGGTGTTTGGGGTGGAAACCATGTTGTTCACCTCCCAAGCCAATAAGGTGGTTAACGGGGGGAGGTGACACGAAGATTATTCGAAGTGGGCAGGTTATGACGCGTACCCACCATCGTTGACATTGCCGGAAAAGGCGCATACCAGGCTTTGTAGGAAGAATGCACCGTTGAGAGGGCAGCCAAGGTGACAAGGTTCCAGGTCGATTAGTACGTGACACCTGTCACACATACATCAATTAACTGGCTGGGACTGCTTGGGGTAAGTTGGGGTGCTTGTGTTTGGTTGTGAGCCTGTTGCTTGTGGTGGTCTGTCTTAGATAGTCCGTATTTATGACTCATCACCGTTGGGGGAGCGCAACAGCGGTATACTTGTAACACCGCTGGCGACGAGTCAAAATGGATATGCGTTAAGGTGTCTGCTCCCTGGTGTCTCATTCGACGTGTTCCGTCTTTCGAGCGGCAGCTCCGCTGCTTCGTGTGTATACCTTTTATTTTTCGTATGGCCTGTGTCCCGTTGCACTCTCCGCTTCCATGATTTATGTTCGGGGGTAGAACGGGCGACGGACCCTATGATAATGTCAACAATATCAATTATGCACCCAGAACCCGTGATCGCTATTGTCTCGCCTCCTGTTCGCTGCCTCCGTTGTGTTACCTGTGTTCTGTTTCCGTTTTAGGTTTTCAGACTTCTGATTTGCACTTCCTGTATACATGTTCACCCTTTGTTTTTCTTCCGTATTCTGTACAATCAATGGCAGCAGTTCATAACCCATCCTACGTTGTAAACCACTCTCGACACGGTATACCACTGGGTGATACATATCATAAACTCTTTGCGAAATAACGATTTGCCGCCCGTGGTTCGTTGTATGATGCACCTCCTGAGATCATGCCTCATAATCACAATGACAACCCCAAGAAATACGTGGTGGTATGATACATTGGTGGTCGCGTTATAAGTCGACCTACAGTAGTACTGCAGTAGTGACAAGCGGCTTGGGGTCGCCTTATAGCTGTACTCGCCTACACTCGGAACAGTACCTACGTGAGACTTCGAAAGCTATACCAGCATTTAGCACACCTTGGATCCGTCTTGACGACCCTGCCTCACTGCGTCCTCTCGAACGCGAGTCAACCGCTGCGGCAGAGCTGGTTCCAGGTGCAACTTCTGGACTTTACGGGTACAACAACCCGTGTTGTTCCAATTTATCAACTTCTCCCCGTATACAAAAACACATAATACTCAGCATATATGGCGATAAGGCTTGTGAAGGCACAGTATCTATATATGACGACCTCGGGCGTGTGGCGAACACAAGATCTTGTCGAGCGCCAACTTTGACTGTTGGAGCTGCACCAACCCTCGTGTTCTATCGTGTGCCCCCATTGTGTTTTTGCAAGCTTGACGCCCAGCTCAACGGCAGTTCATCAGGATCGTCTGCGATCGCGATCAGCCATGGAGCGTTACATTATCTGACAAATCGTCGAGAGTCCGCTGGTTTATGTTTTCAACGTATTGTTATCGTCTTGTTTTATAGCACGGATAAGAATGTTGAGCGCTATTTCAAGGAACTCCGGATACTGATACAACGTCTGCGTGCTAAGAGCAACGTTCTAACGACTGCTGAACATAATGCGAAAACAGTTGACGCTCTGTCGAAAATGTTCTTCTAATGCCCACTTGCTTGGCCGACCTCCGAGTATAGCCCCTAGTAAAAGACATTTTTGACCTGCGTAATAAATGGCATTCATTGTCGTTGCCGCTCGCGTCAGCGTGCTCTTCCTGCTGGCCCAAGGAAACCGAAAGGTTTGAAGGCGGTGGCAAACCCACCCCCCCCCTCCTCCTCTTAGGCCCGTCTTCTACTTCGCTCTCATCTGAAGACCCGTCGGGTGAACTCTCCTTCGTGCCCTCTAAGTCGGATCCTAAACGTGTTGACACGCTCTGCGATTTCGTTCTGCGCATCGAACAGTAGGGCAACGTGTACGTCTTCTTGTTCTCCTACGCGCGTCCATATTTTGACTGCGGTCATGGTGATCGAGTTAGAAGCCCCACCTGGCGTGATGTGAAGCTCAGCTAACACACTTTACAACTCTGCGTCATCGGGACCGCCCCGAGCTTCATCAGGAACACGCTATCGCTCAAACTGGTGAGAGCACTCTATAGCACCTGCACGACTTGGTACTTGTCGCCATGGGGACCACCCTCTACCTCCGCCGACAACTATGTTTTGGTGTAGATAGTTAACCGCATTCATGTAGCACTCTGGAACGGTGTTTTATTCGTCACGCGGGCACAAGAAACTTCAAGCTCTACCTGGGCAAACGTGCGTTTTCAGTCAGCCGATTCAGTTCCTCTCCCTTTTCGAGGCGCTCGCCGCACATCATTGACCGCAGTCATTTTCCCGGGCACGCTTTGCGAAATGACGCATACATCGCCCGCGGCGCACCCCATGATTCACAAACGGCTGCTGCAGTTGCAAAAACTATCGGGTGGTGCCGTGACCAGAAGGGAGTGCTTCCTGGATATTCTTATGTGTGTCGGAGTAATCCAAATACGACGACCACCCACCTTGTATAAGTTCTACAGTAGTAGCCATTTAGAGCGAGTCGCCCCATATTGATACGGAACCTGCATATGTTATATCCGGCGGCTGGTCTTGTATAAGATCCTATTAGTATTAATAGTCGTGTCACGCTATTCGAGGTCCCTTTGCAGCTATTCTCGAGTTAAAGAGTATGGACCACCGCTGATTTGGATTGCATTCAGGAAATAAAGGTTTCCCCCAGCAGACTACCCGCGGGTGACAATGTGTGACGCGATCAACGGAACCCGTACGTAGCAGGTACAGCAGCAGTAGTAGCACACTATATGCACGTGAACACACCATCATGTAGGGACCAGCCGCCAGTTACAGTGGGAGGTACACTGTTCCTGTGGAAGCGTGCTCCAGCAGAGTAGATAAAAGAGTCTCCACCTCCGACGACTGCTGCGGCTCCAGGCTAATATTTGGCTATTCTGCAACGCCATGAACAAACCACATATGCACTTTGTTTGGCTGATGCTTGTACCGTAGAGCGATTCGACAAAAGGGACACAGCAACTGCTGCTGAAGCCCTCACAGCATGACCTACACCCGGGGATGTGGCCGCCATGGCTGCTGATGCTGGAGCCATCACACCAGAGCTCTCGATAAGTGGCGATCCTGAGTGCAAGAACCAGCCTTGCATTGCGGAACCACCACAGCCTACTGGGTAGCCCAACCCACACCTATCATATCTCACGCCCGCCTGCCTGGAAAGGGACAGCCAAAATCCGTTGCCACTGCTGTTGCCAGCCCCCTTTGTTATTTCATCCCTACGGTATACCACTCGTGGGGAGAATATTCTGAAATGCCAAAGGTCAATCCATTTCTTCACTGGGAGTATATACGTTGTATCATGCTCAATAAGGTAAATCACCCGTTGAAACAAAACATTTTATGAAACAGTAGTTATCACCGGGATCGTGTCACTGACCTCGTGTCATTCACCCTATTACCAAGTTGCTTCATGGTCTCAGTGATCATCGTCATTTCGTCTCCCCGAGTTCAGAAAACAAATAATTACGTCTATTTTGCTGTTTCTTTCGTTCTGCTATTTTTCATTGTTAATACTCGTAGTCCATACAGTAGTATTAATAGTAGTTATACTTTGTACCAGGTATGATAGAAAGAACTATAAACTCGACTGGCGCGGTCGGTCGCTAGCTGGACCCTTCGGTGGACATTCACTAATTTTTCACAAGCCATCAACCATGAGTGCTGGAAAGCTTCGTGGGGATAACTTTTCATCTTTCAGTTTTCGGGAATAGCTTCGACAGGACTGTCAGGTTCATTGAGCTATTCGGTACACACGATTACTATTATTTCAGCTTGTTGCGAACGACAACAGCTGTACGCTTCGCTGTGGAATACTGCTGCATGGCTGTAGCTTTTGCTCGCAGCTTTCCCCGCGGGAAGGGCTCAGCATTCACACCTAAACCTTCGCCTCTATGCTGTAGCTATCTGCCCTGTTGATCAAATATAGGGCGGGCAAATTCGTAGCTGGAATGCTATTAATTGCTTCGCTTGCGGATTATTTTGACGGTATCACCAGTATCAACAGCTGGAAGTAATTTTGACTCAAATGCTGAGATGGAATTTGAGTAAACATTGCTGTACGTTCCCAACGGTCCAAGAGCCTGGTCATATTGTATGATTGCTGTTCTGGCGATGCAATTATGGCACACACAGCACAGAACAGCACATCAAAGCTCGCCACTGCCCTCATGCCGTACATAATTATCTGCCCTGCTGCTGTGGACGTCTGATCGTGAGCGGCTGAGAACTGGACGGCCACACCCTCTGAGGTTGATAAAGTTGGCTGGAACAGTCGAATCAATGTTTTAGCGTGTGGTTATTTTTACTGTACGTGCGCGATTAGGTGGCGACGAGTCATACTTCTTGCTACAACAAATAGGTAGCTTTCACGTGAATTTGGATTGCAAAAGAAACAATTCTTACGATCGTAGTACGAGTACTGCTTGCTGCTATACTGTGTCTACTGTAATATCTGACGCACCAATTCTTGATGTACTGTAAATGTAGTTCAGATCTCCTGCACAACAACAAACAAGCCGGGCAACCACAGGCAACAATAATATAAATATAGATACGTATGTCCCCCTCACAACATCACATCGAGTACGAGTAAGTGTCTTTGTTGTCTTTGGTACTCGAAAAATTACCCGGGTACATTGTTTGTCGACCTCTCCAGCATACTCGTACCGGCAGAACGTTTCTCTATGCTGCTTATTTGTGTTGCTGCTGTCCTGGGGCGTACTTGTCTTGCGTTGTCTCAGTTTGGACCGCTTGATCAATGGCATCATATGTGGTACATCCTTTTTAAACCGCTTCGCGGGACGCAAGTACGGCAGTCTCCTCGCTGCGTACAGTATACCTGGTACATACATACACGAGTTCCAATACCAGGTAGCATATCTGTAAAGCAATAACTAATGGGTCACCGGTGGTTTGGTAGGTGGTCCGCGTGCCTATCAATATCAATTTCGTGGGTTCGAGGCTCACCGAGTGCATGCTCGTAGGAACTATTTCTTGCATAACAAAAAAATACCGGGAAGCGCGAGAGCGTAGGTTTAGCTACATTCGATGAAAATCGACGAACAGTGGGAACGCTGAACCCCATGCGCGACAAAATAATGAAGGCACGTACCGGGGGGTACAAGGGACGACACCTGCGACCACGGCTGATTCAGAAGATCGCTGAGGGTAAAAATCTCCTACACCAGTTGAGCTGTGAAGTAAAAGTGATGAAAAAAAAATGTCTCTTACGTCACCCTCTGAGGACCTAGTCCACCATAGTGTTCTTTGTGTGGCTGGGTTTGGACATTTCCATACCTGCTGCACTTCGAAGTGATACCGTACGACACCTGTGATTGTCGTACTGCGTCTAGTCAGGCTGACACCCGCATGCGGCTCCGCGCACGCCCGTAATGGCTTGGGGCTTACCGGTATGCAACTCGAGGCTGTTAGTGCGACAGCACTGCCAAGGGGTGGGTGCATTACAAAAAACGATTATGTGTGAACAGAAAGTAAACGCTGCAAACACGAGAAAAACAAACATTGCCATCCGCCATCGGGCCCAACAACGCATTAGTCGTTCGTATACAGCAGCAATCAGCACTACAAAGCACCACGTACGAGACGCTCGGCATCCGTGCTGTATCCTTCCTGTACAGACAGACAAAACAATTAGTTGAGCAGCTGTCGATCGAGTTAATCGACCGTACGAAGCGCCGGCGATTACATTGGAGTAACAAGCTCAGCAGCAGGCAGCAGCAGCATAGCGTACAGGTACATATCACACGAAAACTATGCTGGCACGAGACCTCCGGCGAGACGCCTTATAAATGTCCATTGCGAGACGGTACTCGTACATCGTCCGAAGCAGATGGATCCGTCTTTCAGCTTCAAGATGCGGAGTTGACTTGCACAATGACCATGCTCACACGAGGGTCAGCATCAAAAATATATCACAGGCAAAGCAACAGCTCTAGCAGCAGGACAGAACAGCAAGTGGATATACATAGCAGTAGCACCAGGGCAGCCGATGAATAGCGGCCGCAGCAGCAGCAGCAGCAGTAGCACATCATGCACGCCCGAGGCTGCCGCTGGCACAACAGTCGGGGCAGGGGAGCCGGTGGCGCACGAGGAGGAAAGGCAAAATATTATATCGCAGGCCGACCTACTCCTTGAGGGGGCTTGCGTGAGCAGCAGCAACAGCAACATCAGAACAACACAGCAGCTGCCCCAAGTAGCAGCCACAGAGCAGCAGCAGAGCAGCGGTAGTAACAGCAGCAGTAGCAGATCACGCACGTCCGAGGCCGCTCACGGCACAGCAGTCGAGGCAGGGGAGCACGGTGGGGCACGACGAGGAAAGTTAAAATGGCGTCTCCGATGGAGTTACTTTGTAGTTGGTGTATCTCGTCCCCACTAAAGTCAAGTTGTGGGATCGAATCTCACCGACTGCGTGGGCGTGCTGGCAGGAACTTTTTCTTGCGTAAAAAATTGACGAACGGCAAGCGTGAGAGCGTGATGTGCCCTGGCTGGGGGCTGACTGGGTTTGCTGTTGCTCGGATTCTACAGAACCCTTTTAAATAGTCCAGCTGTGCGTAAGAACAGTTGAGTGATCGATAACTGATTCATCCCAGTCTCGTGGCCAAAGGTTTTCGTTGATGACGTACCTTTGCCCCCTCAGGCTTACCTTTTGCATGGTCAAACCCTCTGCTGATATATAACTTAGGCCGACCTACTCCACGAAGGGGACTGCGTGAGCAGCAACAGCGGAACAACACAGCAGCTGCACGTAGCACCGGCAGCAGAGCAGCAGCAGAGCAGCGGCAGAGCAGCGGCAGAGCAGCGGCAGTAGCTCCAGCAGCAGCAGCAGCACACCACGCACGCCCGAGGCCTGCTGCTGCTACTGCCGCTGGACGTTTTTCATAATTTTTTTGTGTACACGCTCACGCAGTGCCCAGACGGGGCACGAAAAGCATATCAGAGGGTTTGTACGGGACGGGGCACGGATTTTACGGGATGTGCCCAAATTTCACGAGACTAGATTGCACGGGATCGGGATTTGAAAAAAAACCACGGGCCGGGATTGTGATCGCGAACATTTCCACAGGATCAGTTTGCACGGGAACGGGTTTTATAGTCATTCCCATTGATGGCAATCACTGCATTGCTGCTGCCTGCTGCGTGTTACAAAAACCAAAATCGTAGACACCGTTTGCACCTCCACCGCTGTACCGCTCCTGCAGCCGCGTAGACTCATCCGATTTGGTCGAAACCAAAGACTCCGTCTTCTCTGCCTCGTGGAGTTTGGTCGCCCGGCGTGCACAGCAGCCGAAAAGGCTCGTGACGCTCGTTTCCCGACCATATGCTAACCTAGGAATCTCAACATTTCTGCCCAAAACTCGTGCTTTAACACGTAAAATAGCCCGAATGGGAATTTCGACACTTGTTTCTGGAACGCCCAGCCCTCGACGCACAAGCAACGGCGGAGCATGAGACAGGCCACCCTAGCCCATATTCCTCACACTCTTGCCGCCGTGAGCTGTCGAGAGCCGCGGAGGATTCGGCCTCTCCCGTTTCGACCAAAAGAGAAGAGGTCCAATCTGGGTGCTGGCATCGAAAGCAGAATGTTTTTACCGTCAAGAGCGAGCAAGATGTCGGTTAACGGCTTATTTGCCCCTTGACAGGCAGCCGTCAAGGATATCCCAATGGTCAAAACTGATAAATTTCAGCAGAGGATTTGACGGGTCAAAGGTAGGCCTGACGGGGCAAAGGTAGGCCGTCAACCATAATCCTTGGCCACATGAGACTGTGATAAATCAAGTATCGACTACTCAACTCGTCCAACTCACAGTTGATGTTTTATATAAAACTTCTGTAAGAAACGAGCACAACACACCCAGCTGCAGCTGTCAACGACATCCCAATCGTAAAACTATAATATTTTGGAAGAGGGTCTGACATGCCAAGAGTAGGCCTGACGGGGCAAAGGTGGCCCGACAAACAAATTCTTTGGCCACGAGATTGTCATAAATCAAGTATCGACCACTCAACTGGTCCAACGCACAGCTGGCGTGTTCACGCCCGGCCAGCCGGCAGCCAGGGTACGGCGCAACCACGCCCGGCGTCGTCCCCGACACAGTCGGGATCGGGGATCACCATGAGGCAGTTTCGTCCCGCGAAGTGAACCTTATTTCGCGTTAGCACGAGCATCGCAAAAAATACGTCTAAGAAACGCTGAGGAGGGCTGAGGGCACAGGGCCAACAATATCGTATATATATACAATGCGGTTCCACGGGCGCCCTAGCGAGGGCCGCCGACGAAGCTAAGGCCCGCACGGAACGAACAGCTGGACACGGCAGTTCACGATGCCAAGGGTCGAAGCTGCAAACGCCAGATTATGATGCCACGGGCCCGTTCAGGATGAAAGTTAGATACGAACTGATCGAAAGAAGTCCTGATTGAAATATTATTGGTCTCTGACGCTTTGGATGTTTCCGACAATGACAAAAGCATCAAACGCGCACACCACCCTCGAATCAAGCCAAAAATCTCTCCACCCACAAAGCACACCAGTGTACCAAAGCGACCCGTACGAGGCACGACAGGCGCTGAGAATGCTCGCCTGCAACGAATGAAAAAATCTAACACCATGAGAATGTATAATATACCGTTGGTGGGAAAAGTGTGATACTCTATCTTGTCCCCTACAGTCCACGATAGGCAATGGACAAATAAAACTCTACGCTCTCCCGAGAATATATTTCCTATTAATAGTTTGTACATCTTTGTTTCGTCTCTCTTTTTCACGCGTTCGTGCAGTGTGTCTGAGTTATTGGCTTTTGTGTGCATTTTCGTATTTTCATTACGCTACATATGGTATTTCGTATGCCGTGGGTTTGATATGACATTTACTTGCTAATTTCCATCTGTCTCGTAGGATGAAGAACGTGCACCATGAATACCAGGTACGAAATATGTCATGACAGCCGGCATATCGGAAAATCTCGTGACCGACGCGTCACCTGTGTTGCACTGTCCACAAAACAAAAAACAAAAAATCCCGCCGACAAAGGCACTGGAAGCACGTCTGCCCTCGTATTCTCCCTGAGGATCTTTCGTTATTCTTCTCTAGCTCCGAATGTTCACCTCGAGATAAATTTGGCAGGGCAAATATGAGCTCCTTGGTGCACTGCCGTGAGTGCACCAAAGCGACAGCACGTTTCGTGTCCTCCTTCGGGGCGGAATTCGTCGCTCAAGTTTGAAAATGTGGTTCCAGGCGCTTGAATTTTCAGTTTCTCGTCCTGTAGTCAATATTTTTTTCTGCCCTATAACGACCAAGAAGAGAACCCAGAAGGTACGAGTGCGTTCCTCCTTCTCGTTCTACAGCAGGAAAAAAAGTACTTGGCTGCGAGTACGTTTCTTCTCGTTCCATAGTGGAAAATCAATCTTGGCTACAATACGAGAAACTAAAAATTCAAACGCATGGAACCACTTTTTTTGTCCTCTTTCGGGGCGGGCCTTGTCGCTGAACTTTGAAATTGTGGTTTCAGGCGTTCGAATTTTTAGTTTCTCGCACCGCAGTCAAGATTCGTGTTTCTACTGTAGAACGAGAGGGAGGAACGTACTCGTAGCTTCTGGGTTCTCCTGGTCTCTACAGCAGAACAACAAATACTTGGCTACAAGACGACAAACTGAAAATTCAAGCGCCTGGAACCATATTTTCAAACCTCAGCGACGAGGTCCGCCTCGAAAGAGGACACGAAAAGTGCTGTCGCTTTGGCACACTCACGGGTGTGTATCAAGGAGCTCGTATCAACTCTGCCTAATTTTTCCTCGATGGGAACGTTATGAGCGAAAGCAGAACGAAATGTTCTCAGGGAAAACACGTGGACAGACGTGGTTCCAGTGTCTTTGTTGTGGGGAGGTTAGCAATATCAGGTTTTTAGTGTGGGCAGTGCAACAGAGTTGGCATTGTGACGGCTAAATACGACGATGAAAGCCCAACGTTCCCCTTGAAATAAGGCCTGGCCCTCTATTCAAAAACATGGTAATTTCTGCAATTTTCGGGGGGCAAACAAAATTGAGTGCGCAGTTTGACTACAGTGCAATGAGTGGATACGATACGACAAATGTGCGTCGTAAATAGACATATATGAAGGGACAGAAGAAACCAGTATTAACGCGTATGCTGCTGATGTCAAGTTAGGGCGTTGTTACGATTGGTACTATGATGGGGATTGTGCAGCTGAAAGTCCAGCACACAGCACGCAAACGTTTCAACACATCTTGTATCCTAAACTGAACTACATGGTGCGTAGGGATGCCACCTCTTTCCCAACAGCCTGTGCATTGTGCGCGTGTATGTGGTCTAGAAAACGCAGTGTGAAGGCGGTCCTCGAGCGCGCTGGGCTGAACAATATTCACGGGGTTTTCACATGTATTTGGAGGCGATTTTGTATGAAGATAGGGAGTATATTTGGTGAGACTGACTCGTACGAGAGACGGAAACCAGAACACAAAACAGGATTTCCCCCTTATGGGGTTGAAACCCACACAACCGATGGGAGATATTATTTGCTATGCCGCAGCAGGAACAAAACTCGATTTCAACACACAAAACATCTACGACCGTCGACGATTCATCGCCTCACGAGGCATAAGATGACGTTGAACTTTCGAGGCTATATGCTCCACTGCTCTTTGAGTGCTCGGTACCAAGTTTGAGGGTCGTCGACGCTGTGCGGCCGGAGTTCTCGCTCGCGATCTGAGCGCCTGAGCCATTTCCTGACGATTATTTTCAGAAGAAATTAAAAACATCGTCAAGAAATGGGTTCGGCGCCAATGTCTCGACCGATAACTCCAGCCACACAGCATCAATCGCCCTCAACCTTGGTAGCCACAACTCTCAAGAACAGTGGGGCATACGGCCTAGAAGGTTTGACGATATCTCGTTCTCTGTGAGGCGAAGAATCGGCGGTGGCAGGTGTTGTGTGTTGAAAGCACACGATTTAATGTTTGGGCAGTGATCGGAAATGGCCCATGTCTGTTACAGCGGTTCGGTGCGGGTCGTAGGGCGGATCCCGGTAAGCGGTTTGATTGATACCGGAGCGGGAGGAGGTAACTATGTATCGTTGGCGTTTTGGAAGAGCGTTCAGGTGTGGAGGGGGAGCGCCGTCGGCAGGAAGCTCAGCATCAACAGTCAAGGGGCCCTTTTAGCAGCAAACCTCGCTAAAAGCGAGGTGCCGGGAATGACCATTCTGGGATCCACAGTGCTGCCCATTGTGTTTCCCCCCGAGGCCCGTGTACACGGAACGTCCAGGTACGGGTAGTGCAAGACCTGCCATACGGATTTAGTTTGGGAGCAAGCTTCTTTCGTGCCAACAAGAGCGTCCTCTCCCTCGACAAGAACAAAGGCTTCCAACCCTCGCCGCAGGCGCCATAGGTGTCTTTCCAGTCGCAGAGCGCCAGAGGTAAGCGCTCAAAGGAGGCATACGGGGCAGTTAGGTCACCACACACGCCCGGGCCTCACCACCCGGCCTTCCTACAGACCTCCCGCCGTTGCCGAACTGCTCCCTGGGACAAGCAGCGTGGCAAGACGACGGCACCTTGCAGTGGGAACTCCGCCTGGTGAACCCTGCGGAAGTAGGGGGCTTCGTAGGAATAGCGGTCGAAGCATACGTACACGGCCCGCAGCCCAGCGAAACCCAACTGGTGATGATTAAGTCCATCGAAAAGTATGACACGGATAGCGGGGCGGTGAGAGGCTTGGCACGAAGAGCGCAATGGTGGGAGCCTGGCACCCCACTCTATTGCAAAGTGGTCAATAAAGGCCCCGGTCCGGAACGGGCACCCTGTCGCCAAGGTAATCGCCCTCAACGTACGACACACTGACAGATTTCGAGCGCGTTTCATCCACTCGGCGCCCATCGCCCCGCCCTTGACGCCGCCCGATCAAAACACGATGCTAGAAGCCAACCATAACCCGCCATTGCACAAGGGAGTCGCTCTCTCGGATGCTAACATCGGTCAGCGAAAGCAAAAAAACACAGCTGTTGCACACCCTCGGTCCGAAACATTTTGTCGGCCTGTTCCCTGAGGAGCCGAAGCGCGTGAGGCCGTGCACGATAACAGAATTGCAAATACCCTTAATCGACGAACACACCCCACCGGTCGCAGTCAAACAGCAACGTTTCCCCTCAGAGTAGGCAGACATTATCCAGAGAGAGGTACAACTGTTGGCGAAGAGAGACATCATCCGAAAGTCGACCTCCGCTTGGGCAGCCAGGTGCGTGACCGCGCCCACGAAGGACGGTACGCTACTTCCGTGCCAGGACTATCGCGCACTAAACAAACTCATGAAGACGGATAGCGGGGGGCTTGGGGACATGCAAGGTATTTCCCAGCCATGTCAGGGTTGCTCATGGTCCACCTCCATCGATCTCGCCTCCGGATTCGTCCAGTTACCCATTGTCGAAGACGATCGACAAAGAAACGCTTTTCGCGACGCATACGGTCAACGTTGGGATTACATGAGATGTGGATTTGGGCTCAAGATCCTGCCACCAGCTTTGGCAAGTATGGTAGCCGAGCTGCTTAGCGGGTTAAGGGGCAAAGTTGTGGAAAACTACTTAGAAGACATCCTTATTTGCAGCCAGGACTTCGACCAACACATCATCCTGATTAACGCAGTCCCCACCCGTCTGTAGTCCGCTGGATGGTCGGTGAATTTTGCCAAATCAAGATGGTGTTGCCCGAGTCTGGAATTCATCGGGATGATAGTTGACAGACAAGGGGTTAGACCGGCGGAGTCGAAGTGGCGACCGTAGCTGAACTACCTCCGCCGTCGACGGTCGAGAAACTTGAAGAATTTCTTGGTATGACGGGCTACTTGCGGCAGTTCGGAGAGCGTTACTGCATCCTAGTCGCGCCGCTCACAGATATCCTTAGAGACAGCCTTCGCGACCAAGCGCGGGGGGCATCTCCCTATCCCGTGGTCAGAAAAACAGTAGAGTGCGTTCTTGGCGCTGAAGGCAGCCTTCACATTGTTTCCTATTGTAACTTTCCCTTCCTGGGACAGCCCATTTGTGTTGCACACAGATGCCAGTGCAACACGAGCAGGTGCAGCGCTAACGCAAGTTCACGACGGGAAGGAACGCGTGGTCTCATACGCTACTCATAAATGGTCTCGTACAGACGCGCGTCTTGGAGCTACGGCAAGGGAATGCATGGCAGTTTTGTGGGCGGTAGTCCACTTTCGACCTTTTTTGGCGGGTAAAAAGTTCACGTTAGTCACAGACTGCTCCTCGTTGGATTGCCTCTTTCGTAGACGGGATGTTGACCCTTAGCTATACAGGTGAGCGCCCCGGTTAACGGAATTCGACATAGTCTTGATGTGGAGGGCGGGGGCGTCACGCCAACTACCTGACGCTCTATCCCTCTTGTTCTGCCCGGGATCAACAGGCGATTCGATCGACGACTCCTTCCCGGACGACGCATCAATCAGCAAACCCACCGATTACGTCGGCCCCAGGGGCCCGGTCCTAGACGGGCACCCATTGAACGACCACGAACTACTCGAAGACGGACTGGTAGACCCGGGTTTATCAGCGAACGACACGTTGTCAGTAGGGAAAAGTCAACTAGTAAACGGGTGCCATCCGTGCTTAGTGCAATTGTTGCTACCATTCCGCGGACCGCAGTCGTGCTTGAAGAGCCACCTGGAGAATACGACGACCCAACCTCGTGCCCACAGCTAGCTACCTTGCCGTTCCATGACCGGGTTTCAACTATTCAAACAGCCGTTCCATGACCGGGTTTCAACTATTCAAACAGACGGCTCCGAGCTGATAGAAAGGCTATCTAGTCGCGCCCGTACCCCACCCGTGCGCTTAACTCCGTTTCTGGAAGCCCCCGCCCGTCCCCCTCGTCCTTCGAGCACCGCGCGTTCGTCGTCCAAACTTCGAACACCGACAGGACATGAGGCGGCCGTTCGGGTGTCAGAGCCCGGCGCCTTACCGTCACCGCCGGCGAAGGAAAACCCTCTGGCGCCTGACCCCGTTGAGTGCAGTCATTCAGCGGGGGGGGGGGGGGGGGGGGGGGGGGGGGGACGCCGAAAATAACCACTGACGACGGCGGCGATTGAGCGTGTCTTCTAGGCGCTACAAGGCGTGCCTCTCTTGGTCAGGATCCCCACAGCTAACCCGTTCTTGAACAAAGTCAGGCGAGAACTATGTGGGCAAGGAGAAGTATCCGGGCAGAATGATTTGACGGATACAGATTTTAACACATACCTTATAGACGATCAGAGTCTCCTGTGGCTGGAGGTTGAGCAAAGCGGACCACTGGTAAGACGAGCAGCTGTACTAGCCTACCGAGTTGCCTGGTAGTAGACATGCTTGATTTAGTACACTGCAAACACGGCCACCCCGGAATCGCAAGAACCCTCTTGCCATTAAGAGAACCATTTCACTGGTCAGGCATGCGCAGAGACACACAAGAAAACGTACTATCGTGTGGGTGTGGACGCAGGAAGAGGTCGTGAAGTCAACAGGTAGGGATGCTCCCCGCCAGATTCCTAGAGCCATGGGAAGTGCTAGACGTAGACCTGCAAAATTTCCCCAGCACATCTGACGCGGGAAACGAGTACCTACTGCTCGTTGTAGATAGAGCATCTAGATTCCCCTTCGCTTGCCCATTACCTTTGAAAGAAGCACATGGAGTACCCCGTTTGCTCTTAGACCGTTGCCTGACATTTGGGGTGCTCTCATTTATTTGCGCTGACGGTAGGGGGGGATTCACAGCCGCAGTAGTGGGACACATACGTCGATGGTTAAAAGTCCCAATAAAGTTCGGACCATCAGACCATCCCAGGGGGCAAGAACCTGTAGAAAGAGCAGGAGCATGGATGCAAGACGTGCCATCCGAACTGTGTAAGGCCTGGCCAACGAGATGGGACGAGTACGTTGCCCCCGCTTGTTGGATCAAGCGCACTACGCCAGACCCGGCGCTACCCTTCTCCATGACCCCCTTCCAGCTTCTGTTCGGTCGTAGCCCTCGCACACCCACGATATGCTAATCCCACAGATGCATGACACAGAGGCCACAGGCGGCCTCAGCAACTTCATCGAGAACCGCAGGCAGAACATACGAGAGGTAACGGAAGCACTGAGAAAGATCCACGAAGACAAAGAGGCATCCCGTCAGCGTCGCAGTGCCAGGACATCACGGTCGTCTCCAAGTGTAAATGTAGCGGAAGTAGACCTTGTCCTGGCAAGGGAGAGCGACAGCTCGCTCTTCAGAAAATATATGGGACCGAAGTTTGTGCATGAAAAATGGACAGACCCTTGGACCGTGACTAAAGGCGTGTTTAAGGGCATGAGCGCGGTCATAGAAATGAAGGGGAGAGCAAAACTATCCCGTACGGTGTTGGTAGCACCACTCAAACCCTTCTATATGCGCTGGTCAGACCTGAGACACCCGAGGGGGGACGAATTCGCACAAATAGCATGGGGTGCCGAACTTGGGCTTAAAGGAGACTCGGTCGCAGCGGCCCCGATGTATACGCTAATAGATCGCAGGGAAGTGGTGAGTATACAGGGACAGACCGTTGGGGAATATCGGGGAAGATACCGACGGAGTCTCCTCGGACTGGGTCACGGAGGCAGAATCCCTAGACAGTTTTACCCCTTTGCAGCTAGACACCTTCCATGCTCTGTGGAACTTGAACCCCCCCCGACGCGGAGAGAACCCCGACGACAGTCTACCCGAACAAACGTTCTCTCCTGAGTAAAAGCGAAGCTCTAACCCTATATCCGATACGAACGACCGTGACCAGGTCCCACGCGGTAGGCGATGAACGGATACACCGGGTAGGACAGGTTTACAACTTTTGTTCGCCCTACTGGCACGTAGATTCCTGGACAACGACTGGGAAGAGCGGGCGGTCTCGAAAACGAGGAAGGGGGTAAAGGGAAAGGTTGAGGCGGACAAGTTGAGCAAGTCAGAAAAATGACGCCCCGCTGCCGCGACATTAGCCTTTACACAAACGATGCAGAAAAAAAAAAGATAGTCAGTTTCGGTTAGAAGGCGGAGTACATAAGGCCATGGTTGGTATTTGATGCAGTATTTACGGACCAAGGTTCTCTCTGTGCGAATCTTTAGCGTACGCACCGCCCGTCTTGCCGCGTTGCTGGCCTTACTGCCACCAAGCTGGGGGGAATGTGACAGCGGTTCGGTGCTACAGGGCATTGCTAAGATAGGCGTGGAGAGGATCGACTACATTGAAGCCGAACGAAGGGGGTTGCCTTGAAGAGGATTGCCAGGGAGGCTGACATACGGAGCAAAGACAGGATCCATGCCGAGCTGTCAGTCGACCTAACAATAGGGGACGATGATGAGAAATACCCAGGGAAACATAGTTTCATGAAGTCAAGCCTCAGACCTACGAGAGCGCAGAGGCACACAAGCTTTCCCTGGCCAAGAGCAATCCGAACACTTTGACAGCCACCTAACGTCCTTATCACCGGGTCTGTCAAGAAACGGAGACGAGCACAGAAGTTAGCATGGACCAGTAATACTACAACCAGCAAGTGGGGGCCAACATGGCCGCAGGTCAGACCAATTCCGCAAAGTTGCGAGTTGTGGTGAGCGCAAGCAAAGAATGGGCCCACGGAGGCTACGAGTGGGTATGAGGAGGAGTACCACCATGGGTTGGTATCGAGCATCTTCCTAGCCAGAAAGTAAGGACCCCTTCACAGAGAACGCTTTGAAATCATGTCTACCGACGGCACTACCCTAGGGTTTCTACACGATGGAGAGGAATAATGTTTTGTTTTCCGGTTTCTGTCGCCCATACGAGTCAGCCTGCCGACTCAATAATCTCGTGACGGACCGCCGTCACGGCCACATCGCCGTGGCGTACACTTCATTGGGCAGTAATTGTCTCAACGTCGGCTGAAGGACTCGCTAAAATGATGACAGTCCTCTGTCGTCGACGCAGCAGGGTTCACTGTACCGGGAAATAAGACAATAGACAAAGCTCTTACGAACAGCGGACCAGATCACCGGCGCCCCACCACGTGTTATCGAAGGAGTAGGCCAGAAGGGGAACATGGCCCGGTGTTTATGCCTAGGCGGCAGTATCTACAAAAACGCTGACCTCTCGCTCGAAATTGACCGGCAGTTCCATCTTACGCGGGTATGCCTCAAACGTTCGGCCCGGGGTTGCATAATAGAACGACCGCCCCGCTTAGTCTAAAAGTCCGAACGCTAAAGCCCGAGGTGGAGGCCGAGGTGATTATAATCCTGGTGTATTGGTGTGTGACGTAGACCCTCAGAGCAGAACATTGCCGAACTTTGAGCGGTTTACCACCAAATCGTATTGCGAGTCATTGGCTTCCGGCGTCAACTTCGTATCGACCCCAGCACCCTCTGGTACGCGAAGGCCCTCAAGATGACACGTTACGAAAGCATCGAAGACCATCCGTAGACGGCGGCTCAGTTTTGCGGAGGCCGTGGCACGGTAAAACATGGAACTACTACCGAGTCGGGTAATGTTCGGAACGATGGCTGGTAGGGACAACCTGAGAATTGATTGGTGGACGATTAAAAGTTTGGCATAGATGCATATTCGAAGACCTTAATGAGTTCCGAACCCCTGAAAGACTAACGGAACACACCCCATCGGTGCTTGGAGTTGAGATCACGCGGTGGTACACTGCAGCAAACAAAACCGGGCAAGTGTCGCCGGGGGGTGATTGAAGCAGCCGAACGGTTCGTGGTGAAGTGGCGCGAGGAGGAGGCGCAGCTGAGTTGGCAGCGCCGCGCATCTGCCCTTAGTGGTGCAAAGAGAATAGGGAGGGGGGGCAACAAGAGGAGCTCAGGGAAACCGCGGCGGACGGGAGTAGGAAGAAGACGGCAGACAAGATAGCAGGCACCAGGCTGACCATTGATAATAGGTGGAACATGTCTATGCTACTCGTGCCGCCAACTGACGCAGCTGATTCGAAGGTGATCTTCCTTTTTTTTTCCTTTTTGCGTTGTGATCATACCTGCCTTTTTTATTGTCATGTTGTATTTGCTGTTTATTGTCC
Organism: Macrocystis pyrifera; assembly: GCA_031763025.1. Taxonomy (NCBI): domain Eukaryota; class Phaeophyceae; order Laminariales; family Laminariaceae; genus Macrocystis; species Macrocystis pyrifera. The sequence continues at coordinate 8,421,138 of JASSKH010000008.1, read as the reverse complement.
GTATGACAGGAGTCTTTTCGCATGAGTGGATAACAAGCTTGCTTTTCTTGTTTCGTATTGTCTGACGCATCCTCTCCGGGGGTGGGGCATGCTTGCCGGAAGCAGGACAGAGACGGCAGACAGGGTAGCAACGAACAACACCCAAGTACTCGCACCACAAACTGCTGCGGCTGCCTGTTGGATGCTTTGATTGCTTGTGCTTCGGTTCCCCTGTTGTTTCCCTCGATTCTCAATATTAGTCAGTTTATCGGTAGTGGTATTAATTTAATTTAACTTTGTTTGAAGTTGTTTCAGTCTACTGTAGTAATGTCTCCGCGACGTAGTCCTGTTGTCACAGCTTGTATCTTTGTACGAAGCAGCGGGCCAAAGGTATAAGCAGACGGCTCCATTCTTATATCCATGAAAACGCTGATCTCTCGCTCGAAATCGACTGACGGGTCCGTCTCATGCGAGCATGCCTCAAACGATTCGGCCCGGAGTTATATGATGGGATGACCGCCCCCCTTGGCCTGAAAGTCAGAATGCTGAAGGTCGAGGTGATTGAGACCCTGCTGTACCGATGTGTGACGTGGACCCTCAGAGCGAACACTTCGCCAAGCTTCGAACGGCTCACCACCAAGTCCTGTTGTGAGCAGTTGGCTTCCAGCGTCGACTTCGTACTGACCATACCACCCTCTCGTACGCGAAGGCCCTCAAGATGACACGTTGCGAGAGCATCGAAACGCGGGGGGCGTGGTACGGCAAAGCAAGGGGCGACTACCCAGTCGGGAAATGTTCGGGACGATGGCCGGTGGGGAGAACCCGAGACCTGGCGGACATTTTAGGACCTGGCATAGATGCACAGTCGAAGACGTTAGGGAGTGCCGACCCACCAAAGGGTCAACGAAACTTGCCCCTTGGTGTTTGCAGTTGAGACCGCACTGTGGTCCACTGCAGCAAAAAAGACAGGGAAGTGGCACCGGGGGATCCTCGAAGCAGCAGAACGGTTCGTGGTGTGGTGGCACGAGGATGAGGCTGAGCTGAGTAGGCAGCGCCGCGCATCTGCCGTGGGTGGTGTCCAAGGAAATTGGGGGAGGCGGGGAAACAGGAGGAGTGGCAGACAACCCGACCGAGGGAATGCGGGGAGGCGGGGCGAAAGGAGTTGAAGGGAAACTGCGGTAACAAAAATAGGAAAAAGATAACAGACAGGGTAGCAAGGCACCAGGTTGACTAGGAAGTAGAACATGCCTGTACTACTAGTGCTCCCAACTGGTGCATCTGGTTCGAACGTGGTCTTCCTTTGTCTTCCTTTTTTCATATGTGATCTTCATTTTATTTCTTTATCTTCATTTCTTCTAATGGTGAGACTTTTTAAACGAGTCGTGTGGCGTGGGTGGATGTCGAGTCCGCTTCGCTTGTTTCGTATTGTTTGACGCCGAGGGGCGGGGCATAGTTGACGAACACAGGACGGAGACGGCAGACAGGGTAGCAAGATACCAGGCGGACGAGCAGGGAGAACCTGGCTATGCTACTCATACCACAAACTGCTGCTGCTACTTGGAGGGTGCTTTGTGCTTGGGTTTGCCTGTCATTTTCCCTTGGTTCCTAGTCCTACTCTTTTTACGACGAGTAGTGTTGTTTTTATTCTTTTTCGTATTTTTTCCAGCTCGTTCTTTTCAAGTGTCTGCCACATCCCCTGCGGGGGGGGCACGACAGTTTGTTTCTTCTATTTTTTTCTTGTTTATTTTTTCTTTCGATTTGTCGTCTTTTCTTCGTTTTGGTTTTGTTCTTTGTTTTCTTTCGTTTCTCTATTTCACGACATGCACATTCCATGAAATAGAGAAACGAAACAAAACAAACAAGGAAAAAAAAGCAAAGAAGACAAATCGAAAGAGAAAAAGAAACAAGAAAAAAATAGAAGAAACAAACTGTCGTGCCCCCCCCGAAGGGGATGTGACAGACACTTGAAAAGAACGAGCTGGAAAAAAAAAAAAAAAAAAAAAAAAAATGTCACTACTCGACGTAAAAAGAGTAAGACTATTACTAAGAACCAAGAGAAAACAAAAGGCAAACCAAAGCACAAAGCACCCTCCAGGGAGCAGCAGCAGTTTGTGGTACGGGTAGCACAGCCAGGTTCTCTCTGCTAGTCGGCCTGGTACCTTGCTACCCTGTCTGCCGTCTCCGTCCTGCGTTCGTTAACTATGCCCAACCCCAAAGAAGACCACGTTCGAATCAGCTGCAGCAGTCCAGTTGGTGGCACTAGTAGTATAGGCATGTTCTACTTCCTAGTATGCCCGTTGCCTTGCTACCCCCCATCTGCTATCTCTTTCCTACTTTCGTCCACCGCAGTTTCCCCTCTATTCATTTCCCCCCCCCTCTCCGCATTCCCTTGGTGGGGTTGTCTGCCACTCTTCCTGTTGCCCCCCCTCCCCTCATTTCCTTGGACACCACCCACAGCGGATGCGCGGCGCTGCCTGCTCAGCTCAGCCTCAGCCTCGTGCCACCTCACCATGAACGGTTCGGCTGCTTCGAGGATCCCCCGGTACCACTTCCTTGCCTTTTTTGCTGCAGTGGACCACAGCGCGGTCTCAACTCCAAACACCAAGGGGGCAAGTTCCGTTAACCTTTCGGTGGCTCGGACCTCCCTAAGGTCTTCGACTATGCATCTATGCCAAGTCTTAAACTAGTTGTCCACCAGGTCTCGGGTTCTCCCCACCAGCCATCGTCCCGAACATGACCCGACTGGGTAATCGCTCCTTGCTTTGCCGTGCCACCCCCCCCGCAAAGAAGAGCCGCCGTTTGCGAATGGTCGTTTCAATGCTCTCGCAACGTGTCAGCCAGACGTGGCAACGTAGTATCTCTGTGGCGAAGTATTGAGACCACAGAACTTGTGTCTCTAGGATTGAAGAATCGGCACGGACACTGGATGTGCTGGATGTTGACGGTTAGAAAGAACCGTTTAATGTGAAGAACACACACACCTGTGTGTAGGAATGAAGAATCGGCACGGACACTGGTTGTGCGCGATGTCGACGGGTAGAAAGAACGGTTTGATGTGAAAAACAAACACTATTGAGACCGCACGTTATCACCACTTTGTCGTTGTTACATGTTGATCTCAGAAACATGGTGACAACTACTACCTGTAGAGGCGGCCACCTTGGGGGAAACTAAAAAAAAACGAAAACCGGATAACGAGGCGTTATGCTGAAAACGGAAACCGGATGAAACCGATTTTTTAACCCAGTTTCAACCGGGGTTTCCGAAAACCGGTTTAAACCAGATGTTAAAGTGAAACGCCTCCATATCAATCATTGAACCTAACGGCAATTTTGCGTCCAATTTTATGCGGATTCCGAGCTACTGGTGGCGTGCGACCATAAAAAGAGGTGGTGGGGCACTCATTGCCATAACAGCACGCAGTGGTACGGGGTGACGTGATTTCATGGAAGAAAAACAATACCTTGCCGATCTATAGATGTACTGAAGTATACAACAGTAGCACAGCAGTAGCACCGTACACCCCGCCGCCTGGTAGTATATCATGCATTTGTGTAGAGCTTCAACTGCAAAGTTACTATACTGCTCTGCTAATGTAGCAGCCTAAGTCGGCATGGACCATGTTCATGTATCACAAGAGACAAAAAAGAGAACAGGAAATGAAACGGGTTTCTCGCGGTGATGCACTGCGTGGGACCAAAAGAAACAACCGCTGGTGAGTACTTTATCGCTTATTTCTCGTTTGATTTTGCACTGGTGCCCACCCATCGAACACCGAACAGCAGTCAGTCGTTCGGGTGTAGTATCAAAGTTTAAGACCCACCCCTGCAGCGGCAGTAGTACTTACTACAGGGCATCGACCTCGATATTATATAATCTGTAAACGCCACCGGAACAAATGGGGGGGGGAGTTAGCTACAGCATTCCCATAGCTGGCAGCGCTCGCACCCAACACCCCACGAAGCTGCGCCACCTGAAGAACCAGCAGCACCCACATATTACCTATTCTGGCATCTAGGTAAAATGGCAAAGCCTTATGGTCAGCGTGCAAATATATTGAAAAAATACACAACGGCAGTGTCACAATTTCACGACGAATGAGCACAATTCCATCCGAAACCAAGCTCACAACCAGCTTCTGTCACGCTTATGCGCTGGCACGCACTGCGAAGGGCTGGAGGAAGATAGCCAGCTAACCCGTGCCTTTCAGAGTTATAACAGTTCACAGCACGAAATTTACACGACAGCGACTATCTGCCTCTGTCGTTGCTAGTCCTCGTATCGGGTATACGATTATTCATATCATAGATAAGACATACGAGCAAAGTACCTTACGTCACCTTCACACACAACACACAACACACAACACACATATTCACATATATATATATATGTATGTATATTTATTTATTTTTAATCATCACTTTTACTTTCCAGCCTACTAACTCGCAGGAGGTTTTACCCTCAGCGAGCTTCTAGACAAGCCGTGGTCACAGGTGTCGTCCCTTCTCCCCCCCGGCACGTGCCTTTATTTTTTGTCGCGCATAGGATCCAGCATTCCCACTCCTCGTCGATTTTCATCGAATGTAGTTATCTCACGCTCTCGCGCTTTCCGCTTATCAATTTTTCATGTGTAAGAAAAGTCGCTACGAGCATGCACTCAATGAGACTCGAACCCACGAACTTGATCTTGATAGGCACGCGGCCCACCTACCAAGCCACCGGCAACGCCGGCATATATGCCCCCTTGTATATGCATATGCACACGATACAAGCAGTACTATACCTGGTACCTGGTGTACGAATCTACGAGCCCTTTACATAATGAGTTCCCTATGAATATTACGAATATGAATATTGTAATTATAGATACAAAAAAAAAAGTCAGCCGAGTTTTGGTTGATGTAAACATTTAGCAGGGTACGAGGTACGTAGTATGCTATTACGGGGGACCATGGTAGTTAGTAAGACGTATGGTATAGGTAAAAACCTATATATTTACCTATTTGTGCTATCAATATTTGATCCAATTTACTATGGTCCTCCGTAAACTAATACTATTAACAGTCCTGCAACTGCTGCTGTGCAGGTCGTCCAGTAACAGATACCAAACCGGTAATGGCTATATTCTGTCGAAAATCAGTTCAAAATACGCCCGGTTCTGCCGGTTTTATCCGGTTTACGGTCAACCGGTTAAACCGGCAATTAACAAAACACAAAACCGCGTTTTTTTCAACAATCTCTACTCGAAGCTAGATTTCCGGTTTAAACCGTTTTTTTTTTTAGGGTGCTCACCTCTACAGCAGTAGCGATAAAGAAAGTGGGTGCACACCTGTATGGACACCAATGTTGGCCCACCAAGTTCCCAAGATGTGAAAACCCATAAAAAAGGGCCCCTTGCCACTATCTCATACCTGGCACCTGGTAGTGCCGACTACAATACATCAGTAAGTACACCATCTTTTTGCCGCGGACTGCTGTTGTTCCTGAAATATATACTGATACAATATATACTTGTAATACATGAACTACAGCAGTAGTGCTACTATACGAGAGCAATACGTATTTTTTTTTACGTATGACATGTACCTGGTGCTACAAACGAGCACGATACATAAACTATTTCAAGTATTTACAGGTACTGAAGATTTTTACCATACATACACACAACAAATATACATACTGCTACTACGGGGGTCCATAGTTAATAGGACCTATGCTATACATAATTTACCTATTTTTACCAGCTATATTTGGTCCTATTCACTATGGTCCCCTGTAATATTTATATTATTAACAATACAATACTACTGCTGTTGCACAACATACGTGGCTTGGTAGGGTCCGCGTGCCTGTCAAGATCAATTTCGTGGGTTCAAGTCTCACCGAGTGCATGCTCATAGAGACTCTTTCCTGCATAAAAAATTAAGAAGCGGAAAGCGCGAAAGCGTGAGTTGGCTACATTCGATGAAAATCGACGAGCAGTGGGAATGCTGAACCCTATGCGCGACAAAAAATAAAGGCACGTACCGGGGGGGAAAAGGGACGACACCTGTGACCACGGCTTGTCCAGAAGATCGTCGAGGGTAAAACCTCCTACGAGTGGGCTGGAAAGTAAAATTGATGAAGAAAAAAAAATAAAAAAAACATGTGCTGGATGTTGTTTGGTCGAAGCAACGGTTTCATTAGAAATTTATAAATTTTGAAATACGTCAGCTGTGAGTTCGACTGATTAAATAGTTGATGCTCAACTTTGCAAGCTGCGCAATACGCCTCGTCTATATTCCATTTTTACCTAATTTTACAAGTATTGTGATAAACTGAGCGCGTAAACACATAGTCGGCGTCCCCGGTGAATTGAGTGGTAGATGGTCCGCGTACCTATTAAGACCAATTTCGTGAGGTCAAGTCTCACCGAGTGCATACTCGTAGGGCCTCTTTCTTGCATAAAAAATGGTTAGCAGGAAGCGCGAAAACGTGAGTTAGCAAAAATAAAAAATCTGATGAAAATCGAAGAGCAGAGGGAATGCTGGGCCCTATGCGCGATAAGAATGCAGGCCCGAACCGGGGGGGAGAAGGGACGACACCTAAACCACACGGCTTGTCCAGAAGATCACTGAGCGGTCAAACCTCCTACGAGTGAAGCTGGAAATGAAATGATGAAAAAAGAAAAATTAAAAGTCACTCACTGGTCACAATATTCACACTCGCTTATTAATATTTCTCTGTTGTTGTTGTTGTTGTTTTCTTCACATTAAACCGTTCTTTCTACGCGTCGACATCCAGCACAACCAGTGTCCGTGCCGATTCTTCAAACCTAGAGAGACACAAGTTCTGTGGTCACAAAGCTACGCCACAGAGATACTACGTTGCCACGTATGTAATGCAATGCCATGTCATCATACTGCGTACGACAGGCACGACATACACATTCCATGACCTAGAGAAACAAAAACGAAACAAAGAGAAAAAACAAAAACAAAAACAAAGACAATTCGAAAGAGAAAAGAAACAAAAAAAGAAACTAGATATACCTGGTATATGTATATACTTCAGTATAGCAGCAAACCATCGTACCCCCACGTAGGGGACGTGGCAGACACTTGAAAAGAACCGAGCTGGAAAAAAAAAGAAAAAGAAGAAAACACCACTAGTCGTCAACAGAGTAAGACTAAGAACCAAGGGAAAAATAACAGGCAAACCAAGCAAAGCACAAGGCATGCTCCAGGTAGCGGCAGCAGTTTATGGTACGAGTAGCACAGCCAGGGTCTCCCTGCTGGCCCGCCTGGTACCTTGTTACCCTGTCTGCCACCATCGTCCAGCGTTCGTCGACTATGCCCGGCCCCTCGGCGTCAGACAGTACGAAACAAGCAGAGCAGGCTCGTCATCCACCCACGCCACACGACTCCTTCAATAAGGCTTATCAATCGGAGAAAGGAAGAGAAATGAAAATCACATAGGGTCACCGCAAAGAAGACAATAAAATGAAATAAAAATAAACAAAAACAACAGGAAGACAAAGGAAGACCACGTTCGAACCAGCTGCACCAGTTGGTGGTACGAGTAGTATAGGCATCTTCTACTTCTTAGTCTGCCCGGTACCTGGCTACCGTATCTGCCATCTCCTTCCTACTTTCGTCCACTGCAGTTTCCCTGCTACTCCTCTTCCCCCCCCTCTCCGCATTCCCTTGGTCGGGTTTTCTTCTACTCCTCTTGTTGCCCCTCCTCCCCCCATTCCCTTGGACACCACCCACGGCGGATGCGCGGCGCTGCCTGCTCAGCTCAGCCTCAGCCTCGTGCCACCTCACCATGAACCGTTCGGCTGCTTCCAGGATCCCCCGGTACCACTTCCCCGCCTTTTTTGCAGCAGTGGGCCACAGTGCGGTCTCAACTCCAAACACCAAGGGAGCAAGTTCCGTTGACCCTTCGGTGGCGCGGAACTCCCTAAGGTCTTCGACTACGCATCTATGCCAAGTCTTAACCTGTCCGCCAGGTCTCGGGTTCTCCCCACCAGCAATCGTCCCGAACATCACCCGGCTGGGTAATCGATGCTTGCTTTGCCGTGCCACCCCCCCGCGAAGAAGAGACGCCGTTTGCGGATGGTCGTTTCGATGCTCTCGCAACGTGTCATCTTGAGGGCCTTCGCGTACGAGAGGGTGGCATGGTCAGTACGAAGTCGGCGTTGGAAGCCAATGGCTCGCAACAGGACTTGGTGGTGAGCCGTTCGAAGCTTGGCAAAGTGTTCCGCTCTGAGGGTCCACGTCACACACCCGTAGAGCAGGGTCTCAATTACCTCGGCCTTCAGCATTCGGACTTTCAGGCTAAGGGGGGCGGTCGTCCTATCATACAGCTCCGGGCCGAACCGTTTGAGGCATGCTCGCATGAGACGGATCCGTCGGTCGATTTCGAGCGAGAGGTCAGCATTTTCATGGATAACGCCGCCTAGGTACAAGAACTGGGCCGTCTGCTTATACCTCTGGCCTGCTGCTTCGATAACGAGCGGTGGTGCGAGGGTTTTCTGGTCTGGCGTTTGTAGAAGCATAGTCTCTGTCTTCTTTTCCGACACCGTAAGGCCTGCTGCTTCGAAGACAGTCTCTGGTGACCATGGTATCGGAAACGACTGAACAGGCATTTAGATTCCTTCCCTGCTAGCGCATCCGCCGTGGGTGGTGTCTAAGGGAATGGGGGGAGGAGGGGCAACAAGAGGAGTAGAAGAAAGCCCGACCAAGGGAATGCGGAGAGGGGGGGGGGCAGGAGTAGAAGGGAAACTGCAGTGGACGAAAGTAGGAAGGAGATGGCAGACAGGGTGGCAAGGTACCGGGCAGACTAAGAAGTAGAACATGCCTATACTACTCGTACCACCAGCTGGTGCAGCTGGTTCGAACGTGGTCTTCCTTTGTCTTCCTTTTGTTTTTGTTTATTTTTGTTTCATTCTATTTTCTTCTTTTTGCGCTGACCCTATGTGATTTTCACTTTATTTTCTTTCTCTTCCTTTCTCCGATTGATAAGCTTTATTGAAGGAGTCGTGTGGCGTGGGTGGATGGCGAGCCTGCTTTGCCTGTTTCGTATTGTCTGACGCCGAGGGGCCGGGCATATAGTTGACGAACGCTGGACGAAGGTGGCAGACAGGGTAGCAAGGTACCAGGCCGACCAGCAGGGAGACCCTGGCTGTGCTACTCGTACCATAAACTGCTGCCGCTACCTGGAGGATGCGTTGTGCAATGTTTGGTTTGCCTGTTGTTTTCCCTTGGTTATTAGTCTTACTCTGTTCACGACGACTAGTGGTGTTTTCTTCGTTTTCCTTTTTTTCCAGTTCGTTCTTTTTAAAGTGTCTCCCAGATCCCCTGCGGGGGGGGCACGATGTTTTTTTTTTTAAATATATATACGTATATATATTGTTTTTTTTCCTGTTTCTTGTCTCTTTCGAGTTGTCTTCTTTGTTTTTTTTGCTTTTTTCCTCTTTGTTTCGTTTCGTTTCTCTAGGTCATGGAGTGTGTATGTCGTGCCTGTCGTACGCAGAATGACGACTTGGCATTGCATTGCATATGTGGCAACGTAGTATCTCTGTGGCGTAGCTTTGTGACCACAGAACTTGTATCTCTCTAAGATTGAAGAATCAGCACGGACACTGGGTGTGCTGGATGTCGACGGGTAGAAAGAACGGTTTAATGTGAAGAAAACAACAACAACAGATCAATTTTTGTGACCACAGAACTTGTATCTCTATTGATTGTGAATCGGCACGGACACTGGTTGTCCTGGATGTCGACGGGTAGAAAGAACGGTTTAATGTCAAGAAAACAACAACAACAACAACAATGACACCCATGAATATATCTTGCGTGCGGCTTCTTTGTTGCAAACCAAGGAGTTGGTGGTCACGTCGTCACACAAAAAGGTGCTGTAGCCCGCGGAAGATCAGAAAAATATTTTAAAATCAAAATTCTGCTCGGAAGCACGATACTTCTCATTTCCCACCTCAAAGTTACAAGAGACGATTGTGAGAACAACAAACGTACATCCGTAGATACCTCGTACATACATCGCATGCCATGTGGGAGTTTGTGTTCTTCTCATTAACCCTTTTTTTCTACCCGTCGACATCCAGCGCACAACCAGTGTCCGTGCCGATTCTTCAATCCTAGAGATATGGTCACAGACTACGCCACGTTAGAGATACTACTTCGTTACGTATGCAGTAAGCACAGCAGTAGCAACGCAATGCCATGTAGGGCTCGCAGAAATGATGACAGACATCGTGACTATTGTGTCTTCGAAGCAGCAGGTCAGCGGTACAACCAGACGGTCCAGTTTTTATACCTAGCGAGGCGGCATTATCCACTAAAACCCTGACGTCTCGCTCGAAATCGACCGACCGATCCGTCTCATGCCGGCATGCCCCAACGGTTCGGCCCGGAGTTGTATGATAGGACGACCGCCCCGCCTAGCCTGAAAGTTCGAAGGCTGAAGGCCGAGGTGATTGAGACGATGCTGTACCGGTGTGTAGCGGGGACCCTAACAGCGGAACACTTTGCCAAGCTTCGAACGGCTCATCACCAGGTCCTTTTGCGAGTCATTTGGGCTTCCAGACTTCAGCAATGTCAACGCACTGACTGCTCCTCTCAATCTGGATTTAACACCTTTGAAGTAGGGTTACAGCACTACTGTAGTGTCAGCGCACTGCTCCTTGATGCAGCAGCAGACTGCCACGCTTGGGGACCCTTCGTCGAAGGAAGCCAATCCAGTCCAGGAAACTCGAGTCTGCGAAAGCAAGCCCCATGTTACCCGGCGGGTACCAAACAGTATGCGTGGGTGCCGTATACTGCTGTGTGTCGACCGAGTTCAAAATATTTTTGCGGTAATAACTCCTCCCTCCAATGTTCTCCCAACTCAAACGAATCCCCGGCATACTTCAAAAAAACACCAAAAAAAGGAAAAGACGAACCTCGATATACGAATCTGGACCACATACGAAAAACAGATGTGCGTGCCAATTCAATTGTCCGGTTTCGGCTCCCATAACAAGATTGAGCCTTAATAACATGGCCGCGGGTATCCGTACCCACTCAATCAACTATAAATATTAATACTATTAATATAGCATGTAGTTCCCCCGTTCCCACAACTAACCAACTCGTGGCTACTGACTAAACCAACTCGTGGCTACTGACTACAGCGGTTGCTTTCTGAAGTATTTTATGTATACGACATGCATGTATGGCAGACAGCTGCCATACATACTAACATCATCACACCATATAAAACAAGGTTTATCCTCCGCCGGCTTGCGCCAAAAAGGCTGAAAAGGTCGTTCTGGGGGTTTAAAAAGACACGTTCTAGACTCTGTGTGGGGGCAGAGGGCTGATAATCAGTCCCGGGGCCGAATCCTGACAAAACCTCAACTTTATTTCGTCCCCTGTACAATTACGCCTACAATAATACTTGTTTTTTTTTCTTTAGTTGCTGGAAGGAAAACAAATGGGGGCTGTATATTACGGATACCTGACGCCCGGTAAGAATGCCGTGGTTGCTCAGAAAATTGTTTGCCAAATGTGATACATCTATCGTAGAATCCCTCCCGGGGGTTTTCTTCAAGTCGAATCTACTTCTTTCTTTTCCTGCAATGAGCCGAAAACTGTTTATATTTTACTATTTTTCGGCGAAAATCGAGACAGCCGGGTGTTGTTTTTTCAAAAGACGCAAAACAAAAAGCAGGCAGAGGCTCAGTCTAACTATACCCCTGAAATGTGACTATTCGTCTGAATGATCGGTTTTACATTATTCTTGTACCTGTTCCATTTAATCCTAAAATAGACGATAATGAATCCTAGTAAAAAACACACACACCACGGTATTTTTAGCCATGAGAAATCACGAACATGTTTTGCATTCCGCATGAACACAGCTGTGCAGTCAGTATGACTGCGATTCGTCTGTCACACCCCACGTTGAAGTGCGCTTCCTTTTATTACTGAGTGCAGCAAGGGAACTTCGTCTCCGTGTTCAAGATGTTTCTCGAGGATGGGTCAAGGCTTCAGAATTTAAAGCTGACAAAGCGCGGGGGCGCCAGAAAACAGGCTCGTCATCCGCCCATGCTATTAATACGTAAAAGACTTCCTTTCACGTACAGCAGTAGTACGCGTGTCACGGTGAGTAGAATATCACAGTATCATAGTATGACATTTATCTTGCGAAAATGAGTTTCGACCAAATCCTCGGTCTCAGCTGTCGTTTTTTTTTTTCAATTTGATAATTAAGGACGAGAAGGAAGAGAGATTAAAAACAAACGAAACAAAAGGACCAAACGCAAAGGCAAGAAGCGACCTTCTGTGCGCGAGACGTTCATCAACCCAAAATATATTTTTGGGCAAATGCCAAAATCAGGTATACCTGATCCGTTTGAGCCAAAATCAGGTACATGCTAAAGTCAAGTAAAAAACGCGCGCCACGAGCGGTGTGATGTCCATGACAATCCGGAAAAAAAGAATGCGCCTACGTAAAGCATTAAGCGTGCCACATGGCCGCCAAAATCTGAATTGTTTTGTTTTCTTCAGGGTGTAGGTACCACGGGCTCCACTTGGACCTGCAAAGAGTCACTATTAATATGCTTCGTTTGTTTCGCCACGGCGAGAGCGCCAAGAGCATTTACTCTGGCGCCCCCCCGCCCTTGACAGCTTTAAAGCTTCCACACCGTCCTCGCGGAACCGCCTGTTCGGCACGCAATTATCTTGCCGTACCAAACCTGAGACCACCTCGACGCGGGGTGGTGCAGACGAAACGCCGAGTGTCCATGGTGCTGTAAAGACTGCTGTGAACATAAAAAAACAACAGAGTACACGCAACAACTAACTGGAGCACATCGCACACCCCAAAGAGAAAAAGTGAAACCAGCGTAAGCATGTGTGTATGCATGTATAATATACGTACTTTTACGTACGACGTACGAGTACAGAGTTTATACGTCAATACAGAAGAATTTTAACCGAGGGAGGGCAGAGGCATACCGAGAGAAAACACAGTGTACGTATGGCCTTTCTGATTGGTTCAAAGTTGGCCAAAATCAGTTGAAAGCTAGACAGAGTAGAAAAAATCAGGTGTACCTTGGCCTTTTCGTGCCAAAATCAGTTACAATGTCAGCTTGGCCAGTAGCAGGGCTCCTTGTGTGTGTATTCATTTTTGGCACGAAAGTGGCGAGGCATACCTGATTTTGGCAAAAACCCAAGGCTTATCACGGTAATTTCGGCGGGACGGTAACGGCGGTAACGGCGGGACGGGACGGGACGGTAAAACCGCCGTCAAAATGGTCCCGCCGTCCCGTCCCGTCCCGTCCCGCCGACAAAATCCCTGACCGTCGTCACTTAACCGTCCCGTCCCGCCCATAAAATCTCTCCCGTTGAAAATTACCGTCCCGTCCCGCCGTGACACCAAAAAATTACCGTCCCGTCCCGCCGTGGCACCGAAAAATTACCGTCCCGTCCCGCCGTGACACCGAAAAAATACCGTCCCGTCCCGCCGATAAAATCACTCCCGTAGGAAATTGTCGTTCCGTCCCGTCGTGGCACCGCCTCCGGCGGACATAACTTGCCTCTTCCCCTACAAGAAACATTCGTGGTCGTCTGTTCCCATCTATTTCCACCACGAATTACGAAATTAATCAAGCAATTTCGAGTTGTACCAACTTCAATAGTAATTCCTATATAAATACATGTGTTACCATAAATCGTGCGCAACTCCCATCTATAAATGAAATACGTATAGAATAGTAGTAGGCGTATTACCCAGCTTGCAAAATTGGGTATCAACTATTCAATTACTAATCAGTCGAACTAACAGATCACCTATTTTCAACGTCTTGCTTACATAATACCTGGTCAGTGAAACGAAATTGCTGTGGGCACCACATTTACTTCTGCTCTGTTCTAGGAAAAGCTGTGCTGGTGGTGTTAATCAGCAGCTGGTTGATGATGTGTTATTTATACTTTCAAATGAAGGTAAGTACAAAGTAATGAATGATCTGTGAGTCTTCACAAAACGTCGAGTGCAGATTTTTCGTCTTGAAATTATTATGCCGAATTTCGAGTTCAAAACCAACACAGGACAGGACATATTTTGTATTTTGGTTCGAGCTCTGCCGGTACAATAAAATAAACGATGGCATGTGCTGAACCATTTTTTGCAACACTTATTTATTTTCCGGATTCGGGGAGAACAAATATTGCCATCTACGAAAAATAATGAAAATTACTACCAAGTAGTAACTACTGGTGGTGTTGTTTTTTCTTTTCATTTTTTTTAAAGAATCTTCATACTTCATATTTACACTCGCAACTGAAACCAGAGTAGTATCATAACGCACCACCTGCCACAGGCTCGCCACCACACACAACAGCACAGAGACCACTCAACTCACGATCACACCAGCACTGGTGTGGCCCAAAACGATTTCAGGAGACATGCCATCAAGCGGGACGCAAAACGTGCGCTGTCAAGGATGTAGGGCCGAGTATTACACACATTAAAACCTAGTAGTTTGGTGTCAGTCAAAGCATGTCAATGTCAATGCAAAGTTGCTGTCTGTCAAGGGCAAAAGTGCTGTCTCCTAGCATATTTGGTGTGACCGACACGGACGCCACGGATGGATGCCTATCTCACGGGCGGGGTCGATCGACCAGCAGCGGCACTAGAATCACCACCGCCGCCACCACCTCCACCTCCACAACCACCAGTAACACAGCGCAAGCACAACCATCAGAACAGCCACCATGAGCTGGCAACGCAACAACAACAGTCCTCGGGGCAGGGGTGGAAGGAATCAGAAGACGTCGCCCGTGTAGTGGCAGCACTTTTCGCGGCTTGGGCTGCGCGGATCGAGAAGAAAACGTCCGCGTCGAGACGGCTCTCTTCGCGGAACCAGCAGTGTGCGGGAAACTTTTCACGTACAACCGCGCCGACCTCGCGGGAGGAAAGAACAAAAACATATTTACCGTCCCGCCCCTCCGAAGAAAAAGAAAATTACCATCCCGTCCCGCCGTGGGAAAAATATTTACCGTCTCGTCCCGCCGAGGAAAAAAATATTTACCGTCCCGTCCCGCCGAGGGAAAAAATATTTACCGTCCCGTCCCGTCGAGAAATTTGGCACCCGCTGTCCCGTCCCGCCAACTTTTTCTGTCTTCATTTTACCGTCCCGTTTTCATTTTTTTTTCCCGCCAAACGAGTAAAAACTGTCCCGTCCCGTCCCGTCACGATTCTCAGTAATTGTGATAAGCCTTGCAAAAACCCTATATTTTTTTCTCTCTTTTCCCTTCTAGATTTTTTATTTTTGGATTTCGATTTCGATTTCGATTGTTCGACATCGTGTTGTTTTTTAATTCTCCTGCCTTCATCTTGTGGATAATTTGCGGTCTTCTCGATTTCTGTGGCGGCGTGTACACCCTACCGGATGCATCTGATACGTACGTGCGCGGACCTCAGAATTTAGTTTTGGTTTGAGGTGTGCTTCAGTTTCATGTATGTGTATTATTCAGAATTCTTTGCATATATATTTTTATTTTTTCCCAAGGTATTCTTCCACTCCAGCGTCGAGTAGGTTTTGCAATCTGTGAGCGAGGATCTTTAAAGGTGTTTTTGTGTTTTTCACTCGAAAATTGCGTTGCTCGGTCTGCACTTCGGAATCGTCGACCGCAGTTGAGAAATATTTGGATAGGTGGAAACGCGGTTCAGCCGCGTTCATGGCCAGTTTTGGCCCGTTTTGGCTGCTGTTTGGAGTCAGGGTAAGGGTTAGGGTTAGGGTTACGGGTTGGGTTGGGTTTTCGCCCGTACCTCATGACCTTGATCCCAACAGTAAGCAAAATGCCTGAACAGCCTACCAACCTGAAGATCCGAGCTCACAGATTGTAACGGGACTTCTCAGATTCACCGGTATGCTTGGTGGGTGGTCCGCGTGCCCATCACGATCAATTTATTGTCACGATCAATTTATTGTTTGCGGGTTTGAGTCTCACCGAGTGCACACACACTCGTACGTATAGGGACTTTTTTTTTCATGAAAAATAAAAAATGATTATTAGCGGAAAGTGCGAGAGCTGCAATAAGCGACACTCATTCGACGACTCATTCGACGAAATCCGACGAGCGGTACGAATGCTGAACCCAATGCGCGAAAAAAAAAAAGAAGGCACGTACCGGGGGGAGAAGGGACGACGCCTACCTGTGACTACGGCGTGTCCACAAGATCGCTGATGGTAAAGACCTAATACGAGTGAAGCTAGAAACTGAGTAATATAGAAAAAACAAAAACAAAGCGTTATTGGAGGAGCCTGTCCTGACTGCATTGCATTGTGGCGATGTTGATTTAACGTGAGAACAACAACTTGCTGTAGGAAAACCGAGTCTCGATTATCAACTTGATTGAACCCTGCTGTGGGAAGGACTTCTCATAATCTGAGACACGCCTGGGGTTCTTTACGACCTCCCTGTTTGGTAAACCTGTAAACCTGCCTCGAACTGCGTTTCTAGGATGCGATGCGTATTTTACCACAATGAATACTCGAACCGCACACCAGCTGCCACACTATCAATACCACATGTTTTCAACCCACAATCTACCAGTTACTTCTTGTAGTCCACCGCACGGTAAATTCCGCGAGCTTCGTTTTCGAAGGTTCGTTCGATGTGTGTCGTGTTCGAATCTACTGGTTGACTTTCTTTCGCTGTTCTTCTGCGGCGATACATATTCTCGGATCAATCGTGACCGTCAAACGGTGTTGTTTTGACCATGGTTCCACGAACACAACTAAAATGCTGTCCTGCCCAATATATGGGACGTCAGCTCATAGCCTGGTGGGATGATCGGGCGTTGGTACGTGGCATCTCACATGTACGGCATGCTGGATTGCCTTACATTGTGTTGCCCGTGTGTGAAGGAGTACGAGGTATTTCACAAAACAAGTATGTCCTCATGAATTGGATGCAAATTAGAAATGCATGGTATTCGTCCACTGCTGCTGCTGTCGTGTTGTACATAGCATACATACTACTGTAGTATATTCGTACTGACATACCGGTTGGAAAGGACTCCAGGCAAGCTCAGTTCTCGTCGCTCGCGATCCGCGGCCGTTGCGTTAGATGTAGAACCTGCTTACACGGTGCAGTTGCCGCCCACCCCACAGCACTATTGACCCCCACGGCCTACGCGTATCAAGGAAGGTGCCTTGCCATTCGAGCTGGCTCTGCTCGTGTGCTGTCGTCTTTATTGTTAATAGCAGCCCTACGTAGAACGTGCGATCTCCGCAGAACGACATACGACCCGCTTCGTTAAAAATTTGACTTTTCCCTGAGTACGAGTACTATCTGTTCGATGCCTGACGAAGGTTTAACGCAGCAGACAGGGGGAAGCCTGCCGGGTTTCATTGTTGATATACTTTCATAGGTATTGTAAGCACGAGTATGATGGCGATGATGTTCTCACATTTTGTCGAGACATAATAAGTTTCACCTCTTGACGGACAGCAAGTTTGTCTTAACATGCCTTGACTGACACCAAAGTACTAGGTTTTACTGCCTAACACTCGGTCCTGCACCCTTGACAGCACATATTTTGCCTCGCTTGACATGTCTCCTGACATCTTTGTTATTAATAGATCACTTCCCTGAAATCCTGATAGGGATTATTTTTAGTTCGACACCCTCTGGTAGACAATACCAGGTACCAGTCCAATTGTTGTCTGTTCTGTTATCAATATTGCAATTGATTACTACTGCTGTCTATTGTGATCTTTAATTCCAACTACAATTGAAACGCGCCGAGCTCTGTTGTCCAGACAATTTCTATTGAATGACCCCTACCTGGCCTTATTCCCCAGACAATTCCATTTTATAGGCAGTCTCCGTAGTCAATGGTCGGGACAATTCCAATAAATGGACCTTCGCCTAAATTATTTATCCGGCCAATTTAATGTAACAAATCGTGTCCTAAATCAAATGTCTCGACCATTCCAATCAATAGACAGTCTCCTAAATCAAGTGTCCCGACAAGCTCAATTGATAGGCAGTCTCTAAAATCATTTGTCCGGAAAATTTCAATTAGCAGACTGATTTGTAGATCAGTTGTCCGGGTTAATTCTAATTCTTATTATTAGTAGACAGTTTACATAAATTAATTTTCTGGACAATTTCAACCAATACAAAATCTCCGAAATCAATTCTTCAGACAATCAATGTCAATTGCAAGACAGTCTCCTATATCAATAGCCCGTAACTTCACATTATCAGTGCATACGGATTATATCGTTAGGTGAAACGTTTTTTTAAATGATATTCATCTGAACATGGGCTGGGTGGTATAAAAGTGTCACAAAATTGCGAATATACCATATTGAACACATTCCCGTTTCCTTAAAAGTTTATGTGTTCCGTGCATTTCAACTTACTAATTATTACGAGTATGCCTTGGACAATCGACATATTAATATAATATTGCCCCTATAGCAGAGTCACCAAGCTGTTTATTATTAATTGGAATTGTCCGGGCAAGTGATGTCAAAGACTGCTGTCGAGCAATTGAAACTGTTTAGACAGCTTAGTCAATTGATTTTGGATACTGCTGCTGTTTTGTTTTTGGGTTTGTTCGGACAATTGACTCAGAAGACTTAATTCGAATGGTCTGAACAATAGATTCCTGTTCATACGTAGTGTTTTCCAACAATCAATTTAAAGTTGTCCGCACCAATGTTTTTGGAGACTCGCCATCAATTGAACTTTTCCTGAAGGCAGTAGATTTCAGAGACTGAACCTTTCTGAACAATTGATGTTTGGTGATCTTGAACAATTTTAATTGTCCGGACAAGAAGAGGTCCCATTACAATCTGTGAGCTCGGATCTTCAGGATGGTAGGCTGTTCAAGTATTTTGGTTCCTGTTGGGATCAAGGTACGGGCGAAGACCCAGCCCAACCCCCACCCCTACCACTACCCCTACCGCTAACCAGAGGTTGCACCCTGCGGGTTCCCGCCAAAAACGGGTACCTGTCAAATTTTGGAGCCCGGGCCCTACCCCACCCGCCGGGTAATGCCATTTTGACGTCCGGGTACCCGGCCATATTTTTGAATCTTTTTCTTCATATTTCATTGTGCTGTTAAGATCAAGGTTGCGGGACACTTTCTGTCCCTGGACAGGTCTGCCTTTTAAGTCGGTAATCGTTGGTACTCACGTGTGTTGCTTGCTTAGCTATATAAGAAGAACAGTTATATTCCTTTCGTGCACGCGGAGACTGAGACCAAGCTCTTGCGTCTCTGGAAACCCCTTGGTTTTGCATCTAAGATAATCCTTCCAAGTACTACAAACACGTTCCCAGCGACTGAACCCAGGTAATTACCGGGCTTTCAACCTCATACAAAGCAGTATCATAACACTAGCCCACTCTGATGAGCCGTATATGCAGAGTTATGGGAAACTCATGGAAACCCCGATTCCACGAAATAGAGCATAAGTCGAAGATGCGGCTCCTCAAAACCCACTCCCACACCTGTGAACGGCGAGGCAACGAAGCCGGCAAAGTACGTAAAAAACTAAAGGGAAGACCTAGCCTTAAGGGGCAGGAAGAAATCGTCAATGAAAGCCATCGCCATGCCGCCCGCACGGGGGGGGGGGGCGAAGAAGATGCATGGAAAAGCGAAAAGTGAATACGGGAACGAAAATAAATATTAACACGGAAGACGGCAAGAACCACCGAGACCCAGTCCACACCTCTGAAAACGCGTCCTGGGCCGCAAACGAACGGCCGATTGCCCAGACCAGTCTCTACACTGAGCGGGGGGGGTAGGCAGGACAAAATACCCAAAACACATCCCCAACCCAGCCCCCTCCAAAAAAGAGAACACACCAGAAACATATCGAGCAGACAAAAAGTCACTCCCCAAAGTCCAGGAAGACGACAATATATATTTATGTATCGAGTGCAGTCAAGAAGCTAAAATCAGCTATCCACGGCGGCACCTCGAGATTCATCTACATGGCGCTGGGCCCCCCGTGCAAACGCGCTAGCCAAGAGAATTTGCAGACACCAAAAACCTCGTACAGCTCTCGTCGAAGTAATGTAGGGCGCCGGAGAAAGAGGAAGCTAAATTGGTCCCGGGTCGTCCAAAAATCGAACGAAATTCACAGAATCCGTTGGTGTAGTTGCGCTGATTTTCCCGAGCCACCGCAGACCGTCGTCGCCCCTGTGCCAAAAGTGAGCCCCGTTGGGAAGTACAGTGTTGCTGTATCGGCGGAGCCAATCGGCGTGCGATACGCAGCCATACCCGGCTGCCAGAAACCGCTCGTCGTTTCTCAGAGAAAGCTCCCGTTGCGCCGCGATAATTCTTATTCAGCGGTACAGGCGGTTGGTTTGGCGGTGTTGGTTCAGGGTGACGGCCGAGTAGCGCAAACTTGCGTGGCGAGAAAGCTGAAAGTCCATTTCCTATTCCCAGGATGGCCGGGATAGTCCTGTCCAGTGCGTCTCGTACATCATCGCGATCACGCCACCTCGACCTCTAACCGATTGATGTCTAGTAATCTTTTCCACTTCGAGTCGTTCAAGAGGGGTCGAAACGTCGTCCTCAGTGACGTCGTACGGAGGGGATTTCTTGGAGAAATTGTTGAGCACGTATTGCGTCAACCCGGCCGGCCACCACGGTCGTGGGGGTTGGCACAGGGCTTGCAGCGTTGAACAGATACGCGTCGGCGAGCCTCCGCGCAGGGCATAACGGAAAGAAGATCCAAATACAGGAGCTTTGCTCCGAGAGGAGACCCGTCCGGGGTGTCCGCTGAGGAGCAGAGGCCAACTGCGAGAACTTTGTAGGGACTCGTCCAGTTGAGTGAGAGTTTGGCCTTGAGGACCTTGGCGTCCGTGTCTGGTTTCGCGCCCTGGCAGGTGGTGGCCGCCGTACTGTACACCCACACCCAACCACCAACGCCAAATTCGGGGACCGAACGCAGAGCGTCGGAGAGGGCGGAGTTGCGGCGGTTCACGCGAGCGACAGTAAGGGCGTGGTGTTCTCGAACGATATCGTACGCGCGCTGCTGGCGGTCCGTCGCCAAGTCGCAGTAGGCGAGGTAGTCGCGGGCCAAGCTCTGGTGGCCGGCGACTCCAGCACGCTCGAAAATCGTGAGAGGGAGGCGTGGGAGCCGACCCATATATAGCGCATGGCGGCGTTGCACGCGGGCTCAGCCTGTTGTTCCCGAGCCTAGTCGGCGTGCCAATAGCACGCTGCAGAATCGCCAAACTGAAACTCGGCAGCTGCGCCGAGGGCGTCCACGTCGGTCGAGGCAACGGGAGGTGTGTCCGTTGGCGGCGGAAGTCGTAAAAGAGGAGTTCCCACGGACTCGGCGCGGTCGCGGCCGGACGGGATGAGTACTGCGGCACGGACGAGGCGGCAGGAATCGGGGCCAAAACGACGGCTGCGGGCGATCGCGGCCGTGGGACTCGCGGCGGGGTGATAGCACGTCGGGCTGATGGTCTAGGGACCCCGCCGGGCCCGAAGCCATAATCGACAGCAGGCGGCACGATGCCAGTGGCGGCGGCTGTTCGTCGGCGCGTCCGAGTTGAGATGCAGCCTGAAGACGGCAAAACGTTCGGAGGCGCCGGGTTGCCAGGCGGCAATGGGGCAGACGCGACCGGATCAGTGATCACAGCGGAATATTTTCCCTTTAAAGAGCTCGTCGGGGGAGGAGCGCGCTGGGCGACAATCGTCGCTGCAGCGGGGGCTTCTGCAGAGCCCTGGCAAAAAAAGGAAGACGCGGCCGGAGCAGTGCTCACGACGGAATCTTCGACCTGTAAAGTGCTCGTCGGGGGAGGAGCGCGCTGGGCGACGATCGTCGCTGCAGCGGAGGTTTCTGCAGAGCCCTGGTCGCCCCCGGAGGGAACGACAAAAACCGATTCGAAAGCGGCGTTGGCGGGAGGTGAAAAAGACCCCAAGCCAGGACGGTGGTCGACGGTGGCGACGGAAGCAGATACACGAGCGACGAATCTCCCCGAAGGAGCAGAGAGGTCGTCAATCCTCATACGTGGCCCGTGTGTGCGAAAATCGCGGAAGTCCGAAGAGGCGAAAAGTAGGCCACCCAAGACGGCACTTTCACTGCGGGACACCAGCCCACCCAAACCGACATCAGGGGTCGGCGAAGAGCGAGTGCGAAGCCCACAGGCTCGGATGAGGAATATACCATCGTCCTCGACGGGGTTGAGGCAGCTAGACCCACTGCGGTCGGGTTCTGTGGCGGGCTCCGGCAAGCGGGAGAGAAAGTCAGCATTTCCGTTTGCGCTGCCCTTGCGGTAATCGAGGATGTAGTCGAACGCGGTGAGGGACTCGAGCCACCACTGGACTCGCGCGTGGTGGTACCCTACTTTGCCGATACTCTCAAGTGCTTTGTGGTCTGACAATATTGGAAACTTCGTGCCCCACAGGTAACCTCGGAGTCGTTTAATGGCCCAGACAATGCTGCCAGCTTCTAGGTCCAACGGTGCCCAGTGCCTCTCACAATCGATGGTAGCGCGGCTGATATAAGCAATGGGCCGTACCGAGCCGTTGTTCTTGTTCGAGCGCGGCACCCAAACCGTCGATGCAGGGGTCGCAGTACACGTGGAAGGGGTGGGAGTCGTCGGCTACGGCGTCCCAGTCAGGGACAACCAAAATCGGTGGGGCAGCGAGCTCGGCGAGGATCTGGCGGACGATAACTTCCATAGCCGGCGTGAAGACGTTCTTGACCCCCTTCCGGAGGAGGGCGGTGAGAGGACGTATCCGTTAGACAGGTCGGGCAGGAACTTGCGATAATATCCTACGCCGGCCAATGAGGGCGCGGACCTGTTTGAGGTTCTTGGGCATGGGCATTTTCATCGAAGCCAAAACTTTTTTCCGGTAAGCCGCCACTTGTGCCAGACCTTTAATGACTTCGTTAACCCCTTTGACGAACCAGCCGAGCGAAGCACTGCTGCCTTGGGGCATGACGAGCCACTCGTAAAGGCCCGTGGGAGTGCAGAACGCCGTGAGAGGGACGGTATCCTTGTGCGCGGTAATCTGGTGGAACGAGGAGACCGAATCGAAGAGGGAAAACACACGTCCCTTCCCCGGGGAATCCAGGACTTGGTCAACGCGAGGAATAGGCAGCAGGCTGAGGTTGCTGATCTGGTTGAGTTTTTTGTAGTTCACGGTGATCCAAACGCCTCCAGACCTCTTCGGGATGAACACCAGCGGGCTCGAGTACGGGGAAGTCGAGTGCTGGATCAGACCTGCCGCTAGGTACTGATCGAAGGTGGCCTCCACTTCCTTGGTCAAGATGGGGTTGATGCGGTGCGGCCTGGACGCGACAGGAGCGCTTCCTGCCAGGATCGAGCTCACGAAAGGCATCAACGAGCAGGAACCAAAATCCGACTTAGACGTCGAGAAAACGTCAGGTAATTCGCAGAGAACGCCCCGCAGCTGTTCGATGACCCCAGGGGTCCAGCCTGTGCCGTGGAGATCAAACGTCACCTCCCGCAGATGTGACGGCAAGCGTGCTCAGACGCGCAGGAACGAAGCGCGCTGTTCTGAGGTCAAACGCTCAAGCAGTGCAGGCGAGGGCGAGGCTGGAGCTGCGAGGGGGGGGGGGCAACAGCTGCTCAAACCGGACATTCCTCACCTAGTCCGGAGGGAGGGCTGGGGGCTCGGTTGTCGTGATGTAAAACGTCCAGCGGGACGCTCCGCAGTGGGGTGTGGGCGACGCCGAAGACATCCCCCGGCTCGAGGGCCGCCACTCCAACGAGGGGAAGAACCTGTCGTCCGGAGGAGACGAAGTGCTCCTCGACCGAGGGTAGGTCGGGCTGGGGCATCATGTCGACCACGTAGTGTCCAGTAAGGGCCGGGGAGCCATCGCTTCGAACCAAGTTAACAGCAAGCAGTTGAGGATCGTCGGACGGAAAGGGTGACGCCTGCCGCGCCCTCGTAGCGTAGATGGAAGCATCCACCTAAACCGGCGGGGTCGATGGCGTACACGGACATGCCTGTCGGGGCGTGGCGAACTAACTACAGCTCACCAAAGACGCGTTGATCAGACGGCCGAGGTGGCAGAGAGCGGTAGGAGCGGCTATTAAAACGCATCCAGCTGTCACGTCCCAATAGTACAGCATGCTGCATCACTGAGAGGGGGACCACGCAGGCCCAAACTGCGAGGGAGCAAGTAGGATCATTTTCTCGAAAAAATTGGACGCTCAGGCGCACACTCGTCGAAGTTTTCAGAAGAGCCGATTCGCCAAAACCCCCCCAAGAACGAGGGGCACTTTCTGCTTGCACGCGAGGGATGCCGCACCAACCGAGTGCATGCGATCCAAAACATCTCGTCGGATGAAAGTCTGCGGGGAGCTAGTATCAAGAAGCGCCATGCAACCAAAAGGTGCAAGAACGCCAGCTCCGCTGTGAATCGCGAGTTTTGGTTGTGCACTGAGGCGTCATCGAGTGTAATTGTGCCCCTGACGAGGCAGGGGCCGTGTTCTGGCAGCGCGAGGGAGGGGTCGACGCTAGGTGCGACAGCCAAACTCTCGGGGCTGTGATCAGCCGGCGCATCGGAAAAATAGGTCGGAATATCTAAAGGAGGACCTGGGCAAGCGCGGGCCACGGCCAAAAGGCGGGGCGGCGCTGGTGCAATCTCATGAATTCTGTCAGTCCGGGTTGGGGTGCAGAATTAATAAGAGGAGGCGGGGTGTGCCAACCCGGCCTCACTTGAGCTGAGGGTGTCGCGAACGGCGGAAAGAGCTTTACCAAGCAATTTTTTCCCACGCCACCGAGAGGGGTCGTGAGCTTCGGGGTCGTCTGCCCGGAGACCGATGCCCCACACGGCATCAAAAGGGCTGGCTTCAGCCAAAATTTTGGTGCCAGTGCTCAATAGGTGCTGCTTCATGACCGGACTCTGCGATAATTAGGCAAACTTACCAGCAAGGACGGCGTCTTCCCGAACACGGTCCCAGATGGCGCAGTCGACGTCTGCACGCCTCGACCGAGGCGTTTGTGCTCGCGTGGGTCTGGCGAGGCCATAATCCGCCCCGCGCTGCCGTGGTCCTGGAAATGGCGAGCCTTTTCAGCCATCATATACTGCTGCGCGCAGGAATATGACGCATCGTCGATGACAAAATACGAGGGGGACCACTGCGAAAGATAAGAGGGGGGCTGCCAGAACAGTACTACCCACTCCGTTGTATACTCGAGAGTAGGGTCAACGACCGACGGTGCCGAGTCGTCGGTGGCCGCAGTTGCGGCGTGTGGGGGGGGAGTGTGCTTTTCTGAGAACACTGAGCCCCTGGTGCACGAGACGAGTCCGGTTCCACGTATACTGGCTCTGTGTTACCATTGCCCGTAGGAAAAAATCGCCAGAATGTTCTCTTGCTGCGCCCGATGATCTCTGTCTTGGACCAAAGGGGGCAGGGGGCTCTGAGTCCGTTCTGCTTGACGAGAGCTACGATTCTTCCGAATTTAACGGGTATGCTGCCCGGTTGATCTGACTGGAGGCCGTGGAGTCACCACTGGCTCCACGGACAGTGCCAGGTTTTTCCTGTTCCACTGGAGCCGAAGCAGCGCTGCGCACCTGGAGTGGCGTGTGCGAAGACGAAAGAGGGCCTGCAGACCCTGTAGACGTCTTCAAGAACGGTGATCGGGTGGGGGGCAACAAAGGATCCACCGGAGAGGGCTTCCGTCCTGTAGACCTGGTGGGGAAGGAAGGGGGACTAGGGAGCTAATCTTGTCGACTCCTCCTTGATAGGAAAAAGGGTGGAGCGGCCACCGTTATTGCGAGGAAACGCCGAGAGTATATCAACAGGACCCTGGTTCATGCAGTATAAATCAGCTGTAGTCCTACTGAAGGCTGCAGGCGCACACTATGAGTGGAGTAGCGCATACATAGGGTTAGGGTTAGGGCGTGGGCAGGCAGCGATATCTGGCCCTCGATGTTCACAACGACGGAGTCTACTGCATCTGTTGTTTTGAATAGACGCGTACGGTCCAGAGGGAGGCCCCCGAAGTGGCCAACCAAGCGCGCGCCACACTACGCCCACCATTATCTCGACAAGACCAAGGCGCGGCCACCAGGCGGAGTCTAACATTTAGACGACGACGCCAGATTTGGACGACGCAACAAATGGGACGCCGCCATCGTCGGCCTCTGCCTGAACGACGTCGCCGCCGTTGTTCAAGATGGTCGGGTATCGTCAGCCCTCGCCCTCCGGGTTTGGTGTTGCACTCATTGCCGACGCCTACTCGAGCGCCTACGGAATGAAAATCCTCGACGTCTCCTTGCGCCGACTAATACTTCCGTGGCTCCACCGGAGGGTGTCGAAGGCACGGATCAGGTAAAGGGCAGGATAAAGATAGAGGGTGCCCCGACGGTGCTTAGACGTCGATTTGCACCCATGCTCTCACATCGCGCAGACATCGCCCTTGCCATAGCCCGGAGTCGAGTCGACAAGTTTCCCACAGTGACGACGACAACAGGATACTATCGTGCGGGGACTTACAGCTCCGACGTGTCACTCGGAGGCTATTGGTGACGGGTAGGAGATGGAGAAGTAAATAGGGTAAGAGGAGCAAAGGAGAGAAATGGTGATAAGAACGTCGAAGGCGTAGAGGGAGAATGGGAGGACATTGAAAAGGAGCACAAACTCTCACGGCAACAGAAATAACACCGAGGTCGAGGATCTAGCTGGCACACAGAGGGTAAGGTATCCTTCACAACCAATGGCTCCAACCATAAATTTGGCACCGACGACGCAAGAGCCAGAAAAGGACGGTTACAGCGCCGACGAGGGCGAGAAAGGCGGGGATGGCAGTACGCAGCAGCGTCGACAGCGTCGATCACACTGTCGCCACCCATGCGACATCGATCCCCTCACACACCCAACACCGTAGTAGGTGACGATACGCATGCTGGACCGGCAGTACATCGAAAGGAACGTGATATACTCTGGCAATAACGATTTTGTGCTTCAAACGAATTACCGCGTGCAATGCGCTATATTCAGGCGCGGTCCCGCGGGAATACGATTACGCTGCGGCGGTGCATAGCAGGGACCGTGTACAGACTACGAATAGGCACTTGATGGCCCAAGAGATGAAGGCTATCACAGCAGCAGCGAGGGACATTGATATGATAAGGACCGCTGATCGCCCATACAACACGACGTGAATTTCATTCTCTGACGTACCCGGGAAAAGGGGCGACGGACGGGGGAGAATGAGCAGTACAAGGCCTGGAAGTGAGAAGAAGATGACGGGCGACGAGGACGAGAAGGAGAGGGAGAAGGACACGTATGATGATGGAGACGAAGAGGAGGCAGAGTATAACTAGGTGAAACAGGAGAAGGAAGATAAATAGTATCAAGCGCAGGGCGCAGTGAAGGAGTTGGCGGCGTTTGACAAGTAGACGGTCAAGAGAACACGAAGTTAAAGACGCCGTCTATGTTTTTAGTGTCGCCATTGTTGTTGTGGCTGGTATTGCTATTATTGTCGATGGTGTGGACTTTTCATCATATTGGGAGCACACTATCCCGCGGTTCGAGTCCCGGGCTCGACATACGCTGCTCAATATTGCGTTTCGGTATGCTTATAGACTTGGTCACCGGCGGTTTCATATTATTGTTCGACAGCATGCCTTGCAGCCAACGCAGCGGGTGTCACGATCCCACATTTTCCCAACGGCGGTCCACACCGCCGTGGGCTCGAACATGCGCGGAGATCACTGAGTCTGGTATCTCGGGCAGGAAGTCACTACATCTGTAGGCCAATGGGAAACAACGTACTACATCATGGCCGATACTGTCTTGGATGCGTCTGATGCTGATACACAGGCTACGCATAGGCAGCAACAACTGAATCCTTTGGTTAGTGTCGAGTCGCGAGCTCTACGTTCGGTCCTTGAGCGACGTGGGCTTTACAACGCATTCTACCACCAAGAGCACGAGGAGCATGGTGGAGCTCAATCGGGCACGAGAGAGTGAAGGTGACCGCCACAAGCTGTATTACTGTAGGTCACGAGATGAGAAGGCCTGTAGCCAACTTCTCCCGTCCCCGGATCATGTCGCCGGCATGCATGCTAAGCTTTGTATTACTATTGGAATTTTGTTTGCCACAATCTGACGAGCAGGTATCAGTCCAATACCTCGTAGTGTTTCATTCTTGTTCAATCAATGTATCGTTCGCAAGTATCGCGAATGTTGGGGCCGTAGGTTTCGAACATACGCAATGTTGATGACACGTACGTGTGACCGCTGCTGACCATATCGAAAGTACATTCCAACTGGCTGCTCTACGATCGATTAGGCTTTCGTGTGTTTACCTCGTACACCTTCTAACCCCTGCCGCCCTTGGTGCCTAATTGGTCAAAGCAGTCAGGAGAGCAAGGAAAATCGACTTGGAGAGTGGGGGGAGTGTGGCGGCGCATTTCTTGCTCGATCGTCCAAAGCGGCAGGGCATAATCCTGCGCCATGATCCTGTTCCCCTACACTACACGCATTTGCTTGTTACGTGCTATTTCATTTGCCATCGGATAATGGGTAGCGCATATTCCACTCCCTACCATCCACAATTATAAGGTTACTCTAATGACTTCAAACATGAAAGGGGCTATCAAACAAACCCGAATGTATGACACAATTTCACCAAAAATGTAATCCCCCTTATGAATTACTCTACTGATTCCTAACCGACGTTGCCACCAATCAAATATGACAGGGTTGCGACATGTATCAATCCAGTCTAACGAAATGACGAATATATCAAACGTAGGTTCGCCCTCATGAAACGGGCGACACACTCGATGCGTAAAGACGCTTTGCAAACACAGACCTGCAGCAACCTATACGTATGATTAATGTTACGCTACACGGCCAACGCTACCGAGTTTCTCGCCGCCTATTGAAAGTCAGCCGACAACGGAAAGTAGAGACACAGATGCCGGGATCCGCCGAACATGCGTACAGGCTCCACCGTGCTTGAAGCATATCAGTTGCGTCGTCATCACTCCCGCCCAAGGCGAGCCACGTTGCTGTAACACGGTTGACAACAAGAGCAAGGTAACAGTTGTGTGTACGGAAGCCATATCTGCACGGAAGCCGGGCCCAACATGAATATCCGGTCGAAAAAGCAATAGATACTCAGAAACAAATACGTACGTACCCTGTGTGTGACGCAGAACGAGTAGTCAAATACTAGACTCGGTCGCATACTGTTTTCTTGCGTACGAGGGTACTACTGTTGCTGTGGTTTGCAGGACAACCACTGTACAAACAACCGCATAGGCGCGTAAGGATAGGGTACTACGAAGCGCGTGGCGCGTAAGTGCGAGAAATATAAAGCAAAACATAGTATGATACTGTGACTGCCTGTTGTACGGCCAGAACGAACCGTCCACGTGAACTAACGGCCCTGTTCTTTGCTGCTCCTCATGAGCAGAATGTACTGTTCGGACTTTTTGCCTTGTAAATCGCCCATCCCTAGCCCAGCTCGTGTCCACTATAACGTCGACGCTCGATTGATATTGACGTCACTATATAGCACTACGGTGAAACTTGCCTGAACTAACGGATGACAACCGGTGTAGTCGAATACTAGTACACCGGAACTCGCTGCACGACGGTGGTCTTTACCTCATTGCGGGATATTATACTACGATAGAGAAATATCCGTATGCTACTACATGGGAAGCATCATCCGTGTTATCCTCCGCTGCTGCTGTGCCTGAAAACGCAGGAGTCTTTACAACTGGTTGTTTCACCATTCTCGGCCAACGCCCTGCTAATGTTGTTCGAGGTTTAAGTGCCCTGAGAAAAGATCACGCCCAGCCCCCCCCCCCACTGCATCTGTGGTCTGCAATACGTAAAACGCAACCGAGGAAAGACAAGCGGGGGATTGGGTGCGGAGTTAGACTATTTGTAAGGGCATGAGAACTTCTCCGTTCTGGATTATCTATGAGGCCACCCCTGCGGGGTACCTCCTCTCCCTGTTTTAGCAGCACACGGAAGCTGACCATATCACCACACATAATCGCGCACTGACTCCGGTTGATGCTGCTGTTGACGCCGCACAGCCGAAACAATCGCTATGTTTCACGCAGCCGTTACTGAACCGTCTCACACAACCCCGCTCCGGTACTTGGCTCCAAACAGCATAGCAAGCTTGTTACAGAGTGGATGCTGTCGACTCGCGTCGGGAGAAAAAAGACAAATCAGAAAGCACAAACCTAAAAAATAGGGTCATTGGCGTTCTTATGCAGTCGGAAACATGGATTGAAAAAACTGGTTTCCGATCAGAGACCAAAATGGGCTTTGTTATGCAGTTGACAAAGAGCCTTTTCAATCCAAGATTTTTGATTATGATTTCCGACTGAACCAGACAGTCGAGAAAACTGAGTTTTTCGATCTTACACGCCACTCGGGTTCATGCATCAGAAAAGTTAGAACGTCCCGCCGCATACTCGTACGAGTGTCAAAAACACACAACAACAACGCCACATACGACACAACCCCACACTACAACATCGACGACGCTGGCTTGTGCGACCATGATCTTCCTCAACCGTATACGTGCACTCAATTCCATGGTACGTCGATCCTCAGAAAGCCCTCAAGGGGGGCTATATTCACTGCCACTCTACACTTCTGCCACAGAGTCAGGGAGACACATATCCTCAAGACGATACGTTGAAACGGGAACGCCCTCCCTTCCAGGCTCGGCGACACGTCTCTGGGAATCCACCTCAAGACACATAGGTGCCAGAGCTCCTTGCCTCCCTCAAATATGAAAACCAGAGGAATATCTCCTTGGCAATGATACTGGTAACTTGTCTCGCCATATAATGTCGCGCTTGTGGCGGATAAACCATCTCGTACGAACTTCATGTTGAAGTGTGTTCATCTTGTCACTCGAACCGTAGTACATAAGCAAACGAGGTGAGTAATATTCTCGTGGGAGCATACCGATCGTAGCCAACATGCAAGCCCCTTCATTGCACAGCCTTTAGGTATGTTCATTGCTGCCACTGACTAGTGGTGGTGTCTCTACGCACCTGCTCGCCGAATGTTGGTCAGCATCACCGATATCTATTACAGCACCTTTGGTTTTCAATTCACTATTTACTAATACCATACTCATATATTACAACTAGAACATAGATCCACTTATGGAAGAGTATACCTGTTGCTCCTTTGTGGAATAACACACCACTTGAGAATGATGGCCATAGTGAAGTACGTGCGGCATACAATACAAGACCCTTCGCTTCACTCATGCTGTGTACATAGTACGCGTGAGTTTTGACACTATTTTTTAAGCATGATGCGCCAACTCGCAATCTTCCTCGGCCCCGCGGATGGATCCCATGCCGTGCATAATTTTGCTGCTGTCGTCATCACGCGTCGGGACGAACGTCTCACCAGGCACCCCCTGGGAGTAGTGGCTACTGTCGGAGCGGTCGATGGCCAGGTTCATTTGGCACGTCTGGTGGCCTGGGAGGTCGATCTGGTCAGTAGGATTTCGCATGGCGATATGGTGCAGCCTGCCGTGGCTTAGGCGAATGGTCGCCGCCGGATTAATGCTCTGAAAGTTAGCATGCTCTGACTGGGGATCGAACTGTCGGTCTTGCTTTGTCATAGTACGAGCGACGTCTTCTGTGCACCCCTTCACGTTGGTCACGGTGGCGTCAGCGAGGATCCATTCTCCCTGTCCACCTTTTCAACAAGCCCGCGTTGCCGCAGACTCAGGCTTCTTGCGTTCCCAGTACTTCTCGAACTCAAAGGATCTGAACTCGCCAGGGATGTATACTGCAGAGACGTAAACATCGGCGGCTATTACGACTCTGCCGGGTAAAACAAGAGTTTCTTCACCGCCGATCACAACGTTCAGTACGCCGTCCGCCAGACAGGCAGTCGCATCCTTGGGGCAGGCACTTTCCAGGCGGTGCGGCTCTTTGACTGAGATGACGATACTGTGGCTGATACCGCCGAAATCGGTGACCTGGAGTGAAAGTCCCGTCATATAGGTAACTTCCGACAAGGAGGGAACGGGAGCCATGACGTGCATGTTGAAGTGCATCGCCGGCCGGTCCAAGATCAGGGCATACCGCCCGTTATACTCACCCATCGCGCGTTTGGCCTAGGAAGCCAGTCACATGAAGGTCATCTATAGTTGGGGGAAACGTATAGATGAAACGTCAGAACGTTTCCCCTAAACTCGTGATGACAGACGAGAGATTGCCATCCTCTTCTACAAAAAACACGATTCCCACCACTAGAAGGGCCCAGCAAGGGTCTACAGTATTGTGCTCCGTGATATACGCGATTACACCAGGCGCTATCATATCATGCGCCACCGCTCCCGACCCCGGTTGAAGCAGGGACGGAATAGAGAATATTGCTAACCCCAACGACATTCTCACCACAAGCGCCCGTGCTACCATACTTAACACATATACTGGTCTACATGCAGCACACTTCGCCCAGGACGCTCTCGTCGTCAACTGTGCAGAATGATAGAACGTTCGTGGGGCGAAGAGGACACGGGTCAAGGCTGAATGTTCAGGAAGACAGAAAACACTTGAAGTACCGAAACGAAACAGGCTTCTTCGAAAAATCGTTGCGACCTTACAACGCTGTACGTGCTACGATAAGGTATAGGTAGGTCTTTCGAACCAACCACGTACAAAGTTGTCCATCAAAAGGATATACACTGTGTATTTGAAATGCGCCCGATATACTTGCCTGAACCCACCCGTGCCAATAGTGAGATAACCCCATACACCAATCATTTGTTTCAAAAGGGGCTCCTAATCAGCCTCCAAGGGTGTACAACCCGTCAACCCTGACGTATCAGCGGATAATCTGTCAACCGTTCTTTGGGAGGCAGAGAGTTAACAATTAGCGGAATCCTCAACTCGCCTGCCATGATATCGAACTTGGTCATAGCATGTGCCAATAACTGTTTTTTTCACCTCGAGCAACGTTTATCATCTGGGCTAATAACGCCCCGCATCCGACCGTGACTGAACAACCTTCAGGGGTTTACAACCCGTCCACTCTGACGTCTCAGCGGTTAATCTGTCAGTAGTTCCTTCGGAGGCAGCGAGTTGACCAGGGGTGGAAATCCCCGACTCCATGTGCTTGTACTGGCAACCACACCCGTAGAGCCTCACGCACTAAGTCTGCGTGCTCCAAACACAACCCAGAAAAATTAGGAGTATGTCTTGGAAAGTCTCTTCAAATTGGGGTGTGTTTTGATCACGGCTGTGTGCCTCGAGCCGTGTGTTTCAAGAGGCGGTGAAACTATCGAATCTACTTCATCTCGTAATTACAAGCCTTTCAACTAGCCCAAGGTTAACGGCCGACTTAGTCGGTGCCGCGGTCATAGCACCCAGCGAGACCGTATCACGGTTTGTGGCTGCATTGTATGTTGCTCTTCGTTACAGGGCACTTCCGTAGCTTTGGTATACGCCCATTAATCGCTAAATATTAAACTTTTTTGTCGTCATTGGCAATACCGGTTGCGGCAAGGGTCTACAGCAGTGCAGTATACCACGGCTTCGAACCGACCTGCTTTCTTGTCACTCCCACTAGCCCACGTGCTCGATCCGGGGGTGACGTCGCATGTCATGTCGGGCGAGCAGTAGCCGTCGCCCAAACATGGTGTCATCATCGTCGGGGGAACAGAGCATGTACGGGCGCAAGCACAGAACGTCAACTACTATCCACAGAGGCAATGCGCAATTTATATGCAAGCTCGAACGCAGTGCTGCAAGCGTTCTCACTGTTTCGCCCATCGTAGGTTAGGCTTCTTACAACTGATTGAACTAGCGCTCTCAACGGCTACTAAATTCTTCGTGTCTTGGGCAAGTCGGCCACCGCTTGACAACGAAGCGCCCGACCCGGCGGGACAAGCGGCGTCGTGTGGGTGTTTTCGTGACAACCACGTGAATGCCTTGGCGACAGCAGCAGTAGTCTCCCGCTTCGAATATGCGTGAACCAAGTTGCCACAATGTGTAGGCGCACAAGCCCTTGAGAGGGATGCCGTTTTCGCATTTGTTCTTGCTCTAGCTGCAGCCAGTCGTTGGCGAACTCACTGTGTGTGGAAAAGTTCCTTTACGGAGGGCTTCTTCCTCGGCTATACATGTGTGTACATTTGCTGGTGCATCAGCAGGATCTTTGCACTACCAAGGGTAGACTTGGAGGGTTTAGAAATGGGGACCGTGGTAGACACATGGTCGTGGGCTGCAAATGGAGTAGGGTATGTCTCAACTGCGAAAGGCTAAATCGTCAAGAGGAGAAGCTGCACTCGGTGATAAACGCAGAGATCGACTAGACACTGTACGTACGTGCACACGTATAGCGTACCAGTTTAGTAGAAACACCCACGTCAGGGTTGTGCGTTCGTTTAGCTACTCGACCGGAGGAAAAAAACCCGTCAGTTTTTTGCAATGCCATCACAATTAACCTGATGGAAGCCAAGGAACACATTACGTGTCCGCTTGTTCCTCTGATACCAGGGGCGATCACGTGCACCTTGCGTTCACTGCCGCCCAGACTCACCGCATGTCGTCGGGTCGATGAACATTAAGCTCGAGTATTCACATGTGTCGCCAACAGTGGTGCCCCCGGTAGCTGACTTTGCCACCCCCTCTGTCATTAATAGTAGGGGTAACCATTGGGCGAGGGCAGAAGCGTTACCGAGCAGAATCCAAAATTAAACGAACATGGAATCCAACAGGCCGGGGCACCCACAGCGCAGAGCTTGACGGTGGCCATATAACTATCTACCCGATACCATGTGCGCCTTTGGCGTTCAGCCCTCGCCAAAGTTCAGGTAGGTACGACGAGCAAACGCCATCAGCGACTGTATAAGCTGCATGCGCATATTCTGTACGACGAAGTGCCTGCACCTGGAAACAGAGATGATGGACACCGCGCCATTCGTGTTGGTGCCTGGTGCTAGTCGTCGTCGTCGTGACGACCGACTGTTTCGTGCAT
Source organism: Macrocystis pyrifera (assembly GCA_031763025.1). NCBI lineage: Eukaryota > Phaeophyceae > Laminariales > Laminariaceae > Macrocystis > Macrocystis pyrifera. The sequence continues at coordinate 8,386,158 of JASSKH010000008.1, read as the reverse complement.
ACTTCGTGTACCCCAAGTGTCAAACCTCACGAAGACGTCTGATCGACCGTCTAACACAACTGACGAGAGCATTCCCGCCGCCCGTCCTAGGGAAGCCTCTAACAAATGATCGAAGATGTATTAGAACGGATAAGCATCGTCAACCCGTCAACAACGCGCGTGCAAAATAGTACGGCCAGGATTAGCTGCTCCCTCTCCCTCTCTGATGTTTGCTCGCGTTGTGTGACGCGCGAAGTACTCAGGCCGTCCACCATACAGCAAGTATTATCAAGGCAATTGTTATCTGTGGAGCAAGCTGCAGGGGCTACAGCTCACGTTGGATATATAAACGCACACACAGGGGCCAAACAACGCCGCCGAATGCATTGCGGTATGACGCTTCCACTGAACATGTGGGTATCGTTTCTGAACAGAAACAGCGTTGGTGATGAGCACAACTACGTGCCTATCATGATATCGAGCTTGGCCAAGAAAATACCAAGCACTGATTGTTCTGTCTCAAATAACATTTCATGATCAGGGATAATAACGCCCCGCATCCGACCGTGACTGAACAATCTTCAGGGGCGTACAACCCGTCCACTCTGACGTCTCAGCGGTTAATCTGTCGATTCTTGCTTCGGAAGCAGCGAGTTCAACAAAAGTGGAAATCCCCAACTCCATGTGCTTGTACTGGCAACAATACGCGTAGAGCCTCACGCACTAAGTCTGCGTGCTCCGAGCACAACCCAGCGAATGAGGAGTATGTTTTAGAAGATCTCTTCAAATTGGGGTGTGTTATGACCTCGAGCCGTGTGTTTCAAAAACCGGTGAAACCGTTGAAGCTCCTGCCCTCTCCGGTTGCTACCCGGTCAAAATGCTGCACACGGACACTGATTTTTGTTCGAAGGAACGCGTTGTGAAAAGTGGCCGCCACCTCATCCCATTGGCCGGCGCACCGGATCTAGGCCTAAGTACCTCACTTGGCACCTCCTCCAGACCACTGTACGCGTACCCCTGGAAGCTGTCCTGTCCGACGCTCCGGCTCCTTCTTCACGTTTTCACGTCTTCACCACTTTGACGCCCATCACCTCTCAGTCTCAGGTCCAGTCTCCACTCATTCAATGGGCGCGAACCGGCCCGCACCTCCACAGTACCTGGATCCGATCGTCTACCATCTGCGCGATGAGACAGCCTCGACACACGAGGAATCCGCGACCTCGTCGGCTCCACCTGTCGACCGCTCCCCTTCACCTACCCTGCTGGACCGATTGAGCACAGACTAACGCACGAGCATTCTACGAGTATGGAGCCGCTTTCCGTCGCACATGCGCGACATTTCTTTTGGATTGCGTAGTCCCGGTTGGACGCCAACTGTCCTCATCCAGTTGAACGATGTCCTGGCTGAGTTCTCCGACGTGTTCTCGACGTCCCCACCCGAGTTTGGCTTCTGTTTCCTGCTCCTCTTCAAGATAACTGTTCTCTCAAACAGCTCTTTTGTAACGTCTCGGCCCTGCCGCATCAATCCCCTGACCCCAAAGTAATTGGGCGCGGTTATGGACAAACGTCTCGCCGCCGTCCTCATCCAACACTCCAACGTCACCTTGGGCGAGCCCAGTGGTTGACATCACGAAGAAATACGGTGGCATCCGCATCACGGTGAATTACAAGAAGATGAACATACTCAGCATTCTTGACCAGCTCTCCATCCCTCACGTCGATGAGGTTTTCGATAAACTTGGCACCGGTCAAATGTTTTCACTCTTCGACCTCGTCTCTTGTTTCCATCAGATAACAGGGTACAAGAACACGATACCTCTCACAGCTTTCTGTATACCCACGCACCTTTTCGAGTGACTAGTTCTTCCTCAAAGGAGCAGCGCTGCTTCAGGGTGGTTCACCAAAGTCATAAACCAGGTCATCAACGGCCTCGACCACGTCGCCACCTACCTAGGCGACGTCTTCGTCTTCGCAGCCGATCCCTCCCTTCACGTTGCCGATACTAAGGCATTTATCTTATGATTGCGAATAAACCAGCTCATTTTCTCCTTTCAAAGGCTACCATCGGCGCCACGGATGAGGATTCCCTCGGTCACACCGTTTCTCCGGCCGACTTAATCTCGAACGCCCAAAACGTGGGAGCACAGACGAAAGTGCCCATGCCGAAATACGTGAAACAGCTACGCTCCAGTTTGGGCGCACCTTCCTACTACAGGAAACTCCTGCACGATATGACAAAACGCATACGGCCCATCACCTCCTTTCTGAAACAAGGCGTCAAGTTCGTCTATACTCCAGTAAGGGAAGCCATCGTGCATAAACTCCTGGCCGAGTTGACCACGCCCCCGGTCCTCGCTTACCCCAACTGAGACACCGTCGCCGATAACCCCTGCATTTCCCTTCTCTAGAACGACGCCAGTGTGGACGGTTTCGGTGCCACCCTGGAATAAGAACAGGGCGACCACACTATTCACCCCGTCGTGTTCGTCAGCCGCGTTACCATCGAATCTGAACGCCACTGGATTCCGCTCGATCTGGAAGCGGGAGGCATCGTCTGGACCACCAAGCGCCTTCGCGGTTACCTTTGGGGTACGACATTCCGCTATGTTTACGACTAGAAGGCGCTCAACCGTCTATATCGCAAAGGCAGTGCCAACGGGAACGCCGACTTCCTGTCCTGCCTGCCCTTGCCCACGATGGAGCGCGACCACGACGGCCCCAGCAATTTCCAATGGTCCGACGGAGAATGCGTCTTTCTCATCCGCTCTCCCGGCCTACTCCTGGGTGGACTCTCTGCCGTGCGTGTCGGTTTAGGTGGACTGGCACCCTCCGATTCAGCTTGGGTGGGTTCCCGCTCTCTCCACACGATTTCCGCGATTTTTGCCAACACGGGCCTCGAATGAGGGTTGACGACTTGGATGCTCCATCTGGAGAGTTTGTTTCCCGAGTTCCCCTTCACGCCACTTCGCGAGGTTTCGACTGGGCTCTTCCTGCCAACGCATATGCAAGCGATTATCTTGGTGCTTGCGTGTTCGCAATCCCTGTTGCACCTCTGCCAGCTTCAACCGAACGTACGGACCTCGGCCAACGCTTAGGGTTCCTCCGAGCCTTCCCTATTACCCACCGACGACCACGCACCACATTCCAGTTCGGTAGCGGTCTTCGTCGCATCCACGGTCGCCCTTGGCAAACCAGGGTCGGACGCCCTGCCTCCTGTTCTGCCTGTCCATCACGACTGAGCCGAGAACCCAACGATTCCGGGTCCTCAGGAGCCCTCTGTTGTGTCTCATTCAGCATCTCGTGTTGCCCGGATCCACTGGGATCAAGTCCCGATTGTGCTTGAGGCTCCACATCTGCCGTCTTCATCGTCCCAAACGACTGTGCCGTCCCTTCCCTAGTCGGGTCTCATTTCGTCTCGGACCCGCCGTCGCCAAGCTGCCGCTGCTGGCAAGCTCACGACCGCTGTGGGTTATGGTTTCACTCGTTCGCCTCATACTCCAGCCACCGTCCCACGACCAGCTTCTACGGCGAGCAAGCCGCCTTGAATCACCTCACCCTCAGAGGTTTCTCCCCAGCCCTTCATCAACCCCGTTCGGAGTGTGCCGATTTGGCCCACTACTGATGCGATCACACTTGCTCCGCCCTTGCTTGGTAAACTCCCACGAGATGCTCCGCGGCGTGCGAGTATTCCCGCCGCCCTCTCCAAGATACCGTCACCGACAGAAGTTGAATTAATTGAACCTGTCGAGCGATGCACGCACTCCGATTGGCTGCGTCAACAATGCGCTGCGTCGGTGACGCCGCCATTCTGCATCTTCTTCTTGGTATTCCCTCGTTCCTCCGCAACGATTTCCTCCTTCACCTGGCGCCTCACAAACGCCCCCTATTGTGCGAACTACGCTCTTTAGCCGATGAAGGACGCCTTTATATAGATAACGATGGCATCCTAATGCTCGTGCAGAAGTCAGCGCCCCTCACTCTGGCTTGTCCCGACAAGCCTGGCCGACGTGCCTCCCGCCTCTTGGGTGACAAACCTACGGCAACCTACGTCCCGCTGCTTACGCGTCCGTGGATTATGCAAATCTGCCATGGTAAACGCCTCCTACCATCTCGGCGTCGCCTGAACGCTGCCGATGCTCGATTGCTTTGATTGGTGGACTTGCTTGAGCATCTGCACGCGGTGGTGGCTTCGTCTCATGCCGTGTACAAACGTCTGGGAATGTAACGACTCGCCACAAGCGCATATCATCCCAACCGCAACGGCGACGCCGAGCGCGTCAATCATACCATGGCTCGGATGCTAGCGATGGTCTGCAACGAACGACAGGACGACTGGGACATCCATGTGCCGCACGTGCAATTTGTGTACAACAATTCCGTCAGCAGCCACCGAGTTGGCCCCCAATGAGATGCACAAAAACCGCCTCCCTCGCATTCCCCTCACTATTTCCGATCAACACTACGCCCGAGGCCACCGAAGCCTCGCCCGCGACCAACTGGAATATTGCGACTTCGCCACCGACCATCAACGGCGTGCGTACACGCTGGTGCGTGAAAAACATGCTATCACGGTCTCTCGCGTGGAGAGCCGTAGTTGAACGCTCTCAGACGCATCGAAGCAACGCCCTACCATCGGTGACTGCGTATGGATTTACAACACCGCTGGAGCTATTATCCTGGGTGCACGAAACGTCCCTATTAGTAGGAGGATGCACGATTGTGCACTCGGTGAGACTCGTACCCACGAAATTGATCTTAGCAGGCACGCGAACCACCTACCAGGACACCGGGAACGCCGGCAATCTGGTCATGAAACCAGGCCACAGAGATGCTACTATATATTGTTATGGAGTAAGAAGAGTAGACAAAGCAATATCACGTCATCGTGCTCGATACGACATTCGCTACATACACATGATATGAAGGTGATAAAACGAAAGAAACAAAAAACAAATCGAAAAAAAGAAGGAAAGAAAAACTGTCCTGCCCACCCGTGGAGGACGTGGTAGACCATACAGAACGAGCTAAAGCAACCATATCATTACGTATAAACAGAGTACAGTATTATTATAAATATTCGTTCCTTTTTTCTGATTATTTCTGACACCCCCTTGGGCCGTCTGTCTCTGTCCTTCTTGTATCGATAGTGTCGTCTTTGACCCACCAACTGGACATAGGAATGCTCGATCTTCTTTGTTGTCAGCTCTTTTTCTCCTACCCTCTTCTTGTCTTCTAGCCTTCCGTCTGATCTTCTTGTGACGTTATTATGTTGGTCCACCAGCTGGATACATCATGCCTGGTAGGAATGATGGTACCAGAAAACAGCAACCTTGTCCTCGGGACTCGGCTTGCGTCCGGAGCGCATGTTTGCTTCGTTTTTTTTAATTCTTATTTATCCTTTTTTTCTTTGTTTCTTACTTCTTTCGGTTCCCTTTTCGTGTTTGTTTTCTCCTTTTCCCTTTTGATTTATTTTGAGTAAAAATTAAGGGTACACCTCGTGCGCCGGGTGGTGAAACGCTCGACCTTGCCATGGGGTGCGGCGAAAGAAGAGATGGTGTTGTGAAGCATCGATCAAAGTTGCGAGGCCAAGGGGCATCTCATCCCTTTTCCCGGTGACCCAGGAAAATGATCCATATATAATTTTATGGAACGCCTTCGGGAAAACATAAAATCCAACGCATATTTCCTTCGGTCAATTTGCTGTTACACAAGTCATACAATCGAGTCAATCAGACTATTGTACGAGCAATTCTCACATCCCCCCCTGCTCGTTGTACAGGCATGATAACCTGCATCCGATCATATTATCACTAAAAATGAAACATGAAATCCTTCAACTATCAAGGCAAATTTCCAAGCTACACTGGCTTTAATGCCAATGTCTTTCCAGTCGTATCATTATTTATTTCAAATTTCAAAGTCTTCAATAGAAACCAATCAAACCTCAGTAGAAATATACAAATCGATCCTACCGAAAATACGAAACAACAAAAATCAGCGCCGAAAAGTCAAAAATCGAAAAACAAAAAAAAAGTTGAACCAAACAATCCGAAAACCAAAAATTAGTTGAACCAAAATCTGAAGAAACAAAAAAATAGGCGACCAAAAATCCAAAAAGTTAAAGATCAATGGAAGCCAAAAATCAGTCCAGAAAAGTCGAAACTCAATGAAACAAAAAAAAAATCAAATAGAAAAAGCCTGTCCCGGAAAGTCTAACCCCCAAAGTAGAAATCAGCCCCCATGGCATACTTTAAGCATTTCCAGCAGTAAGATTACCACAAATTAATCGAAAGGCCACGGTGAAACTCGAAAGACTCCCGCGATATCGCTTAGGTTAGGAAATCCTCATGCTGAAAAGGGGACGGTACGTGGATAGTCGATATTTCTTTTCTCCCAACCAGTTCCTTGAGGAAGTGGTGTCGCACGTCAAAGTGCTTGGAGTTGGAATTAGTAACGGGGTTTTAAAGCTGCACCCCACCCTGATTTCCTCGAACACCGGTATTCAAGGCTTTCCTACCGGCAGGCAACATGAAACGCTAAACCTGCCTAAAAAACAGCATTTCTTTAATAACGTCAGCAAGCATCACATACTCTGCCTCCGAAACAGCCAGTCTTCTGGTGCTAAATTTTTGTTTAATTCTGCACGTTTCGTGCCAACAGGGAGCGGAACAATCTTACCAAACTCCATCCCGTCCTCATCCGCCAATTGTCAATCGAATGTGGGCTGTAAATCTTCAGCACTCGCGATTGTTAAGCGAACGTTGGCTGTAAATCTTCAGCGCTCCCTTATCCCTATTCTTTTCGTAGAAACATCCCAAACACCAACGCAACTCTCGCAGGTTCGTGGCCGGAACTATTTGGTTCAAGTCACTATCAAACTGGTCGCACCTTGCCTTCTCCCTACCGCCAAAACATCATCCACATGTACTGCTATAGTCATCATTACTCTCCCCTCATCCATCAAACGGAACACGCATGCATCAGTCAGGCACCGTGCAAACTCTACCGTCAATAAGTACCTAGTATTGTGTGCATGCCATTTCCTTGAAGCCTGCTTCAGACCGTACAAAGTCTTGTTCTAATTTACTATCTTCGCCGACAGTCTACCGCAACCCTGAGGCAAACACATGAATACCTTTTCCTCTAGGTCAGATTGCACGAAAGCCTGCCCAATGCGACAATGGTCCAAGTCTAGGTCGACTTCGCACGCCATCGCTGCTAACAACCAAACACTCGAAACAGCAACAGTAGGCCGAAACAGCTCCCGAAAGCAATGTTGGCTCTCTGCTCATTCCCCCGCGCTACAAGTCTCGCCTTAGGTTTGGTGGGCCAACCGTGCTCATCAGCCTTCCAGTCACGTACCCACATTGCGATGATGTAGTTGTCCACTGGTTGCTATACTGGTTTAAAGATCCCCGCATCCAGCGATCGGCAAACGTCCCGCCCCGTCGAATGCTCCCAAAGATTAGCGTATTCCGATTGGCCTCCTAGTGGCTCCGTGGGACCTTGAGGTCAGAGGCGTAGCATTGCGGAAAATCTGCAGGCTTGGAGGGCGCCCGCTGGTCCCTTAGGGTGGTGTCGATGTTCTCCCGAGTAGCATGCCGCGTGGCGAACTCACTCGGCACCCCCTGTTGGCGATGTTTCCTCGCTGTTTCGCGCAGAAGATAACAGCTGCTCGCGCCCCCCAACATCCGTCGGCTCCGACTTGCGTCCACGGCGTCGCACGCATCGAACGTCGATAACATCGCCGTTTTGTCCATCATCGACAGGAGTCCGACGCTATGGTGACGGCCTTGATCGCGTTTTACTGGCGACGGTGGGGGCTGTTCCTCCGGTTTTGGTGAGCGCTCAACGCCCGGTGTGGAAGAGAACTAAACCGTCTTCAAACGGATACGGCCGGATATCAGTTGCGGCTCCGGCGGCGGCTGGGGCGGCGTTAACGGCGGAGGTAGCTGGAGCGGCGGTGGCGGTGACTGAAGCAGCGGTGGCGGCGACAGAAGCGGTGGTGGCCGCGGCTCGTAGCTGATGCTGAAAACCGGTATTGCCGGAGCGGCGGCGTACTCAGAACCCCCCGGGTCCGGCGGCGCCGACAAGGGCATAGCGGGCGCAAGGGGGCCGGCCAGGTCGATATGCACCGTCTCCATAGGCCTCACCACCTGCGATGTCGTCCTCCGCGGCACCACCGCTAGCACGCCCTTCGCTTCCAAATATCTACCTCACGGCTGCAGCACTATCGTCGGGGTGATACTGTGCTGTTTAGGAACTTCCCTCAGCCAAAGTTCCTTTACGTGGCCGGAGGTGACGTGAAAGTCCTTAATATCAGTAAACCTGTCACGTTTCCCGACGGTAAGTGGGCGCCTTCCCGGAGCAAGTACAGGTGCAGCAGTCATGCCTGCGTTCCTTACCTCAAGATCCTTCCTATCCGACTGTATAAGTGCTTGGGCTACCGCAGCATGAAAGCAGGTAGGAAAAAAATCGGTCGACACAGTATCATCCTGCCATCCATAGCCGAGTATCAGTAAATACGCTCATATCTGTCTGTTGCATGCCGGGGGCGGCGACCAGAGGTCTAATCCTTATCACTCTTTTCTCTACTGCTGCGTTCGACACTGCCGATCCTGCATCTGCTCCACCTGGGACCGGGGGGGGAAACGAAGAAGATACAGGTACTACACCGCTGTCGGTGGGCTGGAAACTTGAATCCAGAGGTACTAACTGCACCGTTAATGACAGTCACTACCCCTTCTTCTGCTAGGAACGGGCGTGGGAATCGAACGCCGAGGGCCCTGCCCAATCTAGGTTGAAAATGAGAGGGGAGGCAAGGTGGGAGCAAGTGAAACACCAGGCATTGAATAATAGCCAGGCTTATCAAGCGGTGGGGTTGGAACACCATACATGGCAGCCACAGCAGTAAGTCCTGCAGTGGAGATCGGGTCTGTTGGATCCATGCGAGTCGCATGCAAATATGATCATATCGAACCAAGGGGCGAGTCAGACGGGTATCGAACAAGTGCACACCGTTCTTGTCCATGGTGCTTGTTTGCCGCGCTTGGGTCTGGTATGAGGAGAAAATGTTGAACCCGATACCCTCTGTCACATATGCTCCCGTACACTTTACGTGGAAGTCAGTCTTCGAGTGCATTTTCATGTTGAGGCTACCTACTCCCGTCACCATCATCTCCTCCCCATCACCACTTAGAACCTTTTCCTTCCCAGCGGAGATTTCTATCCAGTCGTACACGAACCGAGGGTTACTGATAACGTGGTTAGTATTCCGTTATCGGTAACCCTTAACTCACTACCAGGTGGACCTCCGTTACGCCCCCAACCGTTTTACCACCAGTGTGGCCTGCAAGGGCCAACCCAGTTTTTCGTACGCTACCAACACTCGAACCCGACTCGCCTTGTTACAATGAACGTGCCATCAGAAGATGTAAAGCGCTCGGGGGAGATGTAACTGCTCACGGGAGGAGGGGCAGAGGAAGAAGGCGGGATATGGCTGAGAAGATGCTGAAGGGGACGTGGCGGCGGTGGCGGTGGCTGGTATTGCTGCGGAGGCGGTGGCCGGCTATGGTGCAGAGGGGGGTGACCGGTACTGCTGCGGTTGGTCTTCCTCGTAGTAATACCCGTGGTCATCGTCGTAGTAGCTGCCGTCCCCGGCATCGGCGGCAGCATCAGGGCCATACTCATACGGGGCGTCGTCGTAAGCGGTGGCGGCGGCAGCGGTGGCGACGATATTGGCTTGACCGTACGAGTGCGGCCACGACTGCTGCCGACTCCTGGGGTCAGCCCTATGCACCCGAGGCTGAATCCCAGTTGGATGGTGGTGCCGGAAATCGTAGCCGCGGGGGCGGGCGGGCTACGAAGGCAAACCTCCCCCCCTACTCCCAACTGTTTGGGCACGGCCGCCCCCATACCTTCCTATGCCGCCCCTACCGCCAGGCCCTCTGCCTCCAGTGTCTCACTGCCATGGCGCATCGCTCTAACCGCGACCACCCCGATCATTGGCGTAGTGGTGCTGCTGTTGGTGCTGCTCCCCCTGCCGCTGCTGCTGCAGTTGCCTCTGTCGTTGTTGCTACACCTGCTGCTGTTGCTGCTGGTACGGCTATTGATGACGGCGTTGGTGCTGCTTGTGCTGCGACTGCGGCTACTGTTAATGCGACTGGTACGGCTGCTGCTGCTGCGGTTGCTGCTGCTGCTGCGGTTGTCCACCTCTGTTCTCGTTCCTCCGTTCTTCCCGCGTCCGCCTGTTGAACACCCTCATGTCCCGAACCGCATCGGGAACAACCGGGGCGTGTCTCGTCCCGTTCCTCATCCCCTCCTCCCACACCTCCGTCCCCCCGTACGCTCTGATCACCACATCTTCAAGGACGTGGCATGTCAACTCATGATTGGCGAGTAAATTGCCATTTTGCACTTGGAAAACCGGAGTTATGCGTTAGCGTCAGCATCAGGAAAAACCAATTCATGAGCACTAAGCGTGCCCCTGGGTACACAGCCCGTCGAAAAGAACTCGGTGGGATTTCTCCATCCTGCATACGAAAACTATACCATGAGCCTGGCCTTGTCTCCCGCTGCCTGTGGCTGGTAATTCCTCTCCGAAGCAAACTGCGCCTCACCTGAACAACCTGCTGCAGCTACCAGAGGGGCAACTGCGGGGCATGTTATCTGACGAAGAAGTATGCCCCAAGCCTTGCTCGCCTTTACCACCGTTTCTCCCCCAAACTCTGCGATCAACCCCTCTCGCCTCGATTCTTCAAGGCCTATTCTAATACGTCAAGCGGTCTCCACTGCCTTTAGGCAGTCCATCTCCCAAAAATATGCATTAATTTACTTCTCAACAACATCAATTTTGCTCTCCCTCCTCTCCCTGCTTGAAACAACCGCCTAACACTGCGGGTCTTATGGGGCTACTATTATGGGGGTCCATAGTTAACAGGACCTATGGTATACATAAAAATCTATATATTTACCTATTTTTACTAACAAAATTTAGTCCCGTTAACTATGAACCCCCGTAATAGTATGGCGATTATGAAACGTGCATGCCTGTCTGGTAGAATTTGCTTGTTCTGGGTGGGGTGCTGTCGGGACTTGCAGTGGGTGGGCTTGCGGTGAGCTCTTGCTACTCCCGGGCTCCTCGCTCTGGGCTTGCGCTCCCTCCTTCCTGCCTGCTTCCTCTTCTGCGGTCGCGGTTGCATGCTCCTTTGCCGCTGCGAGGTTTTGTTGTACGTGTTCTTGCACATCTTCAAATTCGCCTTCACGACGAGAGAATCAATCGCTTCTCGTTCGTCCACAGACAGCGTAGAGAACGAGGATAAGCCCGTGGCCCAACCTGCGCCTGAGCCACCGTGACTTATATGTCAACGCTATTGTAAGGGGACAACTCATGCGCCGCGCTCGACCTTGCCATGAGGTGCGGTAGCAAAAGAAGATACGGTGTTGTGATGCATCAATTAAAGTTATGAGGTCAAGGAGCCTTTCATCCCTTTTCCCCGTATCCCTGAAAAATCATCCTAATATATTTTTATGCAACCCATTCGGGAGAAACATAAAACCCACAGCATATTTCCGTCGGTCAATTTCCCGTTACACAAATCGTATTCTAACACTTGGAAAATTCGGTAGAAATATGATATAGATGAGACGTACTACGCAGCTTGCAAAGTTGAGTATCAACTACTTAATCAGTCGAACTCACAGCTGACGTATTTCATATTTATAAAATCACACAATTAGCTCAACCAGACTATGGTACGAGAAAATCCCACATACATATAATACCATGGGTATATATCTGGTATTTGGTTGCGAGTGATACGGGATGGAATACCACAGCTCGTTAGTACCGTTTCCCGTACCGACTGGTATGATACTGCCGTCCGCACTACTTCGTAGTTGTTTGTTTCCTCCCATCGAGATGCACTTAGTTACAGCCTGTTTTGCGACCACAGCACACTCCGGACAATTCCTATTTCAATAGTTTACTGTTTCTTCAATTGATTCAATAGGCTGTGTGTTAATTGGAAATATCCCGACAATTGTTTTTGGCGACTGTCTGAAAATTGGAATTGTCGAGACAATTGATTTCGGCGATTGTCTAAGAACTGGACTTAGCCAGACAACATATTTCGAACGCCATCTATTAAATGGAATTGTGTGAGCAGCAGTTTTCGAGTGTTGTCTATAAATTGGAATTGTCCAAACGAAGGATTTCGGAGCAATTGATTGGAATTATCCAGCCAATTGATTTCAGGTGCTGGTCCACTTGTTGGAATTGTCCGTACAATTGGTTCCTGGTGTTGTTTTTTTTATTGGATTTTATAAGCAATAGATTTCGGGTTGTTGTTGTTGTTGTCGTTGTTGTCTTCACATTAAATCGTCCTTTCTACCCAGCTTCATCAGTACACCCAGTGCCTGTCCTGATTCCTTATCCTAGAGAGATACTGATTCCGTGGTTACAGACTGTGAGACAGAGGAAGGCCAAAAAATATTAAAAAAGATAATAATCGCAAATTTAACTGTCAAGCAAGTGAAATGCCAGCGTACCGGGTACGAGAACAGAACACAAGCAAGACCAAAAAAATAAGAACAAAAAAGACAGTAAAACCAGAAACCAAAAAAAAAATGAAACGAAACAGAATACAAACGACGCAAGGACTTCAGAAAGGCTGCCAGACGGAAAGCATACGTACTCAGGAAGGGCAGATATCTCCTGCGCGGACGAGGCAACACGAAAGAGAGGGAGCTACAGGCAAAACTCCTTAAGATCTAGTCGAACCGATACCTAGCAACTCGATCTATCATTACGTTTCTGCATTCGTCGACAATTGTATCAGTACGGCTGCCCTTCCCCCCTCACCCCATTCCGTTGTCGCCGTTCTTGGCGTCCTCAGCTGCGTGGCGCAGCCGGTTCCTCTGTGCCTCGTCCAGGTGCCGCCTCGCCATGAAACAGTCCGCCGCTTCGACGACCCCCCGGTATCACTTCCCGCTCTTCTTAGCCGCCCTCGGCTATAACACCGTTCTACTCCGAACAGCAGAGGGGAGCTTTTCGTGGACCCCTCGATGGCTTGGAAAACCCTGAGCTCGTCTGCTAGACATTGGGCTCAGTTCTTTTCCGGTCGGCCTGGTCCTGGGTTCTCACCACCAGCCATCGTCCCAAACATCGGCGGGTCAGCCACGCATTGTGCACCCGCTATACGGCCCCCGCAAGGAGGAGGCGTCTTGTGCGGATGGTCGTCTCAACGCTCTCGCATTGTGCCTTTTTGAGGGCCTTGGCGTACGACATGAGGCGGTCAGTGCGTGCCGGCGCTGGAAGCTAATGATCCGTAGGAGGAGTTTGTGGTGTGCCGTTCGGAGCTCAGCGAAGTGCTCCTGACCATGAGTCCACGTCACGCACCCCGTACAGCAGGGTCTCGATCACCTCGGCGTTTAGCACGCGCACTTTTAGAGTGAACGGGGCATCCTCCATAACATACAGTTCCCGTTTGAACCGACTGTAGCAAGCCCATGCGAGTCGGATCCGTCGTGTGATCTCTGGCATAATGTCAGCGCTTGCGACGACAAGACCGCCCAGATACAATACCTGCATCGTCTGTCCATATCTCTGTCCCGCTGCTTCGATGACGAGCGGTGAGGTCTGGGGTGCTTGATTCGGTGTCCGCAGCACCATGGTCTCCGTTTTTGTTTCGGATACGGTGAGGCCTGCTGCTTAGAAAGCGGTCACAATGACGGTCATCGTCTTCGCAAGGCCTTCCTCCGACTTAGACACAATGCGTGCATCGGCTGCGTACAGCATACCCCATACTGCCCTCCGTACGCACGTTAGTGGGTCAACGTCAGCCCGTCTTCGCCGAGGTCCTCCTCGAGGTGAACCAAGTCCTTCAAAATACCTGGGCCTTCACTGCAGCGTACCAGCACGGCGTGTATCACAGCAGCGAAGAGACATTGAACATAAGTGGTGACAAGACACATCCTTACCGCAGCCCCTGAGTGACGTCGAACCATTCCGAGTGCTCGCCGTCATCCGTACGCACGCGGCCTCGCATGCCTTCGTGAAACTGGCGGACGACGGTTAGCATCTTCTCTGGTACGCCGAAGCGTGCGAGCACCTCCCACAGCAGCTCACGGTCGACGGAGTCATATGCTTTCTGCATGTCGATGAAGCACGTGTACAGGGGGATATTTCTAGCGCGTCCGAGTTCTTGCAGTCGGCGCACGACGAACAGCATGTCGACCGTTGATCGTGCTGGGCGAAAGCCGAACTGTTCCTCGGGGAGTATCCCTTCGGCCTCGCAGTAGTTACTGAGGCGGGACTCGACCATTTTCAGCAAAACCGTGCCTGAATGGGCAACAAGCGAAATCCCCCGGTAGTTGTTGCAATCAGAGCGATCCTTCTTTTTATGAAGGACCCTAATGGTCGCATCTTTCCATTGCTGGGGGACGTTAACCGTTCTCCACACGTTGACAAGTAAGTTGTGAAAGTACCGGATGAATTCGAGGTGGTTGTTTTTCAGTAACTCGGCTGGAAGGGAGTCTGTGTCATAGAGTCGAGCCGTGTGCGTGTCATGCATGATGGCGTAATCTCGTCGGGCTCTCCGGCCGAGATAGCTTATGTTCCTCGAAAGGCTGCTCAGATATACCCACCTCCAAAGCATCATGTATTAAGGCGTTCTCAGAACAAACAGGGCCGTAGGCCGTCTGGCACACATGCACACACCCAAGCTCTTTCAGTTCGTTGCAAAGACTGCCACCTGCATTCCCGCTGTTCCACCCAGCCTGCAGAACATACGCTTGAGCCACCTCCTAGTCTGGTGTAGGGGAACACTGCCGGCAACAGGATGAGCTATTGGAGGCTGAAGGGGTGGAAAAGGATTGTGACCGTCTGCTCACATCCCCACAGTCTCCGGGTTCAATTCGCATTTTCCCCTTTTGCCTACATGCCGTGTCCACTTCTGGAAACCCCTCGGATCCTTGGATTACCACCATAACATATGGTCCCACCGCTTTCCAGTTTGGCATACCCCAAATTTACCGCCGTCATATCATCCATGGTCGGTTCGTCTCCAAGCGATGGTGCCAACGGCCGTTGTGGAAATAGGGCGCTGATGGTTGGGTCAAGCTTAGCAGATGTCGTGGTCAGGAGGGTGCCAAAAAAACGTCGCCCACCGTTCCCGAACGCGCACCTTGTCCCCTAGTAGCGTGCCAACCCTCGTCCCGGATGACCTGCTCACTTCTCGCCTTTCGACCGTCCAACCCCACCGTGCCCTTCAAGTGTTTGTAGAAACCCCGCTGGTCGTCGTCGGCGAGCAGTCTCTCCGTTTCAGCAAGGTACTCTTCGAAGTAGGCGTGCAACGATGTATCAATCGCCCTTCGCAGATTCGCGCACGCCGTCCTCAGCGTCTTCCGCGTGGTTTTGTCCTTCTTGATACGCATGACTCGTCGGGCATCCTCCCTCGCATCCCATGCTAGTTGTATGGCGGCTGAGGTTGCCGCGGTCTCGCACCACCCGGGTTTGTGTGGGTGCCGAGGTGGTGGGGGGTACGTCTTTCGCTACTGCATCAAGAATGATATCCGCAAAAGATTCAGCCATCTCAGCGATACTGTTCGGTTGCGAGATGAAGGAAGGGAAGGTTTGAAAGGATCCGCGCCATGACTCGCTGCCTGCAATCTCCGTCGGATCGAAATTTCTGCCGGTCGAAATGCCGAATTTTGTTTACGTTCGTACGTGTCTGTTGGGTGCGAAACGACCGCTGAGGTGGACCATCGCATATACGATATTATGGTCTGAATCCGCCTTGGCTGGGGGCGGAGGCTGGGGGTGGACCTTACATGCACGCGAGGTCGGTGTGCTTGGCGGAATAGGATGTAGTCAATTCGTTTTTGGTCGTTGCGGCTGCTGATGCCGTTGAACGTACGGGATATTCCACCCTTGCGAGCGCTAAAAAACGTGTTCGTGAGAGCGAGCTTATTGTCTGAAGCGAATGCCAGCAGGCGTTTGCCGTTATTGTGGAGCTCATCACGTCCGTACGCTCCAAGTACCCTACCGTCACCGCACCCTTCCATCCCCTTTCCAGTCCGTGCGTTTGCGTCTACCAGCACGAACAGGCATTCTTTCATTGGAATCTGCTCAACCATGTGCCCCAATTTTTTCTAAAACTCCTCTTTCATCTGTGTGTTGAGGTTGGCTTCCGTTGGGGCATAGGCAACAACTAGGTTGATCGCAATGCTTTCACCTGCTCCCTACTGAAATCGACCAAACTATTGATTTCGGGTGCTGTCATCGAAACAAATGCAATCGTCCAAACGGACGTCGGCGAGTGGAAAGCAGTTAGTTGGAGGTGTCCGCACAATTCATATCATATGCCGCCTAAGAGATCAATTGCTCGGGAATTGCCATGGCCTTCTACGTATGTACTAATTTATTGTATTCTCGCCCATTGAATTGATACTACTTGTAATGAGGGAGAGTAAAGTACCTTGCAAATGATTGAGTATACAAGGAACTTCCCGACACTGCTGTGGTAGAGGCAATACTAGCGAGGTCCTGTACAAATCAACGATAGCTCTACAAGCAGCTGCCAGCTTTCAAATACTTGTAACAAAGCCCTCAAAAGCTCGATTGCCCGATTCATTCCAATTATGAGTAGATCGCTTCCGAAACCACTTTTTGGACAATTCTAAAATTAGGGACCGCAACAGTTGCCCCGAATGGTCCAATTCATGCACATCACCCGAAATAAATTGTTCATGCAATTCCTATCAACAGACAGCCTGTGAAATCATTTGTCTGGACAATTCCTAACAATAGGCGGTACCCGAAATCATTTGTCAAGACAATTACACTTTTTAGAGACGACGAGGCATCAATAATTGTTCAGGCAATTACATACTTCTATTTTTTGGAAAAAGTCTCCAAAACCGTTTGTCCGGGAGTATTTGTTTTTGCAATCTGTGAGTTAGGATATTTAGGGGTGTTTTTGACTTGAAAACTGCGTAGCGCGGTCTGCACTTCCGAATCGTCGTCCGCAATTGAGAATTTTCCTGGTTAGATGAAAACGCGATGCAGATATGGCCAGTTTTGGCCCGTTTTGCCTGCGGTTTAGAGTCAGGGTTAGGGTTAGGGTTAGGGGTAGAGGTAGAACCCTGATTTCAATTACCCGGGCACCCGGCGGGTATACCCATCAGGGTCCTACCCGTTTAACGGGTAGGGAACGAGCTCACTACCCGCGGGTAATCGGAGCCTGAAGGGTAATTGGGTTGTTGGCTACTGCGTACCCGTGTACCCGCTTGTTTTCGGGTACCCGCGGGTAATTGGTATTCGCGGTTCATTATCCCTTCACAATCTCTTCGTGAAACCCTTTCAAAACGCGCACTCACACAAGCCAAGCACACAAACCATCAACTAGCGACATTCAACGCTCAAGGGGACGCCCACGGCACACGACAGTATCGTCACGCGGCACCAGCTGGGCACAATGAGCCAAGAGGCGAGCAATCCTGACGCGGTCTCTCATGAAACTGAATTGCAGGCGGTGGGCGATCTTTCTGAGGATCCTGCCGAAAGTTCCAAGTCGCCTGTGCAAATCACCCTCGAAAGCGATGCAGACAGCAGCAGCGATGACAGCGACGACTCTGTTGACCCCGGCTCTGACAGCAGCAGCAGTGGAGAGTCGTATCAGAGTGTGTTCCTGTGATGCTGGCCCCTGGCCCCTGTTGAGTTCAGGGGTGAAGGTGTGGGTAGCCGCTTCTTTGCGAGCAGCCATGTACTCGTTTCTTTCATGCTTATTTGTTTTCTATCCGTCCACGATTCCTTCGATTGTCGAGCACAGGCGGTTGTTGATATGTTATCGACGGCAGTCCCGCATTACTATGGTACAACATATTGTAGTTCAGCGTTACACGCTCAATCATTTATGTTGATGACATTACTTTCCGATATCTGACACGTAGTGGGTCGAAAAATGCTCACATCAGTCTTCTAAGCGGGAGACCGTCAACCATCGCCCCCGCCGAACATATTTTCACACTTTCCGCCCGTTCAAGCCCATAATATCACGCCAGCGCAATGAAGTAATACACGACACGGCAAGTTTAGGCGACTTGTGCTTCGAATCAATCATAGAAACTGTTGGTACTCGTCCTTTCGGCATAAAACGCAGGACTGCACACTATCCTCCACTTAATTTCATTCTTTGTGGCACTGTTATGATACTGCTTTGTATGAGGTTGAAAGCCCGGTAATTTCCTGGGTTCAGTCACTGGGAACGTATTTGTAGTAGTTGGAAGGCGTATCTTAGATGGAAAACCAGGAGTTTTCCAGAGACTCACAAGCTTGGTCTCAGTCTCCGCGTGCACGAAAGGAATAAAACTGCTCTTCTTCTATAGCTAAGCAAGCAACACACGTGAGTACCAACGACTACCGACTTAAAAGGCAGACCTGTCCAGGGATACATAGTATCCCGCAACCTTGATCTTAACAAATGGCGTCTTCGGCTTAGGACTTTCCGCTTTTTTGTCGGTTTGAGTTGTCTGCCACTGTTTTGTTTTGTTTGCTTTCCTATTGTTGTGGAGTAAGTTTGTTCCGGCCACTGCACGATGGAGACCCAACAGGCGGGAGGATCTGCTTCCCCTCACTGTGGCCGAGCCACTGAGGCCCAGGGCTCCACCGCCCAAGACCCGTCGATGTGGATCGAGCGCCTTGTACAACAGACCAACAAGTGGAGCACGAGTCTAGGCAGGGGCCCCATGAGAACGACGTGGATCGAGCGCCTTGTACTTCAGACCATGAGGAGAAAGAGCTCCTACCGGAGCCCCGTGACGGGGCCCGAGCAGCCTCCGCCAGCCGGACTCTGCCGTCCAAGACAACTGGACGCCTCCGCTCCTTAGAGCGCGTGACGCGCGCCACCAGCCAGGCCTTGGGTCTTGCAGCATTGTCTCCCCACTCGTGCCCTTTGCTGTCCAAGCCACCTGGAAGACCCCGCTCCACTGAGCGCGTACCCAGCCAGCCCGTGGAGCCAGCTGCGTCTGCTCCGGGCCGGAGCACGTCGGACAAACCTGGATGCAGCGATCTCCAGGCAACCCAGCTGCGCTCTTCGCCGCCGGGTCTACCTGCTTCTGGGCCAGATGAAAGAGTATTTGAGACTGTTTTTCCGCCTCGCATTCCATTGATGTCCGACTCTGCTCGTGCTCGTAGGATGGCCAGGGGTGATGCTGCCACTCGTGATTTTTTTTTCCGTGCCGCGGCCACACGATGGCACACTGGATTTCGTTGTTGAGCCTGCTTCCCCCGCTGCTCTATTAATAGCTACAAACAGAGATCCTGGAAATCACAGTACTGCTTCGAGTTTTCATGCTGCTGTTAGAGGGAGCGTTACGGCCGCTCGTGAAATTTTTCCCGCCCCTCGCCCACAAGACGGCACACTGGATTTCAGTATTGCGCCCTTTTCGCCAGCTGTTGTAACCACCCACGCCGATTCCGCTGGAAATTCCACTACTGCTGCGAGTTTTAATACTGGTGTTAGAGGGGACGATGCTTTTGATAGGCCCCCCAGTATCGCAGTGCCCGCTGCTGTAGCTACCCGTGACGATTCTACTGCGAGTTCTCGTCCTGATGCGAGTTTTAATACTGCTGTTAGCGAGGACGATGCTTCTGATAGGCCCTCCAGTACCGGGGGCCCTACTGCAGGTACCCGGGACGATTGGGTTAAGCATTCTCGTTCCGATGCGAGTTTTAATACTGCTGCTAGAAGGGACGATGATTTTGATAGACCCTCCAGTACGGGGGACGTACCAACACCAACTAGACTTGTTGTTAGTACACATTTAAACCGCGACAGCCGCCACCCTATCGCGACACCATCTAGAGTCGAGGCTCGCCCCCCAAGTGCTCGTAGCGCCCGCCAAATGGCGCGCCATGCCTTGAGCACAGCTATACAAGTTGCTGAAGCACAAGCCGCGGCTCCTGCCACCGCTGTTTCTACGCTCCACGACCCTGAGAATCGTCGTTTCTCGTCCCCCCCTTCCCCCGTTGTCCCCCCTTGCCCCGGTGTCGCCCTTTGCCCCTGTGTGCTTCGCCCGCCCCCGCCTCAGCATGTCACGGACGACAAAAGCACGGGAGGAGTCACCCAGCCCAGGCAGGTTTCCCAGCGGCCTGAGGACTTACGGCTCCTCTCCCTCGTCAGGAGCGAGGACACCCAAGCCCGCGGGCCCCACGACTCTGGACGACGCCGTGGACTTCGAGCCCCCTGATTCAGAGGACGAGCGGCTGGCTGCCGCGAAAGACGCAGTACCGGCGGCAAAGGACCCGAACAGTGCCCAGTCCCCCCCCCTCCAACTACCTGGAGCGTGGACCTCCTTCTCGCCGCAGGAGCAGGCGGCTGCGATCCAGCATTGGGCTACCCTTTCGAGCTTTGACGCGGGGACAACAGTAGAACGTGCAAAACATGTCGGGCCCTCGATTCCCTCCGGGCGTGCTTTGACAATGCTCCGGCCTCAGCAGACCAAGTCGCCGTCTTCGTCGTCGTCGTTGGGGTTCTCGTATACTCGGGGCTCTGGTGATGACATGTTCTGCACGTTCTAGGAGCATGTGCGCGGATCGTGCCCTATCCATACCGTCGTCCGGGCACCTACCCTGCTCGATTCGCCCCTCGACCTTTGCCGCGCTCCCGCCGCCTTCTAGCCGAGCCGTGGAAGCCAATCGGCGGTGCAAAGAGTCGTCGAATGATTCCTCGCCGTAGAAGCTTGCGGAGGTATCTCTGTCAAGGTCCGCATCCACTATAATTCGGGTCCTGCCAACAGCAGACCCCCTGCGGTCTAGGTGCAGGTTGGTGACGTTGTTAGGAGACTGCGGACCCTGGAGATATCCTAATCGTGGCGTCATCGGAACCTGGCGTCATCTTGTGGTTGGCGATCTCGTCCCTCTACCCCGTTCATTTTGTGGTGTATCATATTAGGCGGCCGTTGTGTAGGGGAGGCCTGCTCGGTCATCCCGGCAGCCTCCCGTTTAGCTACACGCACATACTCACTCCTGCTGCTGCTTTCGCTTTGGTTCTTGCGTTCCTGCTATCCTAGCATGTCTGCAGCGGCTTCTGTACGTCGCCTCAATGTGCGGGCTTCCTGATCGCCGAACGATTGTGTAGCCCGTTTCCTGTTCCGCCGGGGACCTGTGGTAGTTCCGTAATGCCCCCGGGCCTGAGTCTTCTCGATGCACTCCCGTTAAGGCTCGTCAATTGTCACCATCTCTGGCACTGTATGCGCATCATGCTCGAACTTTCCCTCCCTTTCCTCCTTGCCCCTGACGCCGTTTGGCCGAGCCATCGAATCCAATCGGCGATGTATCGACTTGCCGAGAGGCTCTTCGCCGCAAACGCTCGCCCATGCATTACTGTCAAGGTTATCATCTCGCCGAGCATCGACGGGAGCAGAGTCTCTGCAATCTCGGTGCGGACATAGATCAATAACGTCGTCCAGGCGTTTGCGGACCCAGGTAGTATCTAGGCGTGCACGCCGCCGGAACCTGGCGTATTCCTCTGGTGTTTATTCTGACCGATCTGCTCTGCACGAGTGTGTGTTGTCACAATATCGAAGGGGTTGAGTAGCCAACGCTTGGTGGTCCATGCCGGCGGCCTCCCGTTGTACTGTAGACTCTTACGCAGTGTCGCTTCATCAATAGGGTACGTCGCTTCAGTATAGGGTTTCCTGCTGTCGTAGTACGTCTGCAGTTTTACACCCTTGTCAGAACGCCGCCGGTAAATGCGAGGTTCCTCGTCGAGATACGGTCAGGACACTGCGTAGCCTATACTGTACTTCGTACGGGATATATACTACTCTAGTCGTTACTTGAAGCGTGAGGCTAGGTCCTGTTGATGTACGTTCGGTTGTGCTCGTCGATCATCACCGTCTCTGGCACTATGTGCGGGCACCTTGATTGAGTTGTCGGGCGCGATGTCGTACGGGATGCTAAGGAACGTTCCGCATTGAGGGCCTTTGCTGACGCCGACGGACGTCCTGTTTCTCCAAACACTTAACGGGCTGGTTGTCGTCCTCGACGGTCCAGGCATGCCTTTGACGCCGTCCGCATGCCCATGCCGTGTGATGGCACGAAACGCCCTCTTCCCCCGCGCGCTACCTCGTCCTTAATGTTGTTGTTGCTGCTGCTGCGGGCTTCACAACCCCTTCCTCTCCTTCCTCCCCCTCCTCACCTCTTACTCTAACTTCGAGACCGTCGATATCCTGATCTCCTACGCCCCTCTGCTCCCCCGTTTCGCGCGCCTGTCTATCACCCCTCCGAGCAAAATGTACTTCAGGTCAAGGTTGGTAACCGTTCGTCATCGTCGGACCAAGGCACATCTGTCGTGGTCGCAATCGGGGCTCTACGCCAACTGATCTCAGACTCCAGCGAGGATGTCGTCTGCGCAATGAAGGAGATGTATCTGACCCCGTACATATCCTCGTCGAAGCACCCACCCTTCTCGAACGGCCCCTCAATCTCCCCCGCGCCTCTGATGCCGTCCGGCCGAGCCGTAGAGGCCAATTGGCGAAACAAGGACTCTGCTGCACGCCGCAGACACTCGGGTGGGCACACTTTAAAGGCCCGCATCCCGCCGACCCTGCACCCTATTGACGGCACAGTCTCTGCGGTCTCGGTTCAGATCAATAACAGCGTGCAGGCGGCGGCGTACCTGGGGAAATTCCAGACGCCGTGCCGTCGGAACTTGGCAGCGTCCCCTGGTTTGCAACCTGGCCGCCCGTTCCCCATGCATTTGTGTTCCATTATCAAAGGGCGTCGTCAGTGGGCGCTTAATAGCCACTTCCCGACAGCCTCTCGATGTGCCGCTCGCTCATACGTACGACAGCTGATGCGGTAGGCTCCATCATTTCAGTCCCCGAGTACCTGCTACCGCAGCCTGTGTTTGCCTTCTCCATACGCCGCCGCAATATGCGGGCGTCCTCGCTGGGCGTGCGCCCGGAGCTTGTAGTTGTCCCTCCGTTCGCCCGGAAACTAGGATCGATATGTACAGCATACGCCAGGGTTCTGTCAATGTACTCCTCATGTACCCTCCCGCCGTGCACGTTGACTGTCATCGTCTCCGGTATTGGATGCAAAAGCCTTGATTGAGTTGACCGGATCGATGTCGCATGTGACGCCATGCGAACGTTGGCGCTGACCGTTACTGCCGAAATGGGCATTGGTACACCTTTGACACTCCATTCCCTCCACGGGCTGGGAATCGCCCTCGCGCGTCCTGGCGCATCTTCGATGCCGACCTCCTCTCCCGTGCCGTATGATGGCACATTACCCCCTTCCACCCCCCCGCGGCTCCCCCGACCTTGATGGTGTTCCTACTGCTGTTGCTACGGGGCTCCATGCTCCTCCTCCTCCCCCTTAGCCATCGACGTCCTGATTCAGCACCTTTCCCGAGCCACCTGGTCTTCTTCCCCGTCAACCTCCACTTCACCCCCGATGCTCTCCACGTGAGCCTTGGTGACCGTTCTTTTTCGATGGACCTACTCGTCCTCTTATTCGTCACTGTCGGGGTCTTCGTCCACTGGAGCCCGTTATCTGGTGAGGACGTCTTCTGTGGGGTCTAGAAACACGTGTGCGGACTGGGTGCCTTCGATGTCCCCGCCTGTCATCCGAGCGGCTGAAGCCGATCGTCAAACCAGGGCTCGCCCAGTACGTCTTTACTCAAAGGCTCACGTAGGCGCCGTTGACGAGGCTTGAGTATAGACGCTCGGATTGTTTTTATGATGGAAACGATTCTACGATATTGGTGCGTGTCAGTGATGCCGTCCGGTATACTTCGAACCCTGGTGATGCCCTAGTCGTCGCACGATCGTAACCTACCGTCGTCATGTGCATTCAATTGAGGCCACTGATCCCCACGCGTCTGCATTGTCTCGGAATCAGTACGCTTTGTGTGGTGGAGGCTTGGTTGGTTGGCCGTCGCAGTCTCCGCCGTTGGATGCGGGTGGATTGGATATTGTTGACGCGGTCGATGTCACATGGGGCACAACGGTGAAATAGACTTCGGCTGCCGCTGCCGAAGCCGACGCCCGTCCTTGCCCTCCATACCCTAAACGGGTTGGTCGTCGAACTTGCTCGTCCTAGTACGTCTTCGGCGCCGTCTTCCTCTCTCGTTCCATGCAATGGTTTGTGTTATATCCACGCCCCGGCCTCGGTCTTGATGCTGCTGTTGCGGGGCTTCACAATCCTCCTGCTCCTCACCCGCTCCAACACCTCCTACATCAACGTCCTGATTCCCCTCGCCCCTTGTTCTCTTCGCCTCTTCACCTCCCCCTCGCCCCGGACGTGTTTCGGGTGGTCTGTGGTCCGAGCTCGTCCTTGGCGGACCAAGTAGTTCGCTGTCGCTGTCAGAATCCTTATACCCCTAAACTCAGGTTGTGACGATAGGGTCTTCTGTGACTCCTAACATCATATGGGTGGACCAGGCCATGCCCGTGTCTGTATAGAGATGCCCACCCTACTCGAATGGTACCTAGGATGCCGGCTGATCACGACGCAGAATGCTCTCGGAAGGTTTCTTTACCACGGACGCTCGTGTAAACGTTGCTGTAGAAGCTCGCATCCGGCCGAGTTTGGGCTCGTAGAGGGCAGCGTTTCTGCGGCCTTGATGCAGATCAATATCGTCGCCCAGGTGGTTTGGACCCTGGCGATGTTCTAATCGACGCGCCGTCGGAACCTAGTGCGGACGTCTTGTTTACGATATAGTCGCTTGGTTCACGCCTCTGTGGTACGCAGAGGGTGTGAAGGTCGTGTAGCGAACGTAACATGGTTGTGTAGCGAACGTAACGTGGGCCTTTCGTACAGCTTTCCGCCCTTCCAACCGCTCTGGTTTGTTGCTTCGCATGCCATTCAAACCTGCCTACGCCGTATTTCATGCCCCAGGGACTTCCACGCCGGAAGCACGCCCGAACCATAGCGTTGTTGGCGTCCTAGTTCGCCCGCAGCCTACGGCCAATCGATATAGCATACGTTATGGTACTGTTAATGTACTCCCGGTGCTACAAGTCGATTAGTCCCGTATCTCGCGTCGGGTAATGTCGTCCAAACGCGACTGGACTCCATAGTTGGAGCGTCCGCCCTTTGTCGCCACTCTCACTCCCGACGGCCTTGTTGTCGTTCTCGCTTGCCCCGGCGTCGTATGCGCCGCCCCCACCTTCTGTGCCGTGTTATGCGAAGGGTAAGGCACGCCACCAACCCCTGGTCACTCCTCAAGTTTAGTTTTGTTACTGGTGTTGCGGGGTTTCCTCTCCCCCGTCCCCTTTGCCCCATACCCTCGGCGTCCTGGTCCCGCCCCCTCTACTTTACCTACCCCACCACCTCCTCCCCGCCCCCGACGCGCGCGCCAGCAAACAAGCTTCGAAGAACGTTTTTTGTTGGAGGACAACGATGTATTCTACGCCGTCGTGGTCGAAATCCTCGCTAATTCAATCCCTGGCCCGGTTAAGGCAGTTTCTGTGCGTTGTAGGAACATGTGCGGAACGGGTCCTACCTATTGCTCCGTCGGGGCGATCCCCCTGTTCGAGTTGCCCCTCCATGCCCTTGGCACCTCCAAACACCTCTGGACGAGCCGCGGAAGCTGCGGCGTTGCGAAGACGTGTCTCTGGCCTTCTCGCCGCAGACGTTCCTGTCGCTGTCGAGGCCATTATGCAATTTTGCCCAGGTCATTGGGAATCCCTGCGGTCTTAGAGAAATTTTTCAACGCCGTCTAGACAGCGACGGACCCCGCGCTGTTCTCTTTTTAACGTCGTCTGGATCTGGCGTTGCTTCCTACTTCCGATGTCACCGCCTGTTGGAGACGTCGTCGTATTCGCTCAGCATCCGTGGACGTTGTGTAGGGGATGCTTGATCCGCCATGCCGGCGGCCTCCGCTTTCGCAGCACCCTCATCGCTGCCGCTGCTGCTGCTGTTGCTGCAATGTGCTGGGTTGCTTGAGTCCTCGAGCGCCTGCTGTATCCGCCTATATACGCCCTCTTCCATGCGCCAGCACACGATGAAGGGGTCCTCGCATGGCGCGCACCCAGAATATTGTTTAGTCTATGCTTTCGTTAGCCAGGAGCCTACGGCCATCTGAATCGAAACCCGCACGGGATATGCCGATGTACTACCAGTCATCTCTACTAGTCACTGCCCTGGTTGTGGGCACGTTTGTTGCGGAGGATGGGGTCGATGTCGCACCGACGGGTTCGGCGCAGGCGTCGGGCGCTGATGCAAACGACCGCCCTCGCTCTATTCGCGCTCGCGGGTGTGACCGTCCTCTTCCGTCGACCGAGCATCATTGACGGCGTCCTACCCTTCCATTCCTTGTGATTTGACGAGCACGACACCCCCCGCTCCCCGATCTTGGTGTTTCTTCTGGTTCCGTTGGTCTTGGTGCTTCTTGTCGCCCGCGCACACGGCGATTTCTCTGTTCACGCTCCCCATCTCGCCCTCCGTGTTACAAACTACTACTCCACCTCCTACCCGCTTCTGATGCCCTCTGTCCCGGGTTCGGTGGCTTCGAAGGCGGCTCGTCTCCAGAATACAATGCCCCCTTCTTCGTTGTAGCAGACACTTGGAAAAGCGTCATCGTCAGGGTCCTCATCCCGTCCGGATCTGGTGGACACAACGTCTGATCCTTGGCTTGTCCAACGTTTCTTCTTCCGTCTTGGAGCACGGCGATGACGTCGTCAAGGTGGCGGTGCACTCTGTCGGCGTTCTCCAGTGTTTTCGTGGTTGTGCCGGCGAGACGTGGTAGTATCGTGTACTTCGCGATGGCGATGCCTGTTTTGTACACGCCTTCGTTGGCACGGTTTGCTTGGGCGGTGTGACGCTGCCGACTCGGTTCATCATCGTTGTAACCTCCCACTTCGTCGAGGTGTTGCCCCGGACGTTGGCGAGGCAAGCGGTGATAGTTTGATCGCCTCCGTCCTCTATCCCATTGATGGGTCCAACAACCGCTCGCGACCGCCCCACCAACGTCGTCAAAGACGTCGAGCTCTTCGGACCTCGGCCAGAACGATAAATGGACAAGTTCAAATCACGGGAGAAAGCGTTCCTGCCCCACCGGACTAACCTCTTCCTGCTCGACGGAAGAGAATGAACGCCAGGAGGCCGGGAAGACCAGCTTCGACCAACCTCTAACTAGCGTGGAGGCCGGTAAACGCGCCTATGTCTTCGCCGTCGAAGGGATTCCTTCCGCTGGCAACATCTTGGGCGAAGAGGAACGAAACACAGGCGATGTTACCCATTGCTTCAAATTCTCGAGAGATGATTCGAAGCCGAACTAAATTGAGCCCGGGAATTTTGTACGACGACACGCCTTCGACGGAAGGGAGACACGATTATATCAACTCCAGTGACGCCATCTGGTTGTGATGGGGTCGTCGTGAGTGGCACGGTAGGAATCGAGCTTGCCGGTATGTGAAGCGCCCGACGTCGTCGGACAGAGCCAGGGGGTCAGCATAGATGCAGCCATTTTTTACACTGATGCTGAGTCTGAACGTGACCATCCTCACCCTTCGTTGGGGTTGAGGGAGGGGGTGGATCACGACACGACGACGACGTCGGTGCGGATAAACAGTGATTTCCCAGGGCAAGGCGCACGAATGAGAACGATGCCACGAAAATCGCTTCGTAGCCTATGCAACGCGTTGTACCCGAAGAACGAGGATGTCTTGGTTGTGGAGGCTTGCCAGCGCCAGACACAGAACATTTGGAGCGACCGCGCACAGGTTGTACTGCCGATGTTTACTCTCTCTCCCTAGTTATGTTCCACACGTTTTGCGACCTCTGTGTTGACTGTGTACGATACCCACTACTGGTAGGTTGCAACAGCTGGTTTGTGTGCTATTGAGATTCGCCTTGTTTATCGACTTGGCGAAGGCGCGATGATCAAGGGAAGAAGGCGGGAGTATACAGCGCCGCAAACACTGGGAAAAAAGCAGACCGGTCTCGCTTGGTCTGGGTTCGCCGGGGGAGAACGTTGGCCCACGAAATACCTACCGTGCCAGGAAAGGAACTCTCGTTCTCGTGTCGAGCGGGTGCTTCGCCCACTGCTCTTTCTCATCTTGCTGGGTTGGCTCGGTCTAGTAGTCTCTGAACTGTTTCGCTGAGCTTCCGAAGACGCCGTCACGTCTCGACGGGAACAGTTCGGGGTGACGAATAGCTACCGCGGAAGCGATTGGTTCAAAATATCACACGTGTACAAGCAAGAATCGAGGGTTCCCTCGAGGCTCAGCTCTCTGCCGGACACAACAACGACAACAACAACAACAACATGAACACGTACATCGACTCTTTGGGTTGTACGGTGCACGAAGCGCGTCCGGCGTCAACCGTGCCAGGACACCCGTCGATCCTGCCTTCTCTCGTTGCCGATCGCGGGTCCGCTCGCGATGGTTTTCTCGTTCGCGCTCATATTCTTCGGTATGCTCCCTCACGGCCCTCTCCTGATGATGACGCGTTCTACGATAGAGGTAGCACACTTCCGCTATTGGTTTTTCTGAATGACGGGGCTCCTTAACCCAATCTCGTCGGAATGCCAATCTTGTTTCGAAAAATGACGTAATTGTATACTTCGGCCCTGGGATTATTCATCGGGATGCAATTCGATTCTTGCTGAATTCAGTTTTCGGGTGAATTGTGGGGCTCCTCTTGAACCTCCAATACGCAGTGATGCCGTCGCTTCTAGAGTGGCGAAGGCCCCTAGATAGACACCGCCGGTATGGTGATGGCGACAAATGTGTCGACATATAAAGCCAACTTGGTGAGCAGGATCGCAAGCCGATCATCAGTACCCGGAGCATGAGTGTTTCCCTTCGGCCTGGCTGCGCATCAACGTCGCGGGCACGGGCTCTGCCGCCGTTGAGACTGGGTCACAAACACCAGAACTTGTCATCGCGCTCGAATTGCCGGCCGCAGAACCCTGATCTAACGCAGTGTCGTCCCTAGTGGCTAGTATTCGTCAAGGACCTTTGACGCCCTCGGTCATCGGTACGGCAACACTGATGCGTACCGGTGGGGGTGACAGACGGCAACCGGGCTGGAACGTCCGCCGAAACTCGTCATGGTGCGCCTCGTAGACTCCCATGTAGCGGCCAGCGACGTACACCGAAACCTCTTTCACGCCCGCACCTTCTGGACCCTCGTCAACGCCCTGTGTGACAACATCGTTGATATCGTCGGAACATTTTAGTACATGCACGAGGAAGTGCTCAAACACACGCAGGTCGAGGATCGCGAAAGTATATTGGCGTGTCTATCCCTAAGAGCTAGAACACCGGCGCTTGTACAGAACAATGTAGGCCTCGGCGCTGGAATGAGACTGCCGGTGGATGAGGCGCGCCTCGGTACCAGTGCCTGTAGTCGTTGTACTCAGATGATCAGCGTCGCACGACGAACAACCGTTGTATCGCCGGGGGCACTGCGCAGTGGGTCGATGCGTCGTGGAATGATGAACCAGGTCTTGCAAACTGTCGCTCACAGCCGGCATCTGGACTCAGACGTACACAAACGTACTTGTCGGCTTCGTTGACGCCTGGTGATGCACTCTCGTGGTCGAGGACGAGGGGGAAATCTGTCACAAACCTGGGTTGTGCAAGGGGTCCGATATATATATGCAGGGGCAAGGCGCCATCAAGTACGGAGTCACCCTCAGGCGCTATGCCAAGGACGTGTGCAACGTATTATTGTAGATTTACCAATAACGAGGCACATATGAGCGTGAATGTTGGACAACAACGGGTTATCTGGCAGGCAAAAACCAACTCGGTGCGAACAACAAGAATGGGCGACAGACACATGATACAGACGTTAACCAGAATACTGCCTTCCGCGGGAAATTCATAGCATCCATTGGCATTGCCTGGAATACCAACAACGACAGCGACTTTGAATGGACCCCTCAGATATTTCCCTGAATCATGACGCCTTCATCCAAGATGGATAGTGAAGAACTGCCAGATACTCGCTTCAGTCAATATATGATGCACTCAGCCAAACGAATACGTTCGGCCACGTTCGGTAAAATCGTACTTGATTATCAGCCAAAGGCTGAAGGGGAAGGCTGAAGGTTTAGTTTTCCCTCCACAACAACAACGTTCAAGTAGCCGCAATTTCATCTGAGACGCCGGGAAGGCTCGGGCTAACGATGATATTGGTACAATTATGCAGTAGCATTTGTGCAAACAGTGACAAGTGTGTGCTACGTAATTCAATATCAACCGCAACCACAACTACGGCATTCGGTGTCTTCCGGAATGAGCAGGGGAGCTATAAAAAGTACGTTTGCACTCGTCGATACAGAAGTCGGTCCTACGTCTTGAAAAAACTCGATCACGGTCGCTTAAAACTCGGACCCACGCCGGCTGTATTACCACAAACGCCCACCGATTTTCCGCGTCTGACAGTGCGGGGTGCACTGCCAAAGGCAGCATACAACCATGAGGTGCCAGAGATTATACTAGTAACTTTAGTTGGTACACAGAGGTGCAATATCGGCGAATGCAAAACACAGGAGTCGCAGTATAGCAGGTATTGTGTTGTTCAGTAGTTACTCTCACGAGGACCTGCGGTGGCTCTGTAAAAAGTCTAAAACCCGGCTTCGATGATTATCGTACCCTCCACAACACGAACTATCCCAATGGTTGTTAGGTCATCCCAAGACAACGAGCGATCATAACAATAATAGCATTTGGTGTTATCATTCGTCGACGACTTACATGAGAGGTCTTCACTGGTACAGGTATCCGTCTGCGGCCGTGCCGTGCGGCTCCTTGCACTGGAACTCGGACCCCAGTTTGTATCATGCCGCAATCAAGCAGTGATCGGTGCTGTAAGCGTCACCTCGTAGTCACGTTTCTCCCTTTGAAGTTCGAAGAATGGTACCAGCAGAAAAATATTCACACGTAGCAAAGGTACAAGGCAGTTCTTTAGATGAAGAGCCCTGTCAGTCGTCAGTCGTCGATCAGAAAACGTTGGGGACTCATCGCACTGTAGGGGTTGCACCTTAGCCTGCTAAGACGGTATTTTCTGACCGCATTTGACGCCTCAAGCGAATAGCAACAGCTAAACAATATACCTGGTACTTTGTAGGACGAGCGCTTGGAAATGGTGGCCAGGTAGCGAGAACAAAGTTCTGCGAAGTCCTCATATGAGGCACCACCCCTATAAGGCATTGACCTCAAACAATAAGGCGCCATCTCTGAAAGGCATCGCTCTGGGCACAAAAGTGCCCACCCTCTGTCTTGCGGTATCTATGGGCATACGACTGCGGCCATGAATGATATGATCACACACCCGCCCGCCCCTCCATCTTGAACCTTGCACACTACACGAAGGTCTACTGTAGTATCAATAGCATCGGCCCTAAAGCATGCAGTATCATTCCACAGAGTGATGGGATTTGCCCGGACACACGGCCCTGGACCCGAACCCACGACGGACATACAGCAACACGGACCGGTACAAACCTACACGCACGCTTGATGGTACTGGTACACTTATACGCAGTACTGTACGGTACAGTATACTGAATGTAGTACTCTGAGTATTCTTTATCGTGAAAATCGCTCTCGAGAGGAAAGTCAGGTTCTATCACCCACCGGAAGGAGTCTTACTCACTGCAGTGAGTGGTGTATATCGTATCGAATAGTTCCGAAAAAAGGTTGCTGTATCGAGAAACGTTGAACTACAGTAGGGCATATCGCATCGAACGCCTTTTCCCCTACATTCTCTGGCACCACCGTGTTTTTCTTTTCGTTCGTTGTTGGAGGGATGTCTCGTCTCAAGTGCCAGGTATCAGGTACCAGCCATCGAATATCGAAATCGCCTCATACACTCACTGGCGGCCACTTGGGTACGTTGCGGGACGTTGTGTCGAAACCGCAACCTTAGCACGTTGCGGCGACAGGCAACACGTATGCCGCGACGCTTGCGTAACGCACCAAAAGCACCTCTATTGTGACACGTCCTGTCGTGAAGTTGGCATAAATAACGTGCGACGTTGTTTGTCGTTAGGTTTGCGGATGTTCTTGCAACCTTTGGTTTGTTCGTTTTTCCCCCCCGACGCGTATGTCGCAACTTTGCGATTAATTGTATACGGTGTGTATGTGTTGTTATATACCATATAATGACGAAACAGAACATGGAATATTGAACGAAGGAAATCTGGGCTTGTAGAGGGATACTGAATCGTGTTGGCATGTTTGAGAAGAAGAGATGGGTAAGAGGGGCATGAAGTTGACAAATGGGCGCAGTTGGCTAGACTGCGAATTGCCGTCTACCAGGCACCTGCAATGATGAATGCATTGTACAAGAGGTGAGTTTGTGTCGGTCGCAACTTTCGACCAAAAAAAAAAGTTACATTTTGGGCATTTTTTGGTTCAATGCAGAACAGACGCGCGAATTAATTGAAAGAAATA
The DNA here is from genome assembly GCA_031763025.1 of Macrocystis pyrifera. Lineage (NCBI taxonomy): Eukaryota > Phaeophyceae > Laminariales > Laminariaceae > Macrocystis > Macrocystis pyrifera. Next base: position 8,353,752 of record JASSKH010000008.1, on the reverse strand, counting down.
TGAAAATACTGTATTAATATTACGAATATTGCCAGTAAAATTACGGAAATATATGGGTTTTTGTGTGTACCGTAGGTCCTTTTTACTATGGGCCCCTGTGATAACACAAAACGTTCTTCTTCCCCGAACGTGGTATGTTCCGAAGTTTCACATTTTTTTGTGTAATTTTTAATGTACGTTTTGGGTGGCTTTTGAGTACGAGTTTTGTTTTTTTTAGTGTCCCGGAGGGCGGGACGAGAACAGAGCACGTGTTCGCATATAAATGGTTTCGGTTTTGTGCAGTGCAAAACAACGAGTGAGACAAACAAAACAACACATTGTTGACCACGTAACAAGCATGTCGTGAGTTGTCGATGGTGTGATGGGCGTATGGATTGCACCATGTTGTCTTCTCCGATTTGGTTGTTACTTTTTGTTATGATACTGCTTTGTATGAGGTTGAAAGCCCGGTAATTTCCTGGGTTCAGTCACTGGGAACGTATTGGTAGTAGTTGGAAGGCGTATCTTAGATGGAAAACCAGGGGTTTTCCAGAGACGCACAAGCTTGGTCTCAGTCTCCGCGTGCACGAAAGGACGAAAACTGCTCTTCTTATATAGCTAAGCAAGCAACACACGTGAGTACCAACGACTACCGACTTAAAAGGCAGACCTGTCGAGGGATACAAAGTGTCCCGCAACCTTGATCTTAACAAATGGCGTCTTCGGCTTAGGACTTTCCGCTTTTTTGTCGGTTTGAGTTGTCTGTCACTGTGTTGTTTTGTTTGCTTCCCTATTGTTGTGGAGTAAGTTTGTTCCGGCCACTGCACGATGGAGACTCAACAGGTGGGAGGGTCTGCTTCCCCTCACGATGGCCGAGCCACTGAGGCCCAGGGCCCCTCAGTGCCCCACCGCCCAAGGCCTGTCGATGTGAATCGAGCGCCTTGTACAACAGACCAACAAGTGGAGCACGAGTCTAGGCAGGAGCCCCATGAGAACGACGTGGATCGAGCGCCTTGTACTTCAGACCATGAGGAGAAAGAGCTCCGACCGGAGCCCCCTGACGGGGCCCGAGCAGCCTCCGCCAGCCGGACTCTGCCGTCCAAGACAACTGGACGCCCCCGCTCCTTAGAGCGCGTGACGCGCGCCACCAGCCAGGCCTTGGGTCTTGCAGCATTGTCTCTCCACTCGTGCCCTTTGCTGTCCAAGCCACCTGGAAGACCCCGCTCCGCTGATCGCGCACCCAGCCAGCCCGTGGAGCCAGCTGCGTCTGCTCTGGGCCGGAGCACGTCGGACAAACCTGGACGCAGCGATCTCCAGGCAACCTGCTCTTCGCCGCCGGATCTACCTGCTTCTGGGCCAGATGAGAGAGTATTTGAGATTGTTTTTTTTCCGCCTCGCATTCCACTGTTGTCCGACTCTGCTCGTACTCGTAGGATGACCACGAGTGATGCTACCACTCCTGATTTTTTTTCCGTGCCGCGGCCACACGACGGCACACTGGATTTCGTTGTTGAGCCTGCTTCCTGCGCTGCACTATTAATAGCTACAAACAGAGCTCCTGGAAATTACAGTACTGCTTCGAGTTTTCGTGCTGCTGATAGAGGGAGCGCTACGGCCGCTCGTGCAATTTTTCCTGCCCCTCGCCCACAAGACGGCACACTGGATTTCAGTATTGCGCCCTTTTCGCCCGCTGCTGTAACCACCCACGTCGATTCCGCTGGAAATTCCACTACTGCTGCGAGTTTTAGTACTGGTGTTAGAGGAGACGATGCTTCTGATAGGCCCTCCAGTACCGGAGTGCCCGCTACTGTAGGTACCCGCGACGATTCGGTTGAGCATTCTCGTTCCGATGCGAGTTTTAATACTGCTGCTAGAGGGGACGAAAATTTTGAATGGCCCTGTAGTATGGAGGACGTACCAACACCAACTACACTTGCTGTTAGTACACATTTAAACCGCAACATCCGCCAACTTATCGCGACACCATCTAGGGTCGAGGCTCGCCCCCCAAGTGCTTGCAGCGCCCGCCGAATGGCGCGCCATACCTTGAGCACAGCTATACAAGTTGCTGAAGCACAAGCCGCGGCTCCTGCCACCGCTGTTTCTACGCTCCACGACCCTGAGAATCGTCGTTTCTCGTCCCCCCCCCTTCCCCCGTTGTCCCCCCTTGCCCCGGTGTCGCCCTTTGCCCCGGTGTTTTTCGCCCGCCCCCGCCTCGGCATGTCACGGACGACAAAAGCGCGGGAGGAGTCACCCAGCCCAGCCAGGTCTCCCAGCGGCCTGAGGACTTACGGCTCCTCTCCCTCGTCGGGAGCGAGGACACCCGAGCCCGCGGGCCCCACGACTCTGGACGACGCCGTGGACTTCGAGCCTCCTGATTCAGAGGACGAGCGGCCGGCTACCGCGAAAGACGCAGGACCGGCAGCAAAGGGCCCGACCAGTGCCAGCCCCCCCCTCTCCAACTACCTGGAGCGTGGACCTCCCTCTCGCCGCAGGAGCAGGCGGCTGTGATCCAGCATTGGGCTACCCTTTCGAGCCTTGACGCGGGGACAACTGTAGAAAGCCCCGTGCCCGACCAGGCCGACATTGTCGCGGTCGTGCGGACTCCTGCTGTCGCTGGCAACCACCCCGACGTCATCGCGGCCGAGCAGGCGTTGGCTACCGCCGAGGCCTTTGGGGCTGCCTCGGCGACAACGGCTAGTCGTCGGGCGCAGACGCGCGTGTCGGCCGAGCTGGCGGCTGCAGCTGCCGCCCGCGCCTCCACGGCTGCCGCCGCGGTCGCCATGGCTGCCACCACGGCCTCCGCGGAAGCCGCACGCTCCGCCTCTTGTGCGCGAGACTCCATATCTCGAGCCAGTGAAGCGCTGCGGGCTGCCCGGGCGACCGCTTCCTTCCAGAACAGTCGGGCTGCCGAAGCAAGGGCCCCAGCGGAGAGCCTTCCTCTTGCCGCGACCACAACGAAGGCCGCTCCAGCCCCCGGCCTTGGCCCCACGGACTCGTGTTCCCCCCGCCGCGATCGCGATAGACGCCCGGCCCAGGGGTACCGGGGATCTGGACTTCTTGCAGGGGAGTGTCGCCTGCATGCCGGCCGAGCCAAACCCGTGCTTCCCCCCCGAGGCGGCGGCCCTGGTGGTCTCTGCCGCTCGGCGCCTCCGACGCGAGATGCCGGCAGAAGGCCTCTCCGTCCACGACGCTTGGTTCGAGATGGCGGACGATTCCTGGGCGGCTCAACAACGCCGGGCGTACACTATGGCTCTGGTGGTCAGCCCCCGGAAGGTGCACGACGCTTCTCCCGCCACCGTATCTTGGCCGAAACCTGCCGCGTACCTTATCCACTGCAAGCGGTGGTCACGCGCCGCCCACCAGGAGCCCCACCTCCCTTACTCGGAACCGAATGCTGGACAACACCCTACCCCCTCCAGCGGACACCGGGGAGCTGACGACCACCCCGCCTCCTCCAGTGAACACCGGGGAGTTGGCGACAGCTCTGTGGCCTGAGACCGCTCTCCCTGCCGCGTTGGCGACCAGGCCCGCCAGCGCTCGAGGGTTGGAGGGGATTCGGCCGGTCCGGACGGCAGGTTCCGCGGGGGCTCAGGCGGGGAAAATTAGGGGGTTCGTCTCGGCGCAACGGGACTGGACGGCGGAGAAACTGGGGGAAGGGTAAGGAGCGATCGGGTGACGGCCGGTACGGCCCATGGGGAAACTCTTCTCGAGCTAGTTCTCCCAGTTCTTCCTCGGACGGCAACACAAGAGCCCCCGTCCCAGAGTTCACGCACGCAACCAACAAGAGGCAAGTGATTCCCTCGCTGACTGAGGTTGCTTCTTCCGCAACGCGTCTTGGCCGTTTGACCATGCCCGATGACCGCACCATGCCTGTGTCATCTAACCTTGCCCACGACCGATCCTCGGCGATCGACTCCGCCCCCGCTACCAACGCGAAAAAGCACACCGCCGACGTTCAACGGCCGTACAAACACCTGGGACTGAAGGACATTTCGCGCATTTCTGTCCTACCTTTTCCCTCCTCGATCGACCTTTGCGATGCCGCGCAACAACTCACTCGTTCGGTAAAGGCCTCCGCCTCTGATATTCGCATGATGTGCAACGATGGCAGCCATGAAGGCCTTAGTTCTACTAATTGGATCCCCGGTTCGGAGTACCCTCTTAAGAAATCCTTCGCGCGCGCCATCACGCCTGACACGACCACGACCGCCCCTCTCACTACCTTGATGGATGATTTTTTTGGACAGGTGTCGCGCGCCCTCGCAGCTGGATCGACGGGACCGGAGGCGTTCACGCTCCTCCTGAGGTTGCTGAGCAACCACTTCGACCGCACCAACACGGGGGGCAGCTACACCAAGTTGCATAATTTTGGCGTGTGTAACGGGACCCCTTTTTGCGATTGTAGCCGTGCATTGCGAGGGGCGGTGTCGGCAGCGACGGGGACTGAGCGTGTTTTGGCACCGGGGGTGGAGGTTGTTTTGGAGGTAGTTCGGATGGCAGTGAACGAGCAGTACCCTAGCTTGATGCCCACGCTGCACCCGGGAGTTTTGGCTACGGTATCGAGGCCGTTCGGCACTTTGTACGCCATGTGGTTTGCTTTCGAGTCTCTTGCGAATAATAAGACACCTGCCGTCAACGACGAAAAATATTTTTCTTTGCCTACTTCTTCGACGGGTGCGCGGCCATCCGCCTCGTCGGGGCCCCGGCCCGCCAATATTGGTCGCGGCCAGGGCCGGACGCTTCCCCAGTCGCCTTCTTGGCAGACGGGATAGCGCAATAATCCGCTTGTGATGAATGTCAACAAATCCATCCCTGACTGCCTCGACCCGTGGCTTGACACCTCTTCCAACTGCTGACCCCTTGAAGAACACCACTATGCTGAAGTTCACGCCGTTTGCATGTCCATCCAGACCGAGGACCCTCCCCTCTGGAGAGGCCTACTTTCATCGCCCGCTCGCGCAGCCGCCCTCAGCGAAAACCTAGGGCGCTGTTTAAACTGCCACGAAGACACACACTCTCTTCGACAGTGTAGACACCCCTTTCTAAACATTGGCGATATCTTAAACCCCGACCTCGGAACGCTCGGCGATGACGGCGAGGCGTTCCGTCGTTGGCAAGAACGCATGATCAGACACCGCCGCGAGAACAATTCACGACCGAACAAACACAACCAGAAGAAACACAGGCGTCGTCCCGGCCACTCGCGTGGGCAACATCACGGCCAGGGTCAGCAAAACCGACAAGGTGACGGCTACAACACACACGCGACACGAGGACACCAGCAGTCTCACTCCGGTCATCACGGTGGTGGTTCGACCGCCCCTACCTCTTCCGCCCCGGCTCCCGTCTCGGGGGTTCGCTACGGTGCCTCGCATGCCTCGGGCGGAAACCCGAATGGACGCCAGCCAGGCACCTTCGGCGCCGGAAACTGACAGGTCGACGGCGGTTCGGCTCCTCCTGCCCGCCCGCTGCCAGCATTGTCGGGAGAAAAAACCTTGATTTCACAAGATACTCGCGTCCCAGGCTCGCTCAGCACTCAGCGTCGGCCTACTCCGCTCCCGCCCCGATCGTTACTCCGTACTTCGGACCAACGCAGCGACTCAGCTCCACTGCTTTCTCCAGGGAGCTCCCGGGCGCCTTCCCCGACGTCGGGAGCCCGCGCCTCAAACGCCGCTCCCCTCAACCTGGGCACGAGAGCAGGCGCGATAAACGCCACTCTCCCGAACCACGCACCGCGCAACACGACGAGTGTCGCGCCGTCGCGTCGTTTTTTTCAGCGAGGGTGTCCCCCTCCTACACCTCCCGGCCATGCGGTGGCGGTCGGTTTGAGGTGCGGGAAGGCGAACACCGAAACCCCGAGATCTCGGTTGAAGCTCGACTCGGCGTTTCCTCGCAATAACGGTGGCCGCTCCACCCTTTTTCCTATCAAGGAGGAGTCGACAAGGTTAACTCCCTAGTCCCCCTTCCTTCCCCACCAGGTCTACAGGACGGAAACCCTCTCCAGTGGACCCTTTGTTGCCCCCCACCCGAGCACCGTTCTTGAAGACGTCTACAGGGTCTGCAGGCCCTCTTTCGTCTTCGCGCACGCCACCCCACGTCCGCAGCGCTCCTTCGGCTCCAGTGGACCAGGAAAAACCTGGCACTGTCCGTCGAGCCAGTGGTGACTTCACGGCCTCCGGTCAGATCAACCGGACAGCATATCCGTTAAATTCGGAGGAGTCGCAGCTCTCGACAAGCAGAACGGGCTCAGAGCCCCCTGCCCCCTTTGGTCCAGGACAGAGATCATCGGGCGCAGCAAGAGAACCTTGTGGTGATTTTGTTTCTACGGGCAATGGGGACACAGAGCCAGTATACGTGGAACCGGACTCATCTCGTGCACCAGGGGCTCAGTGTTCTCAGAGAAGCACACTCCCCTCCCACACACTCCGCAACTGCGGCCACCGACGACTCGGCACTGTCGGTCTTTGACCCTACTCTCGAGTATACAACGGAGCGGGTGGTACTGTTCTGGCAGCCCCCCTCTTATTTTTCGCAGTGGTCCCCCTCGTATTTTGTCATGGACGACGTATCATACTCCTGCGCGGGACAGTACATGATGGCTGAAAAGGCTCGCCTTTTCCAGGGCCACAACACAGCGGAGCGGATTGTGGCCACGCCAGACCCACGCGAGCACAAACGCCTCGGTCGAGGCGTGCATAACTTCGACTGCGCTCTCTGGGACCATGTTCGGGAAGACGCCGTCCTTGCTGGTAATTTTGCCAAATTCTCGCAGAACCCGGTCATGAAGCAGCACCTATTGAGCACTGGCACCAAAAGTTTGGCTGAAGCCAGCCCTTTTGATGCCGTGTGGGGCATCGGTCTCCGGGCAGACGACACCGAAGCTCACGACCCCTCTCGGTGGCGTGGAAAACATTTGCTCGGTAAAGCTCGTTCCGCCGTTCGCGATACCCTCAGCTCAAGTGAGGCCGGGTTGGCACACCCCGCCTCCTCTCATTAATTCTGCACCACAACCCGGACTGACAGAATTCATGAGATTGCACCAGCGCCGCCCCGCCCTTTGGCCGTGGCCCGCGCTTGCCCAGGTCCTCCTTGGAGTTTCCGACCTATTTTTCTGATGCGCCGGCTGATCACAGCCCCGAGAGTTTGGCTGTCGCACCTAGCGTCGACCCCTCCCTCGCGCTGCCAGAACACGGCGCCTGTCTCGTCGGGGGCACCATTACCCTCGATGACGCCTCTTTTACAATCAAAATCGCGATTCACAGCGGGGCTGGCGTTCTTGCACCTTTTGGTTGCATGGCGCTTCTTGACACTGGCTCCCCGCAGACTTTCATCCGACGAGATGTTTTGGACCGCATGCACTCGGTTGGTGCGGGATCCCTCGCGTGCGAGCAGAAAGGCGCCCCTCGTTCTTGGGGGGGTTTCGGCGAATCGGCCCCTCTGCAGACTGCGACGAGTGTGGGCCAGAGCGTCCAATTGTTTCACGAAAATGAGCCTACTTGCTCCCTCGCAGTTTGGGCCTGCGTGGTCCCCCCCTCAGTGATGCAGCATGCTGTACTATTGGGACGTGACAGCTGGGTACGTTTTAATAGCCGCTCCTACCGCTCTCTGCTACCTCGGTCGTCTGATCAACGCGTTTTTGGCGAGCTGGAATTAGTTCACCACGCCCCGACAGGCGTGTCCGTGTACTCCATCGACCCCGTCGCTTCGGGTGGAGGCTTCCATCTACTCTACGAGGGCGCGGCAGGCGTCACCCTGTCCGACGATCCTCAACTGCTTGCTGTTAACTTGGTTCGAAGCGATGGCTCCCCGGCCCTCACTGGACACTACTTGGTCGACATGATGCCCCAGCCCGACCTACCTTCGGTCGAGGAGCACTTCGTCTCCTCCGGACGACAGGTTCTTCCCCTCGTTGGAGTAGCGGCTCCCGAGCCGGGGGATGTCCTCGGCGTCGCCCACGCTCCACTGCTGAGCGTCCCACTGGACATTTTGCAGCAGGGCAACCGAGCCCCCAGCCCTCCCTCCGGACTAGGTGAGGTGTGTCCGGTCTCAGACCTTACTGCCCCCCCCCCCCCTCATATATATATTATATATGGGTTGGGTTGGCGTCGGTTGGCAACGACACTGTAAAACATGCCGCTCACTACATGAGCTAGACATCCAGGGTACCGTTTTTTGCTTTGTTTTTTTGGCGGTCGCCCACAGCTGGTCGTCTAGTTAGATCATTTGTGCGAAGTAAATAACCTTCACTCTACACAAGGGAATTGATTGTATCACGTAGTGTTCAAGGTAAGGCACCCAAGAGGCAGTTACATAGCACTCCCATTGCTGTCTCTGGAAGTGGCCACACCGGAAATTAAACTAACTCATTGAAGCTGTCATCCCTGTGCAAGTCCGCCTCACAAGCGGTTCCTGGTAGGATGCAGCTCACCCTTCATGCGACTCGCCGGACACCTCACGGCGCTTCGCGCTAGGTGCAAGCAAAGTCTGCCTGGTCGGTTAAAACCCGACATGCTCCGTCCCGGCATTGTAGGGATGCGAGGGTCTATGGTCATACGACTACGGGTGTAGATGAGATCGAGTACATCTCTCCTATCGAGTACACCCCCCCCCCTCGCAGCTCCAGCCTCGCCCTCGCCAGCACTGCTTGAACGTTTGATCTCAGAACAGCGCGACTCGTTCCTGCGCGTCTGGGCACGCTTGCCGTCACATCTGCGGGAGGTGGTTTTTGACCTCCACGGCACAGGCTTTATCCCTGGGGTCATCGAACAGCTGGGGGACGTTCTCTGTGAATTTCCTGGCGTTTTCTCGACGTCCAAGTCGGATATTGGTTCCTGCTCGTTGATGCCTTTCGCCATCTCGGTAACGGAAGGAAACGCTCCTGTCATGTCCAGGCCGCACCGCATCAACCCCATTCTGGCCAAGGAAGTGGAGGCCACCTTGGATCAGCACCTAGCGGCAGGTCTGATCCAGCACTCGACTTCCCCGTACTCGAGCCCGCTGGTGGTCATCCCGAAGAAGTCTGGAGGCGTTCGGATCACCGTGAACTACAAAATACCCAACCAGATCAGCAACCTCAGCCAGCTGCGTATTCCTCGCGTGGACCAAGTCCTCGACTCCCTGGGGAAGGGGCGGGTGTTTTCCCTCTTCGATTGGGTTTCCTCGTTACCCCAGATTACCGCGCACAAGGACACCGTCCCTCTTACGGCATTCTGCACTCCCACGGGCCTTCACGAGTGGCTCGTCATGCCCCAAGGCAGCAGTGCTTCGCCCGGCTGGTTCGTCAAAGTGATTAACGAAGTCTTTAAAGGCCTGGCACAGGTGGCGGCCTTCCTTGATGATGTGATCGTTTTCGACTCTGACCCGACGGCCCACGTCAGGACGATACGAGCCCTCTTCGAACACCTGCGAAAACACAACCTTAAGCTCTCTCCCTCGAAGGCTCGCCTCGGCGCCACGGACGCTAATTTTCTGGGATACTCCATGTCGCCCGCGGGTATAAGCCCTAATGCGGAAAAAGTTTCGGCTTTGATTAAAATGCTCATGCCCACGAACCTCAAGCAGGTCCGCGCCCTCATGGGCGGCGTAGGGTATTATCACAAATTCCTGCCCGACCTGTCTAAACGGATACGTCCTCTCACCGCCCTTCTCCGGAAGGAGGCCAAGTACGTCTTCACGCCGGCTTTGGAAGTTATCGTCCGCCAGATCCTCGCCGAGCTCGCTGCCCCACCGATTTTGGTCTTCCCTGACTGGGACGCCGTGGCCGGCGGCTCCAGCCCCTTCCACGTGTACTGCGACGCCTGCATCGACGGTTTTGGTGCCTCGCTCGAACTAGAACAACCGGACGGCTCGGTACGGACCATTGCTTATACCAGCCGCGCTACCCTCGGTTCAGAGAGGCACTGGACACCGTCGGACCTGGAAGCTGGCAGCATTGTCTGGGCCATCAAATGAATCCTAGGTCACCTGTGGGGCACGAAGTTTCGAATATTTTCGGACCACAAAGCACCTGAGAGTATCGGCAAAGTAGGGGACCACAATGCGCGTGTCCAGCGGTGGCTCGAGTTCCTCACCTCGTTCGACTACATCCTCGAGTACCGCAAGGGCAGCGCCAATGGAAATGCTGACTTTCTCTCCCGCTTGCCGGAGCCCGCCACAGACCACGACCGCAGTGGGTCTAGCAGCCTCAACCCCGTCGAGGATGGTGGTATATTCCTCATCCGAGCCTGCGGACTTCGCACTCGCTCTTCGCCGACCCCTGGTGTCGGTTTGGGTGGGCTGGTGGCCCGCAGAGAAAGTGCCGTCTTGGGTGGGCTACCTTTCGCCTCTTCGGACTTTCGCGATTTTCGCACACACAGGCCACGTATGGGGATTGACGACCTCTCTGTTCCTTCGGGGAGCTTCGTCGCTCGTGTATCTGCTTCTGTCGCCACCGTCGACCGCCGTCCTGGCGTGGGGGCTTTTTCACCCCCCGCCAACGCCGCTTTAGCTTCGGTTTTTGTCGTTCCCTCCGGGGGCGACCAGGGCTGTGCAGAAGCCCCCGCTGCAGCGATGACTGTCGCCCAGCGCGCTTCTCTCCCGACGAGCACTCTACAGGTCGAGGATTCCGTCGTGAGCACTGCTCCGTCCGCGTCTTCCCTCTCAGGCCAGGGCTCTGCAGAAGCCCTCGCTGCAGCGATGATTGTCGCCTAGCGCGCTCCTCCCTCGACGAGCACTTTACAGGTCCAAGATTCCGTCGTGAGCACCGCTCCGGCCTCGTCTTCCCTTTCATGCCAGGGCTCTGCAGAAGCCCCCGCTGCAGCGACGATTGTCACCCAGCGCGCTCCTCCCCCGACGAGCACTTTACAGAGAAAATATTCCGCTGTGATCACTGATCCGGTCGCGTCTACCCCATCGCCGCCGGGCAACCCGGCGCCTCCGAACGTATTGCCGTCTTCAGGCCGCATCTCAACTCGGACGCGCCGTCGAACAGCCGCCACCGCTGACACCATGCTGCCTGCTGTTGATTATGGCTTCGAGCCCGGCGGTGCCCCTAGACTATCAGCCCGGCGTGCTATCACCTCGCCGCGAGCCCTACGTCCGTGACCGCCCGCACCCGTCGTTTTGGCCCCGACTCCTGCCGCCTCGTCCGTCCCGACGGTACCCATCCCGTCCGGCCGCGAGCTCACCGAGCCCGTGGGAACTCCTCTTTTACGACTCCCACCGCCAACTGACGCACCTCCCGTCACCTCGACCGACTTGGACACCCTCGGCGCAGCTGCCGAATTTCAGTTCGGTATTTCCGCAGCGCGCTATTCGCACGCCGACTGGGCTCGGGAACAACAGGCTGAGCCCGCGTGCAACGCCGCCATGCGCTACATAGCCCTTGGCCGACCGGAAGTTTTGCCAGACGACTTTTTGTCGGGTTTCCCTTCCCACTAGCGCCCTCCCTTTTCGGAGGTTCAGGAGCTGACCAACAAAGGCCGCTTGCACACCACCGACGCGGGCATCGTTCGACTTGTCCGACAGCCGTCCCCCCCCCCTGTGTTGGATACGCCACACTCGGTGGGTCGTACGGCCTGCTTATTGAACGACGAGCCTATTCGTATCGATGTTCCGCTGCTCATGCGCCCCTGGGTCATGCAGGCTTGCGATTCCACGGCTTCCTGCCACCTAGGAACCGCGCGCACCCTACGTATGCTCGAGCGTTTCTACTGGTAGATCGGCATGAGCATCTGCACCCGGTGGTGGCTACGCAACTGCTTAAAGTGCCAAGCACGGAAAACGTCGCCGCAGACGGTCCGGTGGCCCTCCATCATGTTGCCCTTGCCAGAAGGGCCCGGAATCGCCGTCAGCATCGACTATTTCGGCCCCCTCCCGGTGACGCCCCGACGTAATACCTACATCTTGCTTTTCACTGATCGTTTCAGCCGCCGCGCTGACATGTACGCCGTCACAGCGGCAGAGTTCACCGCTGAAGGCACGGCTAATATTCTCATCAACCGGTATATCCCTCTTTGGGGGTGCCCGCGCAGCATCCTCTTGGACAACGGCCTCCAGTTCTGCTCTAAGCTTTCGCACGCCGTATATCAGCTTCTCGGGGTTCGAAAAATTTCCACCAGCTCCTACCACCGAAACGGCAACGGTGGGGTGGAATGCGTAAATCACACGATAGCCCAGATGTTGGCAATGGTCGTCAACTAGCTCCAAAACAACTGGGATGAACAGCTCCCTCACGTCGAATTTGCGTACAACAATTCCTTCAGTGCCGCCACGTGTCCGGCTCCCAACGAGGTACATATGGGTCGGCTCCCACGCCTCCCTCTCACGATCTTCGAGCGTGCTGGAGTCGCCGGCCACCAGAGCTTGGCCCGCGACTACCTCGCCTACTGCGACTTGGCGACGGACCGCCAGCAGCGCGCGTACGATATCGTTCGAGAACACCACGCCCTCACTGTCGCTCGCGTAAACCGCCACAACTCTGCCCTCTCCAACGCTCTGCGTCCGGTCCCCAAATTTGACTTTGGTGGTTGGGTGTGGGTGTACAATACGGCGGCCACCATCCGCCAGGGCGCGAAACCAGACACGGACGCCAAGGTCCTCAAGGCCAAACTCTCACTCAACTGGACGGGCCCCTACAAAGTTCTCGCAGTTGGCCCCTGCTCCTCAGCGAACACCCCGGATGGATCTCCCTTCGGAGCAAAGCTCCTGTAGTTGGATCTTCCTTCCGATATGCCCGGCGTTGAGACTCGCCGGCGCGTATCTGTTCAACGCTGCAAGCCCTGTGCCAACCCCCACGACCGTGGCGACATGCCGAAGTATTTGCCGGCGGGGTTGACGCAATACGTGCTCAACAATTTCTCGAAGAAGTCCCCTCCGTACCACGTCACCGAGGACGACGTTTCGACCCCTCTTGAACGACTCGAAGTGGAAAAGATTACTGGACACCAATCGGTTAGAGGTCGAGGTGCCGCCATCGCGGTGATGTACGAGACGCACTGGACGGGACTATCCCGGCCATCCTGAGAACGGGAAATGGACCTTCAGCCTTCTCGCCCCGCAATGTTGCGCTACTGGGCCGGCACCCCGAACCAACACCGCCAAACCAACCGCCTGTACCGCCGAATGAGAAGTGGCGCGGCACAACGGGAGCTTTCTCGGGAGTAACGGCGAACGGTTTCTGGCACCCGGCTATGGCTGCGTATCGCACGCCGATTGGCTCCGCCGATACAGCAACACTGTACTTCCCAACGGGGCCCACGTTTGGTGCAAGGGCGACGACGGTCTGTGGTGGCTCGGGAGAATCAGCGCAACTACACCAACGGATGGAGTATATTTGGTTCGATTTTTGAACGACCCGGGACCAATCAAGCTTCCTCTTTCTCCGGCGCGCTACACGACTTCGACGAGAGCTGTACGAGGTTCTTGGTGCCTGCAAATTCACTTAGCTAGCGCGTTTACACGGGGGGTCCAGCGTAACGTAGATGAATCTCGAGGCGCCGCCGTGGATAGCTGATTTTGGCTTCTTGACTGCACTCGATATTTATCTATTTTTGTCGTCTTCCTGGACTTTGGGGGGTGATTTTTTTGTCTGCCCGATATGTTTCTGGTGTGTTTTCCTTTTTGGGGGCTGGTTTGGGGATGTGTTTTTGCGTATTTTGTCCTGCCTACCCCCCCCGCTTAGTGTCGGGACTGGTCTGGGCACTTGGCCGCTCAATTGCGGCCCAGGACGCGCTTTCAGAGTTGTGGACTGGGTTTAGGTGGTTCTTGCCGTCTTCCGTGGTTTTTTTTTTTTCGTTCCCGTACTCACTTTTCGCCTTTCCATGCATCTAACTCGTCTCCCCCCCGTGCGGGCGGCATGGCGATGGCTTTCGTTGACGATTTCTTCCTGCCTCTTAAGGCTAGGTCTTCCCTTTATTTTTTTACGTACTTTGCCGGCTTCGTTGCCTCGCCGTTCAGAGGTGTGGGAGTGGGTTTTGAGGAGCCGCATCTTCGACTCATGTTCTAGTTCGTGGAATCGGGGTTTCCACGAATTTCCCATAAGTTTGCATATACGGCTCATCAGAGTGGGCTAGTGTTTTGACACTGCTTTGTATAAGGTTGAAATCCCGGTAATTACCTGGGTTCAATCACTGGGAACGGATTTGTAGTACTTGGAAGGCGTATCTTAGATGGAAAACCAGGGGTTTTTCATAGGCGCACGAGCTTGGTCTCAGTCTCCGCGTGCACGAAAAGAATGAAACTGCTCTTCTTCTATACCTAAGCAAGCAACACACGTGAGTACCAACGACTACCGACTTAAAAGGCAGACCTGTCCAGGGATACAGAGTGTTCCGCAACCTTGATCATGACATTTTTGTGTAGATACCATTTTTTTCCAGATTACTTCAAATTTTGTCTTTATTTCGTGTTTCTTTTTTTTTCCGGATTTCATGTTTTGCTTTGTTGTTGTCGTTTTGTGGTTTGTTTCTCTGTTCGATTTCGATTTTTGTTCAACTGTGCTGTCAAATACTAACAGTCGTAACTAAATAAAGCACGGCACTTTGACCTGGTATGCTTCCCAACCTGACTGAGTACATGGTGACGCGTACATTCGACAATCCGGGAACGTTGTGAACGTGTGCGTTGAGCAATGTTGATCGACCTTGAGATTTGTGGCTCATTGACGAGGTGATTTTACTTAAGGTCTACCAGAGTACGCTCTCAAAGTACTCCAGTGGCCACCTGTTCTGGTGGGCAATATCGAGTTCAATGTGTTCGTTGGCTTCGTTCGACGATATGTATCGTATATAATCAACCTTGATTCCATTTCGATATGCAGCACTACTCTCCTATACCACAGTACTGTACGAATATAGACTCGGCAAGTCCTCCTATGAGAAGCGCTCACCGCAAAGTTCCAAGTATTAACTACCAGGTACCAGGTATGAAGTATGATTTTATTTTTGTCCCCTCGGACAAAGCATCGTACATGTTCCACAGTCCACCATTAATACAATCTTCGAGGTCAGGCCATCGCTCAGATAGCTTCCCGTGTTCGTGCGCATCGTGATCGAACGACGATAATGATATTACGGGGGTCCATATTAAATAGGACCAAATATTGTTAGTAAAAAAAGGTAAGTATATAGATTTTATGTATCCCATAGGTCCTATTAACTATGGACCCCCGTAGTAGTAGTTCGTAGTCGGGAACGCAGGTACCAGAAAGTGCGGCGCGGAAAGCTTGACTGGTCGGAATTACCTTGAAAACGAAAATATGGTGCACGTACAGCAACAACGGCTATTAATAACAATGGCTGGCACAACATCTAATCTGCTATGTACAACGGCTTGCGACGGTTAGCAACGGCTATACCAGCTGTAGATAGCAGGGTGGGGGCAACCAACACGCAAGGCGCTGTGCCACATTTCTACTGCCAACTGCCGGTCTACAGAAGAAGTTGTATGAATGACGTGTGTGCTGTAGTCCAATGACCGGTCATGTCATAAGGACTTCCCACAGGTATGAACGAAGTATCCTCGCCTACGGTGGAGGGTGAAACTACCAATTTGTCCGGAAATATAATAATCGTGTGGGAACAAATTTTGACCGTCAATCGATCCCAAAATTTCCAGACAGAGACGCACCAGGGTATCAACTACGACCAGGCACCGAATATCATGGTGGCCACAAAAACCAAGTCGCGGGGCATTTTTCGCCCTTTTCCTATAGTAGGCTGGCTTTTAATAATGAGTTGAAAACGACTACAACAATAAGTCGCCCGCTATTCATGACGTACCAGGTATAAGAATATATATATATATATATATATATAATTGGCAAGTGCGTGCGGTAAATTGCGGAATTGCGGGGGGTTGCTGTGTCTTTTGTCTCTGGCTCTCGCGTTTGTTGCTCGACCTCTCTCATGTATGTATGCAATATTAAATGAATCTGCTGCAGTACGTAGTACCGGTAGTAGTTGCCGTAGTACTTCGCTATCCAAGTAGAAGAATTTCGAATCCGTGACGTCGAACCACTTTACAGCCCGATACTTTGCACCGTCATGAGACTTATTAGTATTACACTACAACCCTGGTACGTGCCAGGTAGTGCTTACAACAGCACCGCAGTACGCCACTGACTAACGACCATATATATAACAGTTGGGGGTGTGGGTTGATGAGGCCTGGGCTGCCTTCACGTCACCAACAAACCCCACAATTGTTGCTGCATGAAGAGATGCTCCACAAATGTCTTCACAAATGAGGCGTGCTACAGCAGTACAGCAGTACTACTGTATTATATATTATGTATTATGTATTATTATGTACCCAGGGTGTATCTGCCCCATTTGCCACTTTCACAAAAAATTACGTCACAACGCCAAAAAAAAACATAGTTCATGGTGGTTCATATTAAGTTATTCAATACATAAATTACAGCAGTACTAGTACTGTAGTAGTTTTTACCTAATTCATTAATACGCTAGGCGCACGATATACAGGCAAATCGGTGCGAGCGAGTCGACGAGAGAAAAAAAAGAGCTGATGATGAATGAAGTATTCTCGCCAAAAAAAAGCGAAGCACGAACCGTACTGAGGAGGGAGGGGTGGAGAGCGGGGGGGGGGGGGGGGGGGGGGGGGGGGGGGGGGGGGGGGCGGGGGGTCTACTATGTTACCTCGGATCTAAGGTACGACTATTTTTTTTTCGTACGGACGATGGAGAGAGAAGGGGCGAAGTCACCAAAGGAGGTGAAAATGAGAAGAAGACAGCAGTGCAGCTGATGTGTACGAAATACATTCAATTACAATACGTATACTTGCATCCCATATATCAATAATAGTATTAATAGTATGTACGCTTCTCCAGCTCCGTCTCTTTTTCATAAATCAGCCCTATTCCTCTTAATGATCTTACGGGGGGGCATAGTAAACAGGACCTACTGTACACACAGAAACCTATATATTTCCACATTTTTACGAACAACATTTGGTCCTATTAACTATATGGTCCCCCGTAATAGTCAAATACCGAGTAATAGGCATAGTCACCTAGCGGGCACCCCTCCCCCGGTACACCTGGCGCCAGGTAGTATGCGTTACCCTACCTAACACTGCAGCTGCTGTGCCCTCTGCCTGGTTCTCTGGAATATTTAATCTCGCCGTGGGTGAAGTGCCCCCTCGTCTTTGTTAGAGTTGAGGTTACACCCCTCTCTGTTGTGTAGCAATATATTCCTATAAACTACAGTAAGACTATGAATGGATAATCGCATAATATTATGGGAATATTTTACCAGCACAACGAACGGAAATCCAAACGAGTCGTTGCTTGCTTGTTACCACGTGCATTGCTGCTGTTGGCATACATGTTTCTCTCGTTATATTTCATACCTGGTACCTGGTATGATTATTATGGTCTCTCGTTATATTTCATACCTGGTACCTGGTATGATTATTATGGTGTTGTATTTCTTTGCTGATTGTTGGGTAATACCGGTACATGTGTTCGCAGTATTGTATCATATGTGTCGGCGTATATGTACTGTACAAATTACCATAATAACACCATATGCGTATGTTTGACGTATATGTATGCCGACGTCCCAACTATTAATAGATTACAAAACACATTGCGAGGGCTGTTGCAATAGACCACTATTAATATCGATATTATACAACAGCTTCGGCTCTCTCAGATCGATAGACTGCTGTGCTCTGTGCGGGGGGGAATAATTACTTGGTAGATTTTAGTTTCGGATGGCAGCTAACTTCTGTCAAGAGTGGATGCATTGGCGGCAAATATTAATGCGGAATTCCGACAGCGGCTTCAATCTCCTGCCGCTCATATCGGAAACACCTCTCTCTCCAGGTATGTCATTGTACCTGATATTACATCATATATCTATATCATACCGGTATATCATACGTGATACCTGGTAGGTGTACAATGTACGAAATAGCCTAAATAGCCTACTGTACGTCATTATTTGTTGCTATCTGACAGTGCGCAGCACTTATTTCAATCATACCTTCCACATATCAAAGAAAGGGTAACTAGAGTAGAAAGGTACATGTAAGTAGAGCCTTGCGACTAGAACCAAGGTTTTTTCTCGTACAACAACCAAATAAATCACCCTATCTTGAGTTCATATAGTATCATCTTCACCCACCCACCTCTGTATGATACCTGGTATGCCTGGTATACCTGGTATACAGAGTGGCAGTTATTGTATTGCCGTACGTGACATTGCTTACTTTAATTTGCAGCAGAACATCCTTCCTGCGCCCGCGTGTTGACCACAAGTAGTTCGCACGTATTATGGGCTCTTTGCCTCCTAGACTATTGATCGATCGTCACGATGTGTATCCCGCAAGCGGTTACAAAAATAATGAACAACACCATCAATCCGTAGTCTAATCGCAGGTGTCGATAGTAGTATCTGGTGTGTAGTCAAATGGCGAATGGAATACTAGTGTATGTGTACGACCGGCAGCAACACAAACAGACCACGCCCCTCTCCGTTGATAATATGTCGAGCAAGGCCGGCTAAATATCGATTTAAATTAGTCTTACTGTAGCCACCCTTCCTATCAATATACCGTATCATAGACCTCGCTGGGGCTTCTGAACGACTTTCATCTAAAGTATTCGCTCTTTGAATCTGAATGTCGTATGCACTTTGTGCGGCTATCATAGCTGAGTGTCTCCCCCAACACTATCAAAGTGTTTACGTTAGGCGTACTGGGCCGGGTTTCTATCCACGCTACTTACCACCTTCCTCAAGCCCTCTAGC
Organism: Macrocystis pyrifera; assembly: GCA_031763025.1. Taxonomy (NCBI): domain Eukaryota; class Phaeophyceae; order Laminariales; family Laminariaceae; genus Macrocystis; species Macrocystis pyrifera. The sequence continues at coordinate 8,335,018 of JASSKH010000008.1, read as the reverse complement.
TTGTTGCTCGAACCTGTGTGCCTGAAGACCTCGCGGCAGTAGCAGTGTTGCTGACCGCCCCCCCCTCCCAAGTCCGGGGAGAGGGGCTTGAGGGTATAGAAATACATCCGGCGCTCCGCTACTCTTCACGCTCTCTACCCTTTAGAATTTCCTCCCTGCCTTGACATCGTTCTAATTGACAACTTGCAAACTATTGCTCGTCTGGGGTGGACGTTTCTCGTCTGATTAGGAAGGAGAGAACGTCACTTCTACTCTACACTCTTCGCCCCCCCCCCCCCCGCCCGCCCTTCCACGCTTCCCGGTACCACATGTTACCACTGTTACTACTGCACTAATTTGACGGTGCTCGTTTCTTCTGCTTCTTTGGAGGGGCGCCAACGCCAATAATCTTCGCCTTCTCCCTTTGCATGTGCCGGGTGCACCCAAACGCCCTTCATCTCAGCTCCCTCCCGCACGCTAGCCATTTCCGCTGATGATTCTGCTTGCGACGCTGCTGTTGCTGTTGCTGTTGCTGCCGAGGATATCAAGAATACGGGTGGTGCCGTGAAAACACCAATTAATCAACGGATTGGCAGAATGCTCGCCCATGTTCTGGTGCTGACTAGCGTTTATAGGCCATTGTCACTACTACTGGAAGACATCGATGCCTACGTTGTCTATACACTACAAGATGTATGTACGTACCTGGCACTGTCCTGCCTGATACCGAATTATTTAGAATGGGCATCGTGAAAAACATAACTCGCTTGGGGGTACAATAGTGCCGGATGCCGCTAGAATGCTGGTATGCGCCAGCCAGTAATACCGGCTATATAGCTGCAACCGGCAATACTATGCACACTGGCACACTGGCTAATGCCATCTATGCCAAGCAGTTTCACCGGCACTATAGCGGGCAGTCGGTACTACAGTAGTCAACCGGCCCTATGAAGGGGCCACTACTCTGAAACGTAGCCACTCCCATTTCAAAGTTATGTCGTGTTGCCGTGCTACGAGCCCCTTGAGTACGAGTAAGAGCGGCCGTTTACGGATGGGTGCTTGGATTTCCTACCAGCGTATTTTTCTCAGGTCGGTCGGTGCTTTTTCATTTTGTCTTATGTCTGCACTGTTTGTCGTATAGTGCTGTACTGCACCACATGATCATGTAGACGGTGTAGCGTCCGGGATAAACAACCAACCACAGCGGTGACTCGTAGCGTAGGAGGAACTATTGTTGTGATATGGATGTCTTCCAGAACAGAGGGTACTGCAATGATCCCCTTATAGTGATGGCTAGCGCCAGCCAACGATATGGCGATATACCGATAACTAGCACTATTCCGCACACTGACACACTGACTGGTTAATCTCGTGTGTGTCAAGCGATTTGACGGGCTCTATCGTGGGAAGATGGCGCTACTCTACCGGCGTCATAGAGAAACCGCTACTGTGCTGCGATGGCAGATTGAGACTCCGATGGCTGATGTACTTGGTAACGAACAACAGAGCAGCCAAGATAGGTCCCCTAGCCCTAACCCGACCCGTTTTATGAACGCGCCAACGTAGCCGCATCATCCAGCCATATGGGTTGATTTTTAGGGCCAAAATGATTCTACTGTTGTACTCGTAACTGGCGGGGTCTACCAAGTAATCCTCAACATTTGTTTGTTTCTTCCCATCTACTTTATTTGCCCTTCTTTTCTCTCTCCCTCCCAGTCGTAACTCAGATCCGGGGTCACATAGCAGGCAGGCGCTCGTCCCCCCCCCCCCCACTGTTCTTCGTTCCTCCCTTTCTATCGCGAGAGAGAATATCTCAGCCCTTTCTTCCCTCGTCGACTCGCGTCGAATTGCGCCTACCCATGCTACGTACGCGCTCTCAGCGGTTCATCCCTTTTATGATATACCAGGTAGGGATTATGGAATTTATCCCCTAGGTGCGATTTGAATGCACAGAATCAACTCTAGCGGCATTCGAGGGTACTACTATTAGTAGACCACCGGGGAGACCTGAATATAATATTACGGTACAGTTGGAACAGCACGGTAGCATAGCTGAGGGAAATATATAGCTTGCTATCCCATTTATACGTGGTTGGATTCAAAATCATCTTCGAAAATGTACGGCACATAAACAATCCATGGGGTTGTTCATCACAGTAGGTGGGGCTTACAGCGCATAGAAGATCTCTCCCTTTCGGGTTTGGGGTGATGCATGGTACATGCATATGATAAGAAGAACTCCTCAAGCTTATATTCGTAGAGACCTTAACAAAAGAAAACAGGATTTTCCTTGGGCACAATTCGACGCGGTCGTCGACGAGAGAAGAGAGTGCTGACCTCTTGTCGCGATGGAATTGAAAGGGGCGTACCGTAGTGGGGAGGGGGGGGGGAAACTGTTATGTCATCCCATATCTGAGAGTTTTAGCACTGTAGAAGGGACCAGGAGCACGAAGGGCGAAGATAATGCATCAGACGGACAGAGGACAAACGAATAAATATGGTGGCAGTTACCCCTTCCATCGTGACATGACTCCAAGCCCGTTGGGCCATCTCCCTATTGCTGTAGACCACTGCCCTATCTGCTGATATTTTTCCTGCTATGACTTTGACCTTGAGCCTCTCTCAAGATACGAGACAGCTGAACAGTAGAATAATGATGGGGTGAAGGTGAAATGATAGCTGCTCGGCGCCGATATGCCTCTCTGCGTCCCCGAGGGGGCTTCATACTCCTCCACGTATACTCCATATGTTACTTCGCATAGACCTTACTAAGTACTTGTAAATCCTACCGAAAGTCAACGTTGCCTGATAAAACACACCAACCGGTAATAGGGCCAGGTACGTACGTGCACAAAAATAAAACTACAGTCAGTACTGCAGTAGCATCACCGGTATTTTCCCCACAACCAATGCGGCCTGGTACCTGGTACCTGGCAGTACTCAACACTATTCGTTGGCGCAGCTGTTTCGAAAGCGTAAGGGAACGGACGTTGCAATGTACACACACAAGGATTGGCAGCAGTTTATTGTTGAAGTATAGCCAACAACTCAACCCAAAAGTGCTAAGCCTATAGTATCACAGGGGTCCATAGTTAATAGGACCTATGGTATACATAAAAACTTATATATGTACCTTTTTTTATTAGCAATATTCGGCTCTATTTACTATGGTCCCCCGTGATAGTAGTTGTCGCGACTGATCGGCCCTGAATATCGCTTAAGATACTGCTGTTGTTGTCGCCGGAGCTGTTGCGAAACCAAAGCAACAAACGTCTGCCACGTACGCACACAAGAATTGGAAGTACGTATGCGGTTGAAGTACAGCCAAACTATCATACCATGTACTACTGGAGTAGTCGGGATTGCTGCATATGTTTGTGGTTGGCGGAGCTGTTGCTACACAAAAAAGCAACGACCGGTTCCCACGTACGCTCACAAGAACTGGCAGTACTAGCAGTTAAAGTTTAGGTAAAAATACAAATTCGTGTGAAGGAGTACAACCTATTGCCGTACGTAGCAGTCACTCGTGACATATCTCCAGGCAACAGCATACTCGGAAATGGTGCGAGTCATCAACATACGTCAATGACTGCTGTACTGCACTCTTAGGTAAAGATGTCAGGAGACATATCATCAAGCAAGGCAAAACGTGCGCTATCAATGGTGTAAGGCCGAATGTTGTCCACCAAAACCTAGTACTTTGATGTCAGTCAGGCCATGTCAAGCCAAAGTTGCTGTCCGTCAAGGGGTGCAAGTGCTGTACCCTGACACTTTTGGCCTTGAGTGAGAAAAAAAAACACGAACGAAGGAGTCAGACTACTGTCAAAGAGCGACCAACCGATCTGACACAACTATAATAGGAAGAATGCAAGGTCGTGGGAAGACTCTTCTGGTATTTGTGTTTATTCGAGTTACCGTAGTTGTCCGAACGAAGCTGACGAAGAGACACACTGCACATCATACATACAGTAGAAATGCATCGCGTGCCGTCACCCATCGAATCTATACGTACTCCAACATGCCGACGTACCGCATACCGACCGGCGGCACCTGCTTCTGCAACGCTAAGAACAGCGAAGTTTAACTGCGAGTTGTGTTTACATGTGCGTCCTTTTATCGCGTATGCGTCATGTTGTTGTTGCAAGTGGTGCGGTGGTTCTCCTGTAATCAC